>CM032373.1:1173125-1198850 GCA_019023105.1 Diglossa brunneiventris
TTTTGGGGGGTTTGGGATGAGGTGTGGAGGAGCCTCTCTCTTTTTTGGGGTTTGGGATGCAGGAGCCTCTCCATGCTCTCAGTTTGGGATGAGGTGCAGGAGCCTCTCCGCCCTCTCAGGGTTTGGGTTTGTGCTGTGCAGGAGCCTCTCCCTCCTCTGGGGTTTGGGATGAGGTGTGGAGGAGCATTTGGGGTTTGGGATGAGGTGCAGGAGCTTCTACCTTCTCTTGGGGTTTGGGATGAGGTGCAGCAGGAGCCTCTCCTTTTTTTGGGGTTTGGGATGAGGTGTGCAGGAGCTTCTCCCTCTTTTGGGGTTTGGGACATGGTACAGCAGGAGCCTCATCCTCCTGTTGGGGTTTGGGTTGTGAGGTGTAGGAGCCTCTCCTTTTTTGGGGGTTTGGGATGAGGTGTGGAGGAGCCTCTCCCTCTTTTGGGGAGAGATGTGCTGTGCAGGAGCCTCTCCCTGCTCTCAGGGTTTGGGGTCTTGGGTTTGGGTTTTGGCTGCTGAGCAGGGGTTTGGTGGTGAGGAACATCTTTGGGTTTATTTGGAATAACGCCAGATGTATTTAGGAATAACCTTCTGAGGGGTGTCTGCAGAACCCCACAATTCCTGGTCAGAGCCCCACAATTCCCAGTCAGAACCCCACAATTCCCAGTCAGAGCCCCACAATTCCCAGTCAGAACCCCAAGATCCCAGTCAGAACCCCACAATTCCCAGTCAGAACCCCACAATTCCCAGTCAGAACCCCACAATTCCCAGTTAGAACCCCACAATTCCCAGTCAGAACCCCACAATTCCCACAATTCCCAGTCAGAGCCCCACAGCTCCCAGTCAGAGCTGGGCTATAGGGCTGGGATTGAGGAGGCTGCAGAGGGAGATTTTGTCCAAAAGGAGCAGAATGGGGCTGAAATGAGATCCTGACTTTCCCCAAACCTTCCCCTGTCCCACCAAGGATCTCCTCCCCTGGGATGTTTCTCCTGCCGGTGCCACGGGGGAAGGCGCTGGTTCCCAGGCCAGCAATCGGGCACAGGGATTTTATCCCATTTCAGTGCCAGGCTGGGGCCCTGAGGCTTTGCCCAGGGCTTTGCTCCCTCTCTGCAGGAGCTCTGCCGTTCCCTGTTTCTGCAGCCCTGCATTTGTTTCAGTCCTTTGGGGCACTCCCTGCCCCTGTCCCCGCTCAGGCCTCGGGCTGTGTTGGCCAAACCTGTGGGAATAATGAGAATTTCCCCTCAGAGCTGCCAGGAGCCTGGGCACAGTGACAGGGACAGTGACAGGGACAGTGACAGGGACCGTCCTCACAAGGATCAGGAGCCAGGCCCTGGCCTCCTGCTGTCCAGCTCAGGGGTGTCCTGGAACAAAGGAGCTTTAGCTGCTCATCCTGCCTGGGCTGCTCTTCCAAGCTCTTACCCCATCTCCTGTTCCATCCCATTCTTCCAAGCCTTTATCCCATCTCCCATTCCATCCTACTCTTCCAATCTCTTATCCCATCTCCCGTTCCATCCTGTTCTTCCAATCTCTTATCCCATCTCCTGTTCCATCCCACTTTTCCAATCTCTCATCCCATCTCCTGTTCCATCCTATCCTTCCAAGATCTAATCCCACCTCCTCTTCCATCCCACTTCTCCAAGCTCTTATCCCATCTCCTGTTCCAACCTCTTATCCCATCTGTTCCATTCCGTTCTTCCAAGCCTTTATCCCATCTCCCATTCCATCCTACTCTTCCAATCTCTCATCCCATCTCCTGTTCCATCCTCTAATCCCATCTCCTGTTCCATTCCATTCTCCCAGGTCTTTATTCCATCTCCCATTCCTTTCCATTCCATTCCATTCCATTCCATTCCATTCCATTCCATTCCATTCCGTTCCATCTCCCATTCCTTTCCATTCCATTCCACTTCTCCAATCTCTTATCCCATTTCCTGTTCTAACCTCTTATCTCCTGTTCAACCTCTTATCACCTCTTCCATCCTGCTCTTCCAAGCCTTTATCCCATCTCCTGTTCCATCCCACTTTTCCTGTCTCTCATCCCATCTCCCGTTCCACCCATGGTCCCCGCATCCATCTCTGTCCTGGCAGGGACTCCTCAGGCCGTGGTGGCACCACTCCGGTTGCTCCTGGTGTCACCTTTCCCCCATCCCGGGCTCCTCCTGGCAGGGACACTGAGCAGCCACCCTAAATCCCCTTCCCTTGTCATTCCTGGATTTTCCAGCCTGCTGGAACAGGGCCGGCTGCCCCCGGCGGTGACGGGGCTGTGGCTCTGTCCCCTCATGGCCGGGCAGTTCTGCAGTGACCCCTCGGCACAGGGGGGGTGTGGGGGTGATTTTGGGGTGCACAAGGATGGGCAGTTAATCCCCAGGGGTGCCCCTGGGATGGATCTCCTGGGGAAATGAGGCCTCTTCCTGCTGATCCCGCTGATCCCACTGATCCCGCTGATCCCGCTGATCCCACTGCCGACCCCAATGTTCCCTGGTGTCCTTCACAGCCAGAGCCAGGCTCGGAGATCAGAGCAGTGCAATCCCAGCCCTGGCATGGCCCCGGTCCCCCTGGCACTCACGGGAGCCTGCAGAGAGGGAAGGGATGGCCATGCCATCCCCATCCCCATCCCATCCCATCCTATCCCATCCCCATCCCATCCCCATCCCATCCCCATCCCCATCCCCATCCCATCCCCATCCCATCCCATCCCCATCCTATCCCATCCCCATCCCATCCCCATCCCATCCCATCCCCATCCCCATCCCATCTCCATCCTATCCCATCCCCATCCCATCCCCATCCCATTCCCATCCCCATCCCATCCCATCCCATCCCCATCCCCATCCCATCCCCATCCCCATCCCATCCCCATCCCCATCCCATCCCATCCCATCCCATCCCCTCCCCTCCCCATCCCATCCCATCCCATCCCCTCCCATCCCATCCCATCCCATCCCATCCCATCCCATCCCATCCCATCCCATCCCATCCCATCCCATCCCATCCCATCCCATCCCATCCCCATCCCATCCCCATCCCATCCCATCCCCATCCCCATCCCATCCCATCCCATCCCCCTCCCCTCCCCATCCCCTCCCCCATCCCATCCCCTCCCCATCCCATCCCATCCCATCCCCTCCCCATCCCATCCCATCCCTCCCCATCCCATCCCATCCCATCCCATCCCATCCCATCCCATCCCATCCCATCCCATCCCATCCCATCCCATCCCCATCCCATCCCATCCCATCCCATCCCATCCCATCCATCCCATCCCATCCCCATCCCATCCCCATCCCCATCCCATCCCCATCCCATCCCATCCCATCCCCCATCCCCTCCCATCCCATCCCATCCCATCCCCTCCCCATCCCCATCCCAGTCCCATCCCATCCCATCCCATCCCATCCCATCCCATCCCATCCCATCCCATCCCATCCCATCCCATCCCATCCCATCCCATCCATCCCATCCCATCCCATCCCCACCCTTCCCCACGCCCCGCCCGGCGGTTCAAGGCCGCTTTTCCCTGCCCATCCCGGGGGCTGGAGCGGCGCCGTTTTCCCGGGATTTGGGGAGGGAAGGAGCGCGGGGAGCGGGCTGAGCTCAGAGCCGCGGCCGGCAGCGCTCGCCGTGGCGGCTCTGGCACGGATGAAACCCGAGAGGGAGGGAGGGAAGGAGGGAAGGAGAGAAGGAGGGAGGGAAGGAGGGAGTGAGGGGGGACGCGGCCGCGGAGGAGCGAAAGGTCCCCAGCTGGCTGTGAGCGGCATCTGCGCGCCGAGCGCAGCCTCCAGCTGAGAGCTATTTCACTATTTATTTACATGTAATTATTGCTATGAGGTGCAGATATTAACACTGTCAAGAGCAATTTGCCCTGACATTTTTCACTCGCTCTGTTCCCTGACGTTCGGGGCTGGGTGGGATTTTTCCGCTGCCTCTTCTCTGCCGCTCCCTCCTCCCGGCCCCCCTCCGCTGCGGGCACCGCGCTGCTTTAATCCCGCGCCCTTCGCAACTCATTAAACTTTGAAATTTAATTTTGGCCGGGGCTCGGGGAGCGGCTCCCGCCCCTGCCCGGCAGCCGAAGCGTTCCCGGTGCGAACAAACCGAATTTACCGCTGGCCGCGTTTTCAATTGCGAGGCAATCTCGGCCTCAACCTTCGCTGCATCTCAAACACCCCAAAGGTGCTCGAGCGTTCACGGCGGGGACCCTGCGAAAGCAAACGCAGAACAAAGATTTTCCCAACCTCTGGCCCACAAAAATCACCAAAAAATCCAAAGATTTTCCCAACCTCTGGCCCACAAAAATCACAAAAACATCCGAAGATTTTCCCAACCTCTGGCCCACAAAAATCACAAAAAAAAAATCCGAAGATTTTCCCAACCTCTGGCCCACAAAAACATCCGAAGATTTTCCCAACCTCTGGCCCACAAAAATCACCAAAAAATCCAAAGATTTTCCCAACCTCTGGCCCACAAAAATATCCGAAGATTTTCCCAACCTCTGGCCCACAAAAATCACAAAAAAAAATCCGAAGATTTTCCCAACCTCTGGCCCACAAAAATCACAAAAAAAATCCAAAGATTTTCCCAACCTCTGGCCCACAAAAATCACAAAAAAATCCGAAGATTTTCCCAACCTCTGGCCCACAAAAATCACAAAAAAATCCGAAGATTTTCCCAACCTCTGGCCCACAAAAATCACAAAAAAAAAAATCCGAAGATTTTCCCAACCTCTGGCCCACAAAAATCACCAAAAATCCGAAGATTTTCCCAACCTCTGGCCCACAAAAATCACAAAAAAAAAAAATCCAAAGATTTTCCTAACCTCTGGCCCACAAAAATCATTTAAAAAATCCGAAGATTTTCCCAACCTCTGGCCCACAAAATCACAAAAAAAATCCGAAGATTTTCCCACCTCTGGCCCACAAAAATCACAAAAAAATCCGAAGATTTTCCCAACCTCTGGCCCACAAAAATCACCAAAAAAATCCGAAGATTTTCCCAACCTCTGGCCCACAAAAATCATTAAAAAATCCAAAGATTTTCCCAACCTCTGGCCCACAAAAATCATTTAAAAATCCAAAGATTTTCCAACCTCTGGCCCACAAAAATCACAAAAAAAAAATCCGAAGATTTTCCTAACCTCTGGCCAACAAAAATCATTTAAAAAATCCAAAGATTTTCCCAACCTCTGGCCCACAAAAATCACAAAAAAAATCCGAAGATTTTCCCAACCTCTGGCCCACAAAAATCACAAAAACATCCGAAGATTTTCCCAACCTCTGGCCCACAAAAATCACAAAAAAAAAAAAATCCGAAGATTTTCCCAACCTCTGGCCCACAAAAATCACAAAAACATCGGAAGATTTTCCCAACCTCTGGCGCACAAAAATCACCAAAAAATCCAAAGATTTTCGCAACCTCTGGCCCACAAAAATCACCAAAAAAAAAAAATCCGAAGATTTTCCCAACCTCTGGCCCACAAAAATCATTTAAAAAATCCAAAGATTTTCCCAACCTCTGGCCCACAAAAATCGCAAAAAAAAAAATCCGAAGATTTTCCTAACCTCTGGCCCACAAAAATCACCAAAAAAAATCCAAAGATTTCCCAACCTCTGGCCCACAAAAATCATAAAAAATCCAAAGATTTTCCCAACCTCTGGCCCACAAAAATATCCGAAGATTTTCCCAACTTCTGTCCCACAAAAATCACCAAAAAATCCAAAGATTTTCGCAACCTCTGGCCCACAGAAATCATAAAAAAATCCAAAGATTTTCCCAACCTCTGGCCCACAAAAATCACAAAAAAAAAAATCCGAAGATTTTCCTAACCTCTGGCCCACAAAAATCATTTAAAAATCCAAAGATTTTCCCAACCTCTGGCCCACAAAAATCACAAAAAAAAAAAATCCGAAGATTTTCCCAACCTCTGGCCCACAAAAATCATTAAAAATCCAAAGATTTTCCCAACCTCTGGCCCACAAAAATCACCAAAAAAAAAAAATCCGAAGATTTTCCCAACCTCTGGCCCACAAAAATCACCAAAAAATCCAAAGATTTTCCCAACCTCTGGCCCACAAAAATCGCAAAAAAAAAATCCGAAGATTTTCCCAACCTCTGGCCCACAAAAATCACCAAAAAAATCCAAAGATTTTCCCAACCTCTGGCCCACAAAAATCATAAAAAATCCAAAGATTTTCCCAACCTCTGGCCCACAAAAATATCCGAAGATTTTCCCAACTTCTGTCCCACAAAAATCACCAAAAAATCCAAAGATTTTCGCAACCTCTGGCCCACAGAAATCATAAAAAAATCCAAAGATTTTCCCACCTCTGGCCCACAAAAATCACAAAAAAAAAAATCCGAAGATTTTCCCAACCTCTGGCCCACAAAAAAATCCGAAGATTTTCCCAACTTCTGTCCCACAAAAATCAGCAAAAAATCCAAAGATTTTCCCAACCTCTGGCCCACAAAAATCACCAAAAAATCCGAAGATTTTCCCAACCTCTGGCCCACAAAAATCACAAAAAAATCCGAAGATTTTCCCAACCTCTGGCCCACAAAAATCACCAAAAAAAATCCAAAGATTTTCCCAACCTCTGGCCCACAAAAATCACCAAAAAATCCAAAGATTTTCCCAACCTCTGGCCCACAAAAATCACCAAAAATCCAAAGATTTTCCCAACCTCTGGCCCACAAAAATCACCAAAAAAAAATCCGAAGATTTTCCCAACCTCTGGCCCACAAAAATCAAAATATTTTCCCAACCTCTGGCCTGAGCAGCGCAAAAATCCCCTCCCGCCCCCAAACTGGGCTCTGCTTCTGACTTTTTGAGCCCCGATTTTCCCCTTCTCTGCCTGCCCCAAGCACCGGATTGTCGGTGACACTTTAAATTAAGACTTCGGAGCCCTGAGTTAATGAGGCAGTTGTTGATGTCGTTTAATAAATCCCGGTTGTGCATCGGGGCTGCTTTGCCACGGGGCAGTGGGGATGTGACAGGCACAGCCCGACTTGTCCCCTCAGCCCGGAGGGGATTTGGGATCCTTTGGATGGGATTTGGGATCCTTCGGCAGCTGAGAGGGGATTTGGGATCCTTTGGACAGGATTTGGGATCCTTTGGCAGCTGAGAAGGGATTTGGGATCCTTTGGCAGCCCGGAGGGGATTTGGGATCCTTTGGCAGCTGAGACAGGATTTGGAATCCTTTGGATGGGATTTGGGATCCTTTGGCAGCTGAGAAGGGATTTGGGATCCTTCAGCAGCTGAGAGGGGATTTGGGATCCTTTGGCAGCTGAGAGGGGATTTGGGATCCTTCAGCAGCCCGGAGGGGATTTGGGATCCTTCGGCAGCTGAGAGGGGATTTGGGATCCTTTGGCAGCCCAGAGGGGATTTGGGATCATTCAGCAGCCAGGAGGGGATTTGGGATCCTTTGGCAGATGAGACGGGATTTGGAATCCTTTGGACGGGATTTGGGATCCTTCGGCAGCTGAGAGGGTATTTGGGATTCTTTGGCAGCCCAGAGGGGATTTGGGATCCTTCAGCAGCTGAGAGGGGATTTGGGATCCTTCAGCAGCTGAGTGGGGATTTGGGATCCTTTGGCAGCTGAGAGGGGATCTGGGATCCTTCAGCAGCTGAGTGGGGATTTGGGATCCTTTGGCAGCTGAGTGGGGATTTGGGATCCTTCGGCAGCCAGGAGGGGATTTGGGATCCTTCGGCAGCCCAGAGGGGATTTGGGATGCTTTGGCAGCACAGAGGGGATTTGGGATCCTTCAGGGAGAATTTATGAGAGGGTGACCAGGCCAGGGTGTGTCAGGGCTGCTCTGGGAAGGAGAAAACCCCACAAATTCTGGGCATTCCTCAGGGCTTGTGCCTGCTGGATTTTTGGAAGGGATTTTAACGATCCCTCCTTTTTATCCACAGCACTTCCAGCCCCTCCGCTTGTCATTCTTAGGGTTGGACCAGACTTGGCTTTGCAAGGAAAGGTTCAGGAATTTGTGGCTTTCTCCCTCTTTTCTTCTGGATTTGCTTCCTGGGGAAGGGCACAGCCAGAGCCGGGCCCGAGGGGAGAGGGGCAGGCCCCAGGTGTGGAATATTCGGGATTTTGGGGGGTTTGCTCCTCTTTGTGTGCAGGTGACACAAACAAACAGCGAGGGGGGTCCTGCTGTGCACCTAAAGCCCATCCCAAAGGCAAGGGGATCACCGGGAGGGCCGGGGGTGATGGGGAGACCTAAACGGGATTGATTCCTTCAACACAGCCTGGAGAGTTTGCTTTTCCCTCTTTGTAAACAAAAGGACAGAAATGATCCTGAATGGATCGTTAAACCGTTCATTTCCTCGTGCTTTGCCCCAAATCGCGGTGTTTCGCCTCATTTTGGCTTCTGCCTCGATGTTTGTGTGTGCATGAATGACTCACTCCACGGATGCCGATGGAAAGGCTTTTTCCCTCTGGAAGAAAATGCTGTTTATCCTTCCCGCAGCGTTCATCCCTCACCTGCTGACCCTTTGTCAACCTTTTCCAGGAGGAGCTGGGATTTAAAGCCAGAGCTTCTCTTTTTGTGGGTTTAAATCAGGGCCCAGCGTGGAAATCCCACATTTTCTGTTCTCAGCTCCTCCTCCCCACCCCATCCCTGGGCGTGGCACTGAAACAAAGCTGATAAACCCTTATCAAACCTTATCAAACCTTATCAAACCTTATCAGCGTCCCTTACACCCCCCAGGGATGGGCTGAGGGACACCCCAAACCACCCCACGGTCTCAAGCTCTCCTTGCTAGGCTTGGCTTATCCCAAGACTGGCTGGAACGAGCCTGCCAGTATTTGGGATGCTCAAATTCCTGCTCCCCAAAAAACCCCAGAGCCAGCTCAAGTTTTAGCCTTTCTTGGGCTCAAATTCTACCCTTTTGGGGCTCGAGTTTTGGCTTTTCTCAGGCTTGAGGTTTATGTTTTTTGGGCTGGAGTTTTTACATTTTTGGGCTCGAGTTTTGGTCTTTCCTGTACTCAAGTTTTACCTTTTTAAGGCTCGAGTTTTGGCCTTTCTTGGGCTCAAGTTTTATGGTTTGGTTTTTTTTTTTTACTCGAGTTTTAGCTTTTATTGGGCTTGAGTTTTAGCCCTTTTCGGGTTGAAGTCTTGGCCTTCCTTGAGCTCAAGTTTTAGCCTTTCTTGGGTTCAAGTTTTATCTTTTATTGGGCTCGAGTTTTGGCCTTCCTGGGTTTCAGTTTTGGCCTTTCTTGGGCTCAAGTTTTGGCCTTCTTGGGCTCGAGTTTTGGCCTTTTTTGGCTCGAATTTTGGCCTTCTTGGGCTCAAATTTTATCTTTTATTGGGCTCGAGTTTTGGCCTTTTTTGGCTCGAATTTTGGCCTTTCTTAGGCTCAAGTTTTGGCCTTTATTTGGCTCGAGTTTTGGCCTTCTTGGGCTCGAATTTTGGCCCTGGTTTGGCTCAAGTTTTGGCCTTATTGGGCTCGAATTTTGGCCCTTTTTTGGCTCGAGTTTTGGCCTTAATGGGCTCGAATTTTGGCCCTTTTTTGGCTCGAGTTTTGGCCTTCTTGGGCTCGAGTTTTGGCCCTTTTTTGGGTCGAATTTTGGCCTTTTTTGGCTCGAGTTTTGGCCTTCTTGGGCTCAAATTTTGGCCTTTTTTGGCTCGAGTTTTGGCCTTCTTGGGCTCGAATTTTGGCCTTTTTTGGCTCGTGTTTTGGCCTTCTTGGGCTCGAGTTTTGGCCTTGCTGGGCCGGTTTTCCTGGGGGCAGGGCCGAGCTGAGCCCTGCCGCGCCTGCTGCTGCTGCTGCTGCTGAGCGCTGCGATCAGCTCAGAGCCCCGGCAAACGGCAGAACATTCCAGAAACGAGGCCGATTCCTGCTCCTGGCAGGACTTTGGACAGTGTGTGCTGTGTCCTGCCGAGGTGCGGGGTCGTTCCCCCCCGGAAGCTCCAGATTCCCGGTTTTTGTGCGGACAGGAGGTTTTTCTCCTCCGCATAATGACCAGGGCAGAATTAATCAGGCGAGGCTTTACTGCCGCTGACCCGCGGGCACCCGCAAAGCCCCGGCAGCAGCTGGTCCATACATTAACTGCGCTCTGCCTTAATCTCGGCTTTAAAACCAGCTCGTAGCGAGGCAGGGACGGGAGCGGGCGGGACACGGAGATTTTCCCAGGATCTCTCAGGTGTAAAGGCTGGCAGGGCTCAGGGCAGGCAAAGCCCGAGCTGGGCTCTGATTTTTGGGGTTCAGCTCTTCCCCGCAGTCCCAAACCTTGTGCAAAAGCCCCGGCAGCAGCTGGTCCATGCATTAACTCCGCCCCGCCTTAATCTCGGGTTTAAAACCGGCTCGTAGTGAGGCAGGGACGGGAGCAGGCGGGACACGGAGATTGTCCCTGGCAGGGCTCAGGGCAGGCAAAGCCCGAGCTGGGCTCTGAGTTTTGGGGTTCAGCTCTTCCCCGCAGTCCCAAACCTTGTGCAAAGGCGCCCGCAAAGCCCCGGCCGCAGCTGGTCCGCACATTAACTCCGCCCCGCCTTAATCTCGGGTTTAAAACCGGCTCGTAGCGAGGCAGGGCTCTGGTTTGGGGGGTTCGGCTTTCGCCCAGAGCCCCAAACCCGGTGCCAAGGTCCCGGTTCCTCGCTGAGCCGGGGGTGGGAGCAGAGCTGGGAGCGGGATGGGATTGGGATGGGATCGGGATGGGAGTGGGAGGGGAGCTGGATAGGATCGAGATAGGATCAGGATGAAAACGGGATGGGAGTGGGATAGAGAGGGATGGGAGCGGAATGGGATCGGGAGGGGAGCAGGATAGAGAGGGGTGGGACTGGGATAGGATCGGGATGAAAGCGGGATGGGAGTGGGATGGGTTCGGGATGGGATCGAGATAGGATCAGGATGAAAACGGGATGGGAGCAGGATAGAGAGGGATGGGATCAGGATTGGGATGGGAGCAGAATGGGATTGGGATGGGCTCGAGATAGGATCGGGATGGGATCGAGATGGGAGCGGGATAGAGAGGGATGGAATCGAGATAGGATCGGGATGGGCTCGAGATACGATCGGGATGAGGTCGAGATGGGATCGAGACGGGATCGGGATGGGTTCGAGATGGGATCGAGATGGGATCGAGACGGGATCGAGACGGGATCAGGATGGGTTCGAGATGGGTTTGAGATGGGTTTGAGACGGGATCGAGATGGGATCGAGACGGGAGCGAGCAGGCGGGCCAGGAGCGCGGCGCTGTCCCTGCTGCCGGCAGCGGTGACATGTGCCAGCTGGGCGCTGTGTCCCCCGCTTGTCACTGCCCGGCGCCTGCCACAGCCAATCTGCGTCCTAATCGCCATCAATTAACACCAAACACTTTCGCCCCTCGCTCCCCCCCGCCCCCGGCGCGGACACCCGGCCCGGAGCTGGGGATAAAGAGGGAAAAGAGCCCCCCCAGCCCCGACCCTCTCCCCCTTCGCTTCCCACTAACTCAGCGCAACCAATTAGGCATCTGACACCCGCGCGGGCTGACAAATTGTTTCTGTCATCTGCTCTCTGTCTTTCATTAAACGGGAGGCGGAGGGGGGCTCGCGAGGGGAGGGGGCGGGAGATGTGATCTCCCATGCTTAGCGAGGCCAGATACATTAATTACAAAACGGCCATTTGCGGCATGAAAATGCATTAATTAAATTTATGCAATCATTATCTTTAAATAGTCATATCTTGGAAATGATCAGCCCTTCCTGAGTCTTCCCTCTCCTCCGCTAAGTATCTCTAATCCCTTTTCCAGCGGTTATCTCGGGATCGGCAGAGCCTTGTGTGCTTTTAAACTTCTGCGGCAGGAGATGCTCCAAAACTCCTCTCGAGCCGCCGAGGGAGCGGCAGCCGCGCTCCTGCCCCTGGCGCCGCAGCCAGGACGGGCACCGAGCGAGGATTTGCCGCTTTTTGCAGGTTTCGGACCGAGATATTCTCATAAAAACCTCGTGGTTCGGCCGGGAGTTGTGGGGTTAAGGAATGAAGTTCCCGCCTTGGTGCGGGAGGGCGAGGGATGCGCGGCGGGTCCCGCGTGGTGGATGCGGGGCCGTTTTCCTTGGAAAAGGTTGGATTTCAGTGAGGCAGGGCCCTGGCACAGGCTCGGCTCTGCCCGCCTTCCATCAGGGCATCTTCTTCCCCTCAAAAACATCTCCTGGTTCCAGGCCATCGATGGCGTCCGTGAGGAAAAAAAAAAAAGGTTTAAAAAGAGGCGTTTTGTTGCTCTGATGATCCAGATCGCTCCGTGGTGGCTTTGCTTTGTCATTCTATAAGATATTCGTTTCACCTTCAGAGGTGGCCAAAAACTCAAATTGTGCCCGCAAAGGAGCGGGAAGGGCGGCGAGTGGGGCGTTAAGCCGGGAGCTCCTGCTTTTCTCCCTCGTTCCGAGGCTTCCCCCGTTTGTGATGAGCACACAAATAAATAATCACGGAGAATTGTGCGGGCTTTGCGCGGCCAGCCCAGGTACGGCAGAGCCGAGACACCCGGCGAGGGATTAATCTCATCCCCTGCTGAAATCAGCACCTGGAGCTCGGCAGGAAAACTCCACCCGAGCGGCTTTGGGAGAGCTGGAGGAGCCAAACCCAAACCCCCGGGCCTTTCTCAGCGCTGCGGGGGAAGATTTTGTTCTGCTCTTTGTGTGCCTGCGCCGTTTCTAATCAACCCTATCGAGTTTTATTCCCAAAATCGGCGATTCCTGGTGGGGCGGTGCCCGGCCAGCCGAGGGTGCTCGGATCCCGGAGTTTGGGGTTAGGGCCAGGCGGAATTTGGGGTGAGGGCAGCGAATGCTGCCGGGTTTCTCCCGTCTGAGGGGCAGGAATGAGCTGTGGGATTTCAGAAATGGCCTCGGGCGGTGCCGGTCCTGCCCAGAGATTCCCCGGGGCTCTCTCGGGATGGAATCGGGGCTGTGGGACCCGGCACGGCGGGAGCAGCGGCAAACGGGGCACGCAGAGGGCTCCTCTCCCCTGCGGCATCCAAGGAATGGCCCCTCCTGGAGAGGAGGGAAAAGCCCGGCCAGGGGCAGGAGGGGTGCGGAGCTGAAATATCCGAGCTCCTTTAGCCTGGATTTCAGCGCCCATCCCGCTGCCTTCCCCGCTGCGTCCCCCACGGATAGACCCTTCGGCAGCCCGGAGGGGATTTGGGATCCTTCGGCAGCCCAGAGGGGATTTGGGATCCTTCAGCAGCCCAGAGGGGATTTGGGATCCTTCAGCAGCCCGGAGGGGATTTGGGATCCTTTGGCAGCCCAGAGGGGATTTGGGATCCTTTGTCAGCCCAGAGGGGATTTGGGATCCATCAGCAGCTGAGAAGGGATTTGGGATCCTTCAGCAGCACAGAAGGGATTTGGGATCTTTCAGCAGCCCAGAGGGGATTTGGGATCCTTCAGGGAGAATTTAGGAGCGGGTGACCAGGCCAGGGTGTGTCAGGGCTGCTCTGGGAAGGAGAAAACCCCACAAATTCTGGGCATTCCTCAGGGCTTGTGCCTGCTGGATTTTTGGAAGGGATTTTAAGGATCCCTTTTAACGACCCCGCGGTGGATGCAGCTCCTTCATCCCCGATTCCCGCTTTTCTCGGAGGCTTTGGAGGCTCGTGTTTGGTGGTGTTTCAGCAGCTCCTGAATCCCCAGCAGCTCCTGAATCCCCAGGAGCAGAGAGGGCTCGGGAGGGAGAGACTGCAGGGCTGGGAGCGGCGTTTCCTTGGATTCGGGAGCTGGGATTTCCCTTTGGGTGAAGGAAAAAGAGACCCTGACTTTACAAATCGACCCCCTGTGGCAGCCCCAGAAAACCCACCCGGAGCCGAGGCCCTGCCGGGATCTCCCGGGATCCTGCTCAGGCTTTGGGAAGAGAAACCCTCCCCTAAAAACCGCCGGGAATGGGGAAAGGGAGCGAGAAGGGAGCGAGCAGGGAGCGAGCAGGGAGCGAGCCGGGAGCTCGGAGCCGCCGGTTTTCCCTCTCCTCGGGCTGCTCGGTGCTCGGTGCTCGGTCCCCGCTGCACTTGCCGGGCCCAGCAGCGCCGTTTCACCGCCGTGACCTCTCCGGGAGCCCCGCGGGCACGGCCGGCCCGAGCGGGGGCTCTTACACCGCGCTTAAGCCGGGCTTAACTGATTACAGCCCTCGATAGATCAGAGAGAGAGCGGGGCAGGCGGAGAGGAGCCGCGGGCAGGGCTGGGCTATTGATGCCTTTCGGGGCTACCTAAAAACAGAGCCAGACCAAATGAAGGGAATAGAATTAAGGGAATAGAATTAAGGGAATAGAATTAAGGGAATAAAATTAAGGGAATAAAATTATGGGAACAAAATTAAGGGAATAAAAAGCGTTTGTATTTACCGAAGGGCCCTCGGGTACATCTTGGGCAGACAAAGCCCCCCAGGGGCTGCACCCAGAAATGGACCACGGGTCACGGGTTTTGTAAGGTCACGGGTCACACTTCTGTAACTTTGGTCCATTTGCATATTGGGGGTTAATCCTCCAATTACAGCTTCAGCTAATGAAGTCATTTACCCCAAGTTTGCTCCCCCCAGCTCCCTTTTGTTTAATCTCTCGGGGCCTGAGGCAGTGAGGTGTCCTTGAGTGCCAGGCCTGGAGAGGAATTGCTGTGTCTGCCCCAAACAGGAGAAAGCAGCTGGCACTGCGTGTGGGGTTTGGAGTTCTGCACTAAAGAACTGCAGGGTCACAAATACATGGAAAATATAAAAACTCAAATCCCGAGGCACCACTATCAGCGTGGGGAGCCTGGAGCAGAGCCGGGGCAGGGCCGGGGCTATCAATCAGTGCACAGGGCTATCAATGAGCCCACGGGGCTATCAATGAGCCCACGAGGGTATCAATGAGCCCACGGGGCTATCAATGAGCCCACGAGGGTATCATTCAGCCCACGGGGCTATCAATGAGCCCACGAGGGTATCATTCAGCCCACGGGGCTATCAATGAGCCCACGAGGGTATCATTTAGCCCACAGGGCTATCAGCACACGGAACTATCAGCTCACCGAGCTATCAGCCCACGGGGAATGAGCCCACGGGGCTATCAGCACACGGAGCAGCCTCGCCCGGGGCCGGGAGCCCCGCGGGGGATTCTCTGTGGTGCAGCTCCTTTGGCGATGGCAGAGGCTCCCCTGCATTCCCCAAGCCCAGAGCATCCCAGGAAATCTCCTTTGGAAGCTCCATCAGGGGGATGCACTGCCGGGATTGGGAATGGGAATGGAGCGAGGGAGAGGAGGGGAGGAGGAGAACTTGCCGTGGATTTGTTTGGGTCTGGCTTTGTCAGAGGAATAAGAGAAGTTCCTAAAGCAGCTGGAATTTGCTGAGATCCCTCAGTGCCACAGGTTTTGGGCTGTTTTAAGGGGAGCCTTGGGTGTGTTTGTTCCTTTCTTGGTGTTTTGTATCCCTCGTCAAGCCTCCAAAGCTTCTCCTTCCCCACCTGCCCCCAGCGGGTCTGAGCTTACCCAAAAATGGACCCAAAAATACAGAACAAAAGCCACAAGCCCGACCCATTCCCAACCCCAAATCTACCCTGAGTCCTTCCATTGGTCTAGAAGCGTTTGGGAATTCCAGTTTTCCATGGTTCTGCCTTCCTGCTTTCTCTCCCAGGTGACTTTGTCCCAAAATTCCACAAGCAAGGATTCGTGTTCCTGTCCTGGATACTCAGGGTGAAGTGTCTCAGAGACGCTTCCCATTCCACCAGGGGGATTTTCCCACCCAGAAAATTTCTGCCTTTTGAAATATTCACGGAGAAATGTGAGGTTAAACACGTGGAGGGTGGAAGCAGCACCAGGATGGAGTTTGCTCGTGGTGACTCAAAAATCGGGAGGCTGGGGCTGCTCTGTTTGCTTGTTAGCATTCAGGAACACATAATTATGGAATGATTATATGCAAATGCTTTTATTGAAGAGCTCTGGGTGTCAGGGGTGCACAGACCCAAATTTTACTCTGCCACGGGTTTGGGGATGAACATGTTTCATATTCTATCATTATATAGCTACATATTAATTATTAAACTTACATCGTTCTATTGTATACATTGATTTCATCCAAGCACGGGTTTCTTGTGATCCCCCTCAAACCCTTGAGCATAGTTTCTCATGATTCTTTTTACAATTAAACAGTAATTATATCTAATTACTAATCAATCATCACATCTAACAATTGTTTATCATATACTGGTTACACAGGTGCAGTTTCACATGATCTGGCAAACACAAGGCCTAACATTTCCCAAGGCCTGCTACGCCTAACTTTCTTTCTAACTCCCCTGAATATACCATGATTTCAGAAACATTTTATCCCTACACTACCACGAGCAGCACATCAGGGCAGCTCGGGCTCCACCCTGGGTTTTCTCTATCAAATGTCCCAGGATCCCGATGAAATCAGGGAAAACGCTGGCATTGGTGGGTGTAAAGCACAAACAGCTCCTTCCCCGAGGGGAGCTGCGCCTGGAAATGGGAGCCCTGTGGGAGCTGGGGGTGTGGAGGGGCTCGCTGTCCCCTTGGCTCTCCCGGCTCCGGGAGGGAGGAGCTGCTCTCTCCCGGTGCTTCCCGGTCGGTGACATCGGTGTCCATAAGCTGGGACCCCGCTGGCCTCCCCCAGCCCCACGCCACAAAACCCCTTTGTGTTTCCTCCCTGCTGACCCAGCCTGGCCAAGCCCTTGCTTCCCTTTTCTCCAGGGAATAGCAGAGTTTGTTGTCCCAGAGCTGGGTCTGGTGTCCCACAGCAGATTTTGGTGTCCTAGAGCAGAGTTTTATGTCCCAAAGCAGAGTCTGGTGTCCCAAAGCCAGGGACCATGGCTCAAGTTTGGGAGCAGAGTTTGGTGTTCCAAAGTAGAGCCTGGTGTCCCAAGTCAGGGACTTTGGCTCATGTTTTTGAGCAGAGTTTTGTGTCTCAGAGCAGATTTTGGTGTCCCAGAGCAGAGTTTGGTGTCCCAAAGCTGAGTCTGGTGTCCTAGAGCAGAGTTTGGTGTCCCAAAGCCAGGGACCGTGGTTCATGTTTAGGAGCAGAGTTTTGTGTCCCAAAGCTGAGTCTGGTGTCCCAAGTCAGGGACCATGGCTCATGTTTTTGAGAAGAGTTTTGTGTCTCAGAGCAGATTTTGGTGTCCCAGAGCAGACTTTGGTATCTCAAAGCAGAGTTTGGTGTCCCAACCCAAGGACCATGGCTGGTGTTTTGGAGCAGAGTTTGGTGTCCCAAGTGAGGGACTGTGGCTCATGTTTTGGAACAGAGTTTGGCATCCCAGAGCAGAGATTGGTGTCCCAGAGCAAAGCCAGGGTCCATGGCTCGTGTTTAGGAGCAGAATTTTGTGTCCCAAAGCTGAGTCTGGTGTCCCAAGTCAGGGACTGTGGCTCATGGTTTTGAGAAGAGTTTTGTGTCTCAGAGTAGATTTTGGCGTCCCAGAGCAGAGTCTGGTGTCCCAAAGCCAGGGACCATGGCTCATGTTTAGGAGCAGAGTTTGGTGTCCCAAAGCTGAGTCTGGTGTCCCAAGGATGGGGACAATGGCTTGTCTTTCAGAGCAGATTTTGGTGTCCCAAAGCAGAGATTGGTGTCCCAAAGCCAGGGACCATGGCTTGTCTTTCAGAGCAGGCTTTGGTGTCCCAGAGCAGAGTTTTGTCATTGTAATGGGGTCCAGACCAGGTGACAAGTGACATAGACTCTCAAGACATTCACAGAAGGCTAATTTCACTTTATTAAGAAACCCATTGCTTTTTATACCCTAATTTACTGCAGGTGGACCTAATTGAGCCTTTAACTAAAACATCATCACCATTGGCTAATTAAGAAACCACCCTTTGGTAAACAAATCTCCATAACACATTCCGCATGTTCACAACACCCGGTGCGGCAGGTTAAGATAAGAATTATTTCTAATTCTTTTCTCTGATCTTCTCACAGACTTTCCCAGAACAACGTCTGGGGAAGTTGTGTTTCTATGGCCAGAGAGAGCTGCTGCCACAGAGTTTGGTGTCCCAGGCCAGGGCCTGTGGCTCGTGTTTGTCAGCAGAGATTGGTGTCCCCCAAAGCACAGTTTGGTGTCCCAAGGATGGGGACCATGACTCCTGTTTTGGAGTAGAGTTTTGTGTCTCAGAGCAGAGTTTGGTGTCCCAAAGCCAGGGAAATTGGCTCATGTTTTGGAGCAGAACTTGGTGTCCCAAAGCCAGGGACCATGGCTGATGTTTTGGAGCAGACTTTGGTGTCCCAGAGCAGAGTCTGGTGTTCCAAAGCAGATTTTTGTGTCCCAAAGCCAGGGACCATGGCTCATGTTTGTGAGCAGAGTTTGGTGTCCCAAGGATGGGAACGATGGCTCGTGTTTTGGAGCAGAGTATAATGTCCCAGAGCAGAGTTTGGTGTCCCAAAGCAGAGTTTGGTGTCCCAAAGCCAGGGACCATGGCTCATGTTTTGGAGGAGAGTTTGGTGTTCCAAAGCCAGGGACAATGGCTCGTGTTTTGGAGCAGAGTCTGGTGTCCCAGAGCAGAGTTTGGTGTGCCAAGGCTGATTTTGGTGTCCCAGAGTCTGGTGTCCCAAGGCAGAGCCTGGTGTCCCACGGCAAGTTTTGGTGTCCCAGAGCAGTTTGGTGTCCCAAATCAGAGTTTGGGGTCCCAAAGCCAGGGACCATGGCTTGTGTTTGGAGTAGAGTTTGGTGTTCTAGAGCTGACCCTGGTGTCCCAGGCCAGGGACCATGGCTCGTGTTTGCGAGCAGAGTTTGGTGTCCCAAGGATGGGGACCATGGCTCGTGTTTGCGAGCAGAGTTCGGTGTCCCAAGGATGGGGACCATGGCTCATGTTTCAGAGTAGAGTTTTGTGTCTCAGAGCAGAGTTTGGTGTCCCAAATCAGTGTTTGGAGTCCCAAGCCAGGGACCATGGCTTATGTTTTGGAGCACAGTTTGGTGTTCCAAAGCCAGGGACCATGGCTCATGTTTTGGAGCAGAGTTTGGTGTTCCAAAGCCAGGGACCATGGCTCATGTTTTGGAGCAGAGTTGGGTGTTCCAAAGCCAGGGACCATGGCTTAGTTTTGGAGAAGAGTTTGGTGTCCCAAAGCCAGGGACAATGGCTCGTGATTCCGAGCAGAATTCGGTGTCCGAGAGCAGAGTTTGGTGTCCCAGGCCAAGGACAAAGGCTCGTGTTTCAGAGCAGAGTTTGGTGTCCCAAGGCAGAGTCCAGTGTCCCAAAGCAGAGTTTGGTGTCTTACAGCAGATTTTGGTGTCCCAAAGCAGATTTTTAGTGTCCCAAGCCAGGGACAATGGCTCATGTTCTGGAGCAGAGTTTGGTGTCCCAAGGCAGATTTCAGTGTCCCAGAGCAGATTTTGGTGTCCCAAGGCAGAGTTTGGTGTCCCAAGGCAGGGACTGTGTCACGTCCCCACACCAAGCAGCTTTTAACGCAATTCCCGCTCTTCCCCTCCCCGTCCTGCTTCTCCCATGGGATTTCTCGGAGCCCCCAGGGGACGTTTGACCCCACGGTGCTCCCGATTCCCTGGTGGGATCCCCGCCGCTCCCTCCCGGAGCAGCCGCCCCTCTGCCCTCGGGCCGAGCCCTTTGCGCGTAGCTCAGCGCCTTTCTCAGACCTTGTCTGTGGTTTGTACATCCCTACAGAAGCAGGGTGCCCAAAACAAGATGCAGTGCTCCCGCTGGAACCTCACCATAGCCCTGAACAATCAGGTAACAACCTCCCACCCCCGCTCCTCCTCCTCCTCCTCCTCGTTCCTCGCAGCCCCCGCAGCTCCATCGCATCCCCGGCTCCATCCCACCCCCGGCACCTCTCCATCGTCGGCGTGTGGCGGCTTCCCATCCATCCAGTGAGCAGGGCCATTGTAGGGCGTCATCTCCATGTCACCTGCCGTGTCCCCAGCCTGTCCCCGCGGTGCCCGAGCGTCCCTCGGGGCTCCGGGGCCGCGGGAAGCACCGGGGTTTCTTGGTTGCTGGTTGGGGCCGCTCTGGTGTCCTGCGGGTGTAGGAAATGCGGGATTCAGGCACGTCGTGCTCTGTTCCCAGCTCTCCACACTTTTTCCAGCCGAGGTTTGGGGTAGGAAATCGGAATTTTTGCAGCAGCAGCCCTGGAGCTGGCTCGGATCAGGAGGAGCCGTGGGGGCTCCTCCACTGCTCCCCTTGCTCCTGAATGGGGGATGAACACCCGAAGGGGTGAGGCCGGGAATCAGCCCTGGGTTTGTCAACCTTGAATCCCCCAAAATCCAAGTGGAGGCTTCGATCACACCTGAGAGAGCCAGGGCTGAGCTCGAGGTCACTGCAGAGGGAATTGCAGGGTCCTCAGGAGCACCCAAACCCCACCACAGGCTCCAGTATTGTTCCAAACCCTGCCTGGCGGTGCCGCTGCACGCAGGGAGCTGCAGTGACAGGATCAGGGATTTTCCCGGTGCAGGAAGGGTGAAGCACCCTCTGGATCTGCAGAGCAAATTCAGGAGGTGCTCGGTTTGGAGTGCTGGGATCCAGCTCAGCTGGCTGCGGTGATTTAGAAAATATTCGAAATTAATTGCTTGGTTTTGTGAGCGCAGTGTTAGCGATTGCTACACAAGTCATTTTAGTCCTACCTAGGGGCATATTTGCATATATTTATCCTCCTTTCAAGTGGAGATCTTTGGGGAAAGTGTATTTATCTCCTCCTAACTCTTTCTTCGGCTTTCAGCCGTCCTACAGTCACCTCTTCATTTTGTTCCCATTTAATGTATGTGTGGAATAATCGACTCTTCCTCTTCCCGCCAAGTGGAAATGAATCCACGGAGATCAAAAAGCTTTAATGTGGGGAAGGGTTTTTCCTTCTGCCACGAGCAGGGTGAGAGGGAAAGATGGGCAGGATGGAGCTGGGTCCCCCCAAAACTGCCTGGGAGGGCAGGGCACGACCTGGAGAGGAGCTGGAGCAGCCGGGGGTGCAGGTGACCCCAGGAGCTCCCCCAGGAGGAGCTGGGAGAGCCTTGCCCTCCCTAAATCATGGAGATGCAGCAGGTTTCCCGACAGGAGGGTTTGCCATGCCTGGGGAAGGGAAGTGGGCACAGCCCAGGATGTGGAACCTGGGGAGATTTCAGCCTCCCCTGCAGGGAATTTCTCTGGCGCTTCTTGCCTGGTGTGGCCCCAAAAAGTCCAACAGATCCCATTCATTGCCAGCCGGGGAGGATTGTCCCCATTTGTCCCCGTTCCCAGGAGAGCAGCACCACAGCCCCAGGAATCACAGCGCCAGGAGCCCTCCTGGAGTGCCCCTGGATGTCCCTGCTGTGTCCCCGGGTGTCCCTGGATGTCCCTGGGCGTGTCCCCGATGTGTCCCTGGTTGTCCCTGGATGTGCCCATGGATGTCCCTGGGTGTGTCCCCGGGTGTCCCTGGATGTGCCCATGGATGTCCCTGGATGTGCCCATGGATGTCCCTGGGTGTGTCCCCGGGTGTCCCTGATTGTCCCTGGGTGTGTCCCTGCGGTATCCAGGAGCTGGCAGGGATCACCTGGGGATCCTGGGGAGCTCCTGGGACAGGGCAGGAGCTGTGGTCACTCCGGGGCTGGTTTAGGGCAGGAGCCATGGTCACTCTGGGGATGTTTTAGGGCAGGAGCTGTGGTCGCTCCAGGATGTCCCACAGGGCAGGAGCCATGGTCACTCCAGGATGTCCCACGGTGAGGGAGCCATGGTCACTCTGGGGCTGTTTCAGGGCAGGAGCTGTGGTCGCTCCAGGATGTCCCACAGGGCAGGAGCCATGGTCACTCCAGGATGTCCCACGGTGAGGGAGCCATGGTCACTCTGGGGCTGTTTCAGGGCAGGAGCTGTGGTCGCTCCAGGATGTCCCACAGGGCAGGAGCCATGGTCACTCCAGGACATCCCACGGTGAAGGAGCTGTGGTCGCTCCAGGATGTCCCACAGGGCAGGAGCCATGGTCACTCTGGGGCTGTTTTAGGGCAGGAGCTGTGCTCACTCCAGGATGTCCCACGGTGAAGGAGCCATGGTCACTCTGGGGCTGTTTCAGGGCAGGAGCTGTGGTCGCTCCAGGATGTCCCACAGGGCAGGAGCTGTGGTCACTCTGGGGCTGTTTCAGGGCAGGAGCTGTGGTCCCTCCAGGATGTCCCACGGTGAAGGAGCTGTGGTCCCTCCAGGGCTGTCCCGTGGCTCTCAGCAGCCACCACGGAGCAGCCCCGGCTCTGCCAGGTCCAGGCTGGCACCAGACCCGGCTGCTGCCCTGCCCTTGTCCCTGTGTTATCTGTCCCCATCACCCGGGTCCCCTGCGGCCCCCTGCGCCCCAAAAGCAGCTCCTGATTGCCCAGCTGGAAGGTCCTAATTGCGCTTCCCTCCCCAGAGCCGCTCCTTTATCATAAAGGGTGCACATTTCCCCCGCCGCAGCTTCCCCGGCCACAGGCCCCGAGGGCCAGCTCAGAAACGGAGGGAATTAATTACATTTTTTTAACTCCCCTCCTTTTATAGCAGGGGAGAGAGCAATGAAACGTCCCGGGGGGAGCTGCTGAGGAGGGTGGGGAGGGAGGAAGCAGCAGCAGGAGGTGAGGGGGGAGCTGCTGCTTTCATCCAGGAGGGTCTTTGTGCATCAACCCCACACCCCGGGAGCTCTCCCTGCTTGTCCCTACCCCAGGAAAGGCAGGGATGCAGCCCAGGCAAGGCTCAGCCCTAAATGCGAGCCCAGGGATGGGTTTGGGCCAGGGGAAGGGAGAGGATGAGGATGGGAGGGAGGGAGAGGGACAGTCCCGCTGTCAGTCCCGCTGACGGACAGCGAGCAGATCCCCCTGCAGATAAAGCCCGGCAGATGTGGAGCGGGCATTGATTTTTAGTCAGGGATGATAATGCACCAAGAAGTCATAAATTAGAAGGCAGCAAGGTCAGGGAGGGAAGGGAGAAGGACTTTGCATTCTTGAGGAGGGGATCCAGAGTTCAAAAGTGGCCTGGAAAATGAGTTTGTGCAGCTGGGAGGAGAAGTCTGGGGACGCGGGCCCAGGAGGGCTCAGCCGGGTTTGCTGTGCTGGGTGGAAGGAGGGAATTGGGAACCTCTCAATATTCCAAACCCCTTCGTGTCCTGGGCTGGGAAAGTCAGCTCTGCCCTCGGCTGAACCTGTGCACAGCTCAGGGAGCTCAGCCCCAAATCCCCCTCAGCCTGTGTGGGAAGGGAATCCTCGGCCCCAAATCCCCCTCAGCCTGTGGGAAGGGAATTCTCAACCCCAAATCCCCCTCAGCCTGTGTGGGAAGAGGAATCCCAGCCCCAAATTCCCCTCAGCCTGTGTGGAAGGGAATCCTCAGCCCCAAATCCCCCTCAGTCTGTCCAGGAAGGGAATCCTCGGCCCCAAATCCCCCTCAGCCTGTGTGGAAGGGAATCCTCAGCCCCAAATCCCCCTCAGCCTGTGTGGGAAGGGAATCCTCAGCCCCAAATCCCCCTCAGCCTGTGTGGAAGGGAATCCTCAGCCCCAAATCCCCCTCAGCCTGTGTGGGAAGAGGAATCCCAGCCCCAAATTCCCCTCAGCCTGTCTGGGAAGGGGATTCTTGGCCCCAGGTCCCCCTCAGTTCATCTGGGAAGAGGAATCCCAGCCCCAAATCCTCTCAGCCTGTGTGGAAGAGAATCCTCAGCCCCAAATCCCCCTCAGCCTGTCCAGGAAGGGGCTTCTCCACACCAAACCCCCCTCAGCCTGTCTGGGAAGGGGATTCTCAGCCCCAGATCCCCCTCAGCCTGTGTGGGAAGAGGAATCCCAGCCCCAAATTCCCCTCAGCCTGCCCAGGAAGGGCTTTTCGGCCTCAAATCCCCCTCAGCCTGTCCAAGGGGCTTCCCCTGGTCAGCATTCTTGGACAGGGACTGGAGAGTTTTGGGGCTCAGCTGAGCTGCCAGGGTCCCCTCGGCCACCCCAAATCCACGGGGACATCCAGCTGGGATGAATCCCCCGTCCCAGAAGTAGCCATTCACCATCCCAGGTGAATCCCGGTGTCCTGGTGGGTTCCCAGAGGGAAACTCAGTCTCAGGCTGGGCTGAGCTGTCCCTCGGCGGGGCAGTGTCCCTGCAGGGATCCCGCAGGGCGAGCGGGGATTGGGAATTCAGCAGGGATGGGAGGGAATCCCAGTGTCCTGATGGATTCCCAGAGGGAAATTCGGCCCCCTGAGCTGTCCCTCGGTGGGGCAGTGTCCCTGCAGGGATCCCGCAGGGAGAGCAGAGATTGGGAATTCAGCAGGGATGGGAGGGAATCCCGGTGTCCTGATGGATTCCCAGAGGGAAATTCGGTCCCCTGAGCTGTCCCTCAGCAGGGCAGTGTCACTGCAGGGATCCCGAGGGCGAGCAGGGATTGGGAATTCAACAGGGATGGGAGGGGATCCCGGTGTCCTGATGGATTCCCAGAGGGAAATTCATCCCCCGAGCTGTCCCTCAGCAGGGCAGTGTCCTGCAGGGATCCCGCAGGGAGAGCAGGGATTGGGAATTCAGCAGGGCTGGGAGCGAATCCCGGTGTCCTGAAGGATTCCCAGAGGGAAATTCGGTCCCCCGAGCTGTCCCTCGGCAGGGCAGTGTCCCTGCAGGGATCCCGCAGGGCGAGCGGGGATTGGGAATTCAGCAGGGCTGGGAGGGAATCCCGGTGTCCTGAAGGATTCCCAGGGGGAAATTCCCCCCCTGAGCTGTCCCTCGGTGGGGCAGTGTCCCTGCAGGGATCTCAGAGGGAGAGCAGGGTTTGGAATTCCACAGGGCTGGGAAGGAATCCCGGTGGATTCCCAGAGGGAAATTCCCCCCCTGCTCCAAGCTGTCCCTCAGCAGGGCAGTGTCCCTGCAGGGATCCCGGAGCGGGGGCAGGAATTGGAACAGGGCTGGGAGCGAATCCCGGTGTCCTGAAGGATTCCCAGAGGGAAATTTCCCCCCCCGAGCTGTCCCTCGGCGGGGCAGTGTCCCTGCAGGGATCCCGCAGGGAGAGCAGGGTTTGGGAATTCAGCAGGGCTGGGAAGGAATCCCGGTGTCCTGATGGATTCCCAGGGGGAAATTCCCCCCCTGAGCTGTCCCTCGGTGGGGCAGTGTCCCTGCAGGGATCCCGAGGGCGAGCAGGGACCGGGATCTCCCAGGGCCGGGGCTGCTGGAGCCAAGGCCGGCCTGGAGAGGCCCCAGGGGCAGAGCTGAGCTCGGGCACCGCTCCTGATTCCCACCAATTAAAGCCAATTCCTATTTTTTTTTTTCCGCGGGATTTGTGGAAGCATCTGCCCCGCTGCCTGAATTTGGAGTGTGAATCTGGGTTTCATTTGCCAGCCTTGCTTTACATCCCCCTTTTTTTCCGAAGAGGAAGTGTTAATGTGGCTCTCCCCGCCTTGGGGAGCCTCGGGTTCTTTTCTCGGGGTAATCAGGAGCAGCTGGGGCACGGCGGGGCCGGCAGGGAGGGAGCGGAGCAGCACAAACCCCGCAGCTCCCTGAGCGATGCCTGAAATCCCCTGCGCACCTGCAGGGCTGGGCGGGCTCAGGCAGCGCTGCCGGGCCCGGACAGCTCAGCCAGGGCGAGGAGAGAGGGCAGAGCTTCCAGAAATGCCCCACGCCCGTGTTTTCCGCGCGTTTGTTGTTTTAAACAGCTGGTTCTGCTCGTGAATTCGCTCCAGCCGTGCCCGGGGCTCTGTGTGAGGGTCCTGGGTGTCCCTCAGGGCACAGCCCCAGCTCCTGCAGCCTGAAGCTGTCCCTGAGCCCAGGGGATTGGGGCTGAGCCATAGCAGGGTTCGTGGGCTCTAGGGGAGAGCCCACAAATAACTCTGCAGCTGGGAGAGCCCCCGGGCTGCCCTGCTGTGATCTCCGCTCTGCAGAGCCCGGGGGGGTCCGTGTGGCACCCCCAGGACAGCTCAGCACCCCAGGCCTGG
>CM032373.1:1198950-1339337 GCA_019023105.1 Diglossa brunneiventris
GCTTAAAAGGGGGCTTGCGGTCTGCAACGGGGGCTTGGGGATTTAAAAGGGGGTTTGGGAGATTGAAAGGGGGGTCTGGGGGCTAATAATGGGGTTTGGGGGCTTAAAAGGGGGGTTGGGGTCTGCAATGGGGGTCTGGGGGCTGAAAAGGGGATTCTAGGGGTGTACAAGGGGGGTCTGGGGGCTTGAAAGGGGGTTTGGGGTTTGCAAGGGGGCTGGAGGCTTAAAAGGGGGTTTGGGGTCTGCAATGGGGGTCTGGGGGGCTTAAAAGAGGATTCTAGGGGCGTAAAAGGGGGGTTTGGGGCTGCAACAGGGGTCTGGGGGCTAATAATGGGGGTTTGGGGGCTTAAAAGGGCAGTTTGGGGTCTGCAGGGGGGGCTTAGGGTCTGGAAAGGGGGTCTGGGGGCTGCAAGGGGGGCTGGGGCTTAAAAGAGGGGTTTGGGGTCTGGAAGGGGGTCTTGGGGTTTAAAGGGGGGTTTGAGGGTCTGGAAGAGGGGTTTGGGGGCTTAAAAGGGAGTTTGGGGTCTGCAATGGGGGTTTGGAGCTTAAAAGGGGGATTTGGGGTCTGCAAGGGGGGTCTGGGGGATAATAACGGGGGTTTGAGAACTTAAAAGGGGGGTTTGGGGTCTGCAAGGGGGGTTTAGGGCTTAAAAGAGGGGTTGGGGCTTAAAAGGGAGTTTGGGGGTGTAAAAGGGGAGTTTGGGGGTCTGGAAAAGGGATTTGGGGATTTAAAAGGGGGATTTGGGGTCTGCAAGGGGGAGTGTGGGGGTTTAAAAGGGGGATTTGGGGTCTGCAAGGGGAGTCTGGGGGTTTAAAAGGGGGTTTGGGGTCTGGAAGAGGGGTTTGGTGATTTAAGGGGGTTTGGGGTCTGCAAGGCGGTTTTAGGGTTTAAAAGGGGGGTTGGGGTTAGGAGAGACAGGAAATGAGGGGTTTGGGGGGTCTGGGGGTTTAAAAGGGGAGTTTGGGGTCTGGAAGGGGGTTTGGGTTGGAACTGACAGGAAATGAGGGGGTTTGGGGGTCTGGAAGGGGGGTCTGAGGATTTAAAATGAGGAGTTTGGGGCAGGGATGACAGGAAAAAAGGGTTTGGGGGTCTGGAAGGAGGTTTGGGGGTTTAAAAGGGCGTTTGGGGGTCTGGGAGGGGGTTTGGGGATTTAGAAGGGGGTTTTGGGGTCTGTCAGGGGGTCTGGGTCACTCTGCTCTCAGTCCCCTCCCGGCTCAGGAGGAGGAGCAGGAGCAGGGAATGCACAGAGAACCCTCAGGCCAGGACGATTTCTGGGGGAAATTCCCAGAAATCCCAGAATTTTCACCAGCAGGACACACAACACTCAGCCACCGGGCAGCTCCAGCTGATCCCCGTCCCCACCTGTGCAGCAAACACAGCCTGGGGCTGCTCTGGGCTCACCCTGATCCCCATTTCTGCAGCAAACCCCACCTAGGGCTGCTCTGGGCTCACCTTGATCCCTGTCCCCACTTTTCCCCCAACCTGGAGCTGCTCTGGGCTCACCTTGATCCCCATTTCTGCAGCAAACCCCACCTGGGCCTGCTCTGGGCTCACCTTGATCCCTGTCCCCACTTTCCCTCCAACCTGGGGCTGTTCTGAGCTCACCCTGATCCCTGATCCCCATTTCTGCAGCAACCCCACACCTGGGGCTGCTCTGGGCTCACCTTGTCATCGATCACGGCCGAGAAGAAGGTGCCAAAGTCCTGGGTGGGCTGTGGGAGGCAGAGAGGAGGGGATGAGAGCCCACCCTGCACCCCAGAGCTCCCTCAGCACCAGGGCAGGCAGTGAGGAGGGGATGAGAGCCCACCCTGCACCCCAGAGCTCCCTCAGCTCCCCCAGAACCCTGCCCCGCGTCCGGGAGCTGCGGGCAGAGCCGGCCCGGCCCTCCCCGCAGAGCGGCTACAAGTTAATTTCTAATCAGGGCCGGGAGCGGCGCGGCGGAGGGGGGATGAAAAGCTCGGTTCAATGGGAATTAGCAGCCGGTTCCCGCAGCCCCTAATCCCATCAGCCTCCCGCTGAGCCGCAAAGCCCTTCAGCAGCCCGGCAGCTCGGCTCACATCTCCCACTTTGATCTTGCCGTGCTCCTCCAGCAGCTTCTCTTTGATGTGGGGCCACAGCGAGGCGGGCGCGTAGAGGCGCGAGCAGGCGGAGCATTTCTGCCCGCCGAACTCGAAGGCCGAGCGCAGCGTGCCGCTCACCGCGCTGCCCACGTCCGCCGAGCGGTGCAGCACGTGGAAGTTCTTCCCGCCGCACTCTGCGCGAGCGAAAAGGGCACGGGAGGAGCTGCCGGGGCGGGGCAGGGCCCGGGACGGGCCCGGGGCTCTCCCCGCCCCGGGGGCTCACAGGGGAAATGATGTCTATATATGTGTTAATATAGAATTACATATAAATAATTAATATAAATATAAGTAAGAGGTATACCTATTAATATAATATAATATAATATAATATAATATAATATAATATAATATAATATAATATAATATAATATAATATAATATAATATAATATAATATAATATAATATATTATATTTTATATATATTTTAAATTAGAGGGGAACTGAAGTCCATATATGTGTTAATATATATTACATATAAAATACGAATATAAATATAAGTAAAGACTGTACTATTAATATAATATAATATTATAATATAATATAATATAATATAATATATATAATATAATATATATAAATATAATATAATATAATATAATATATATAATATAATAAATATAATATTTTTTATAGTATTTTAAAATTAGAGGGAAACTGATGTCTATATATTATTTTATATAATTAATACAAATAAAGAATATAAATAAATACTATACCTATTAATATAATGTAATATATGTAATATAATGTAATATAATGTACTGTAATATAATATAATATAATATAATATAATATAATATAATATAATATAATATAATATAATATAATATAATATAATATAATATAATATATATAATATATATATAATATATTTTTATCGATATTTAAAATTAGAGGGAAACTGAAGTCTATATATGTGTTAATATATATTTACATATAAATAACGAATATAAATATAAGTAGACTATCCTATTTATATTATATTATATTAATTATTATATTATATTATTATATTATATTATTTATATTATATTATATTATATTATAATTATAATTATTTATATATATTATATTATATATTACATATTATATTACATTACATTACATTACATTATATTTATTATATTATATTATATTATATTATATTATATTATATATATTATATTATATTATATTATATTATATTATATATTTTTATAGATATATAAAATTAGAGGGGAACTGATGTCTATATATATTTTTATATAATTAAATACAAATAAAGAATATAAATATAAATAAGGACTACAGATATAAGTGTAACTATAAGTAATAATAGAATAGAATAGAATATCTGATGTCTAATATATGTTTATATATAATGATATCTATAATATATATATTGATGGTTTATATAAAATGTAATATTACATATAAACATATAATTATGCTTATATATATTATATATTTTTATATGGTTCTATATAATGATATCTATAATATCTATATAATACATAATTATATATAATGATGTTTATATATACTCTAATATTATATATTAAAATATACATCATTACATTTATATATAATATGATATTATATATACATTATATATATAAATCAATATAGATATAAATATATATAATGATATTTATTATAATATATATTGTATGTGTAAAATATATATAATTAGAGGGGAATTGATGTCTATCTATAAACATTATATATGTTTATATATAATGATATGCATAAATATATATAATGATGTTTATATATAATAAAATATATTTTATATTTTCCGTGTATTTGTGACCCTGCAGTTGTTTAGTGCAGAACTCCAAACCCCACACGCAGTGCCAGCTGCTGCTCTCCCGTTTGGGGCAGACACAGCAATTCCTCTCCAGGCCTAGCACTCAAGGACACCTCACTGCCTCAGGCCCCCAGAGATTAAACAAAAGGGAGCTGGGGGGAGCAAACTTGGGGTGAATGACTTCATTAGCTGAAGCTGGAATTGGAGGATTAACCCCCAATATGCAAATGGACCAAAGCTATAAAAGTGTGAAAACCCGTGAGTGAGCCGTGGTCCATTTTTGCCCGAGATGTCCCTGAGGCCCTTCCATAAATGAATACACCTGCTTTTAATTCCCTTCACTTTGGCTCCGTTTTTAGGCAGCCCCAAAAGGCATCAGGACAGGGAGAGCTGTGACCACAGGCCACAACCCTGGTGCAGGTGGATAAAACCCATGGAAAAGGGACCAAAGGGACAAAGCTCAATTCCCAAACTTTGGGACCCCAAACACTGGGGTCCAACCACCACCTCCCCACCCTAAAATCCCACCCTGTGCCACCCCCACAGCTCTGCACATCCAGGCATTTCCTGCCCTCAGGGATGGGAATGCTGCCCCTCTCCTCCCCAGGCAGAGGAGGAGCTGCCCCCCAAGCCCTGAATCCTGGGGGCAGCTTTGGGTACCCCAAAAGAAGAATATAAACCGATTAGAGAGCATCCCAAGGAGGGCTGCAAAGGCAGTGAGAGGTCTGGAGGGGAAGCTGGATGAGGAGTGAGAGGTCTAGAGAGGAAGATGATGAGGAGTTAAAGGTCTGGAGGGGAAGATCATGAGGAGTTAAAGGTCTGGAGGGGAAGATGATGAGGAGTTAAAGGTCTGGAGGGGAAGCTGGATGAGGAGTGAAAGGTCTAGAGAGGAAGATGATGAGGAGTTAAAGGTCTGGAGGGGAAGATGAGTAGTGAAAGGTCTGGAGGGAAAGATGATGAGGAGTGAGAGGTCTGGAGAGGACGATGATGAGGAGTTAAAGGTCTGGAGGGGAAGATCATGAGGAGTTAAAGGTCTGGAGGGGAAGATGATGAGGAGTGAGAGGTCTGGAGGGGAAGATGATGAGGAGTGAGAGGTCTGGAGGGGAAGCTGACGAGTGGCTGAGGTTCCTCGGTTTGCTCAGCCTGGAGGAGGCCGAAGGAGACCTCACTGCAGTTCCAGCTTGCTCAGGAGGGCAAGGAGAGGGGCAGGCACTGACGCTGATCCCCTCTCTGGTGACCCGAGGGAATGGCCTGGAGCTGTATCAGGGGAGGTTTAGGTTGGGTTTTAGGAGAAGGTTCTTCACCCAGAGGGTGCCTGGGGGCTCCCCAGGGCACGGGCACAGCAAAGAGCCCAGCAGAGCTCAGGATGGGTTTGGAGGACGCTCTCAGGGACAGGGTGGGGTTCCTGGGACTGGCCTGGCCAGGGCCAGGACTTTGCTGATCCTTGTGGGTCCTTCCCAACTCAGGATATTCTGTGATTCTACAAAGTAAAGAAACACAACAGAAGGGGGCAGGGGGGGCTGGTACCTCCGGCCAGGCGCGGGAAGTTGCGGTAGCGCTCCAGGTTCTCCGAGACCTGCTTCCAGAGCCGCCGGAACGTTCTGGAACACAGGCAGGAGGAGTGCTCAGGGCTCTCTGCGCACGGGGTGATGGCACCTGATGGGAAACCCTCTCAAAAAGATGGGAAATCCTCCAAAAAAAAGGGATGCCCTGATGGGAAATCTCCTAAAAAAGGGATGCTCCAATGGGAAACCCTCCAAAAAAAGGGATGGGAAGTCCCCCAAAAAGAGGGATGCCCTGATGGGAACCCCCCAAAAAAGGGATGCCCTGATGGGAAATCCCTCCAAAAAAGGGATGCCCTGATGGGAAATCCCCCCAAAAATAGGGATGCTCCAATGGGAAACCCTCCAAAAAAAGGGATAAGAAGTCCCCCAAAAAGAGGGATGCCCTGATGAGAACCACACCCCCTCACACACAAAAAGGGATGCTGCGATGGGAAACCCTCCAAGAAGAGGGATGCTCTGATGGAAAACTCCATAAAAAAGAAGGATGGGAACCCCCACCCAATCTAAAAAAAGGGATGCCTCAATGGGAAATCATCCAGAAAAGGGATGCCCTGATAGGAACCCCCCCCCAAAAAGGGATGCTCTGATGAGAAAGCCCCCAAAAAAGGGATGCTCTGATGGGAAATCACCCCAAAAAAGGGATGCCCTGATGGGAGACTCCATAAAAAAGAAGGCTGGGAACCCCCCTACCCCACAAAAAAAAAAGGGATGGCTCAATGGGAAATCACCCAACAAAAGGATGCCCTGATGGGGAAACCCTCCCAAAAAAGGATGCCCTAATAGGAAATCCCTAATAGAAGGGATGTCCTGATGGGAAACCCCCTAATAAAAGGGATGCTCTGATGGGGAATCCCCCCCAAAAAAGGGATGCCCTAATGGGAAACCCTCCAAAAAAAGGGATGCCCTAATGGGAAACCTCTAAAAAAAAGGGATGCCCCGATGTGGAACACCCTAAAAAAAGGGATGCTCTGATGGGAAATCACCCAAAAAAGAGATGGCCTGATGGGAACCCCCCTAATAAAAGGGATGCCCCAATGGGAAAGCCCCCCAGGAAAGGGATGCCCTGCACAGGGCAGTGGGACTGGAAGCACAGGTATCAAACAAGGGCTCCACACAGCAGCTCCACAGCTTTAGAAATAAACTGTTGCAGGGAAGGGCACCAGTGAGCATCCAGAAGTTTCTATTCCTCCCCTTTCCCCCCTTCCCTTCAGGCCTCACTGTGACAAAGCCCTGAGCTGGAAAACAATAAAAATGGAAATGGCCTCGCAGCAGGAGGCTCAGCCACAGCACAGCACGAGCTGGGAGCTCCCCACCGGGGCAGCCCCTGCTCACCCGAGCGTGGCCCGGCCTGGGGAGGGGTCCCAGGCTCTGACAGCCCCTGCAGGGACCCCTCAGCACCTCTGAGAGCCCACAGGACACAGCCAGAGCCCAGGGGGCAAACCCAGCTGGGGGCAAACCAAACCCACCTAGGGGCAAACCCACCTGGGGTACAAACCAAACCCAACTGGGGTACAAACCAAACCCACCTGGGGTACAGAACCCACCTGGGGTACAAACCCAACCCAATTGGGGTACAAACCCACCTGGGGTACAAACCAAACCCACCTGGGGGGCAAACCCACCTGGGGTACAAACCAAACCCACCTGGGGGACAAACCAAACCCAGTTGGGGTACAAAACCCACCTGGGGAGCAAATCCATCCAGGGGGCAAACCAAACCCACTCAGGGGGCAAACCCAACCTAATTGGGGTACAAAACCCACCCTGGGGGCAAATCCACCTGGGGGCAAACCAAACCCACCTGGGGTACAAACCAAACCCACCTGGGGTACAAACCAAACCCACCTGGGGGACAAACCAAACCCACCTGGGGGACAAACCCAGCTGGGGGCAAACCAAACCCACCTGGGGTACAGAACCCACCTGGGGTACAAACCAAACCCACCTGGGGGGCAAACCCAGCTGGGGTACAAACCAAACCCACCTGGGGGCAAACCAAACCCACCTGGGGTACAAACCAAACCCAGCTGGGGTACAAACCAAACCCACCTGGAGGACAAACCAAACCCACCTGGGGTACAAACCAAACCCACCTGGAGGACAAACCAAACCCACCTGGGGCAAACCAAACCCACCTGGGGACAAACCAAACCCGCCCAAGGTGCAAACCCACCCACAGCACCCCTGGCAGTGTCACTGCCACTCTGGCTGTTCCTGTGCCCAGAGCTCAGCCCCAGAGCTAAAACCACTCCCCCCCAGCACCAAAACCCAGCTCAGCCCCTTTCTGTCACCACTTTGAACCCCCTGTTTGGATGTAACCGTGCAACCACGTCCTGCCGGCTGCTGTAGCCCTTCCCAGCGCCAAGAGGAGCCCCCAGCCCCTCCCTGTCCCCAGAGAAGCCCCCAGCCCCTCCCTGCCCTCCCCCTGTCCTCATTTCCTAGAGGAGCCCCCAGCCCCTCCCTGTCCCCATTGGAGCCCCCAGCCCCTCCCTATCCCCATTGCAGCCCCCAGCCCCTCCCTGTCCCCCCTGTCCCCATTGGAGCCCCCAGCCCCTCCCGGTCCCCAACGTCCCCAACCTACGGCACGCTGCCGGTGAAGTTGAGGCCGCAGAAGTGCTCGGAGCTGGTGACAGTGTCCCCAAACTCGGGGCCGTCCGAGGGCACGAACTGCACCACGTTGGGCGGCAGCCCCGCCTCCAGCAGGATCCTGTACACGGCGTAGCTGGAGAGCAGGGCCGAGTCACTGGGCTTCCAGAGCACCACGTTCCCCTGGGGACACACAACAAACACCTGAGCAGGGCCGTGTCACTGTGTCACTGGGCTTCCAGAGCACCACGTTCCCCTGGGGACACAAAACACCCCAGGGCCGTGTCACTGTGTCACTGGGCACACAACACCCCACAGGGCCGTGTCACTGTCACTGGGCTTCCAGAGCACCACGTTCCCCTGGGGACACACAAAACACCCCACAGGGCCGTGTCACTGTGTCACTGGGCTTCCAGAGCACCACGTTCCCCTGGGGACACACAATAAACACCTGAGCAGGGCCGTGTCACTGTCACTGGGCTTCCAGAGCACCACGTTCCCCTGGGGACACAAAACACCTGAGCAGGGCTGTGTCACTGTGTCACTGGGCTTGCAGAGCACCACGTTCCCCTGGGGACACAAAACACCCCACAGGGCCGTGTCACTGTGTCACTGGGCTTCCAGAGCACCACATTCCCCTGGGGACACACAACAAACACCTGAGCAGGGCCGTGTCACTGTGTCACTGGGCTTGCAGAGCACCACGTTCCCCTGCGGACACACAACACCTCCACAGGGCCATCAGAAGTCCCTGGAAGCTGTCCCAGAGCGGTGGCACCTCGGGGGGACATGCAGCCTTTATTTCTTTCTGTGTTCCCTATTATTCCATATATTCCCCACACACTCTGTTGCCTGTTGGATTTGTGACATTTCCCAGTACTTTTCCATGGCCTTTCCTGAGGCAGAATGACAAAAATCCAAGCCCCAGGGGTACAAGGCCCCAGTGCTGCCTTGGTTCCTCCAGGGAACCAAAGGTGAGAACAGCTCCTGGGATATTTCATGGGCAGAGCACAGCCAGGGCTGAGGGGGACCCCAGACCAGGGGGGACTCCATCACCACTTATCCTCCTAATTGGTGCTTTTTATCAATGATGCTGATTTCCTAAAACCTGTAAAAATGTCCTCATCCCTGTGGGGTGGGCTCTTGTGGACATCTTTCCATAACTGTCCCTCAAGGCCTTCAAATAAAGATCTGCTCTTTTACTAAAACCATCTCCAGTTTCATTTCCAGGGTGGCAGCACCACCCTCACCCCAGAACTGTCTGGGCAGGGCTGGGTGTGCCCTGCTCAGCTGAGGGCACAAATCCTCTTTTCTCTCACCAGGTGGCTGTGCCAGCCTCCCTGCCAGGGCTGAGCTCTGCCTTCCCCCAGAGGAGCTGGAAACCAGGCCCTGGTTCCTGCCTCAGGACACAGGAATGTCACCAGCACTGCCACCAGCCCCGGGCAGGGCAGTGAAACCAAAGCTCCTGCTGGATCAACCAGGCACAAACAGCACGAGGGGCTGGAGAACCGCACTGGTGCCACCCCCTTGGCCCTGTGCCACCCCCTCAGCCCTGTGCCACCCCCTCGGCCCTGTGCCACCCCAGCCCTGGGCCCCCTGTGACCGCCCCATGTCCCCTGTCCCCGTGTCACAGGGCTCAGCCTCCCCTGCACGGGCTCACAGCCCTGCACAGGAGCTTTGTGTCACAGACACTTTTATAAAAATCCTTTCCTTAGGATTGTTCCTCCTGAGAAGCTGAGAGGCCTCAGGAACAAAATGTAACCAATGGTTATCTGCTGCTGTGGAATGCAACAGGTGCAGCTGGGATTGGTCTCATGTGGTTGTTTCTAATTAATGGCCAATCACAGCCCAGCTGGCTCGGACTCTGTCTGAGCCACAAGCCTTTGTTATAATTCTTTCTTTTTCTATTCTTAGCCAGCCTTCTGATGAAATCCTTTCTTCTATTCTTTTAGTATAGTTTTAATATAATATATATCATAACATAATAAATCAGCCTTCTGAAACATGGAGTCAGATCCTCGTCTCTTCCCTCATCCTCAAACCCCTGTGGCACGCTCACAGCTTTGGACTCCTGGCTCCAGGGATTTGCTGGGCAGGAAAAACTCCCCTGGGCACAGCTCCTTCATGGGCACAGCTCCTCCCTGGGCACAGCTCCCCCATGGACACAGCTCCCTAATGGGCACAGCCCCTTCATGGGCACAGCTCCTCCCTGGGCACAGCTCCCCATGGGCACAGCTCCTTCATGGGCACAGCCCCTCCCTGGGCACAGCTCCCTAATGGGCACAGCTCCCTAATGGGCACAGCTCCCCATGGGCATAGCCCCTCCCTGGGCACAGCTCCCCATGGGCACAGCCCCTCCCTGGGCACAGCTCCCTAATGGGCACAGCTCCCCATGGGCACAGCTCCCCATGGGCATAGCCCCTCCCTGGGCACAGCTCCCCCCTGGGCATAGCTCCTCCCTGGGCACAGCTCCCCCCTGGGCATAGCTCCTCCCTGGGCATAGCTCCTCCCTGGGCACAGCTCCCCCTGGGCACAGCTCCTCCCTGGGCACAGCTCCCCCCTGGGCACAGCTCCTGGCACAGCTCCTTCATGGACACAGCTCCCCATGGGCACAGCTCCCCATGGGCACAGCTCCCCATGGGCACAGCCTGTCCCTGGGCACAGCTCCCCCCGTGGGCACAGCTCCTGGCACAGCTCCTCCCTGGGCACAGCTCCCCATGGGCACAGCTCCCTCTGGGCACAGCTCCCCATGGGCACAGCTCCCCATGGGCACAGCTCCCCATGGGCACAGCCTGTCCCTGGGCACAGCTCCCCCGTGGGCACAGCTCCTGGCACAGCTCCTCCCTGGGCACAGCTCCCCATGGGCACAGCTCCCTCTGGGCACAGCTCCCCATGGGCACAGCTCCCCATGGGCACAGCTCCCTCTGGGCACAGCTCCCCATTGGGCACAGCTCCCCATTGGGCATAGCTCCCCATTGGGCACAGCCCACCCCTGGGCACAGCTCTTCCCTGGGCACAGCTCCCCATGGGCACAGCACCTTCATGGGCACAGCTCCCCCATGGGCACACCCCCTCCAATCCCCCACTCCCAACCCTGCCAGAGCCCTGCAGCAGCTGGGAAATCCAGGCCAGGCTGGGCACAGCGTTCCAGCAGCCCGGCCTGCTCTGATCCCGAGGAAATCCCATTCCCACAGGATCCCCATGACTGCATGCACCTCTCCAGTGTCCAACCCCCCGTGGGGACAGGAACTCTGGGGCTCTAATTAACAGTCCCCTATTAAGCACTGGGGCTGTAATTACCAGTCCCCTATGAAGCAGCGTTTTCTCCTCACTGTAATTCCAGGTGCCCCCTGCTGCTGATTCCCAGGGCACTGCTGCTGTCCTGCTGCCTCCTGCCCCCAGCCCAGGGCAGGGGTCCCATCCCCTGCAGCACCCGGGGCAACTCAGTGCCATGGGATGTCCCCAGATGTCCCCAGATGTCCCATGGGATGTCCCCAGGTGTCACCCCCTGCCAGCAGGGGTTTGTCCCATCCCAGCAGGGCTCACCCTCCCTGGGATGAGCTCATCCCCAGATCCCCCAAAGCCAAGGGGGTCCCTGGGGTCCTGGGGACCTCTCTCCCCAAAAATCCTCCCAGCTCCATGGTGGCTTCACCCTCTCCTTGTCCCTCCAGTCCTTCAAATGTTTCACTCAAATGTGGCTTTAAATGTGATGTTCCCAAATTAAAAGCTCCCCAGCCTCTTTGGGGCCAGCAGGAAATCTGAGCCTGATTAGCAAAGAGCTGAGGACAATTTGTTGTTGTTGTTGGTTTTTTTTCTTTCTCAGTACAACAATAAATTAATTATTGCTTGCCCAAATTCACCAGGTTATTACAGTCTCTCCCCAAAATCCACCCTGCAGAGGCAGGAGCTCCTGTGCTCCATGGGCTGGGACACAAATGGGAATGTGCAGAAATGCTTTTTACCAATACTTTACACTTTTTTTTTTATATTTTTTCGGACTTTCTGGGTTCTCCTGTCTGCCAGTTTAGTGCTAAATGGCAGAGCCACGGCCACCCTTGGCCCTAACACACCCACTGCACCCACAAAGTGTCATCCCAGAGGAATGTGAGCAGCTACAAACTGGTTACACTTTCATGTCCCGACAGCACCCCGAGCCCAGGCAGGAATCAAACCCTGCTGTGGTAATTCCCAGATCCCAACCCCAGCTGGGAAGGAAGAGACCCCTTGGTTGAGGGCAGGTTTGGGGAATTTGTGCTTTCCCAGCACTTCTCCCACCACACTGGAAATCCAGACACTGGGTGTTTAATTAGGTTTAATTAAAGCCTAAATGCTGGTTGGGTCAAAGGGTCCAACAGGCCCAGGAGTGTCTGTGCAACAGCCCCAGGGGGCTCAGCTCCCTCCTCGCCCACCCCAGCCCAGCTGACCCTGAGGGCTGGGATCCCTGTCCCAGCCTTTCCTCGGACTGCCCTGTCCCCCTGTCCCCTTGTGCTTCCCCCTGCCCTTTCCTCGTGTCCTGCCACCCTGCCCCTCGTCCTGTCCCCCCTGTCCTGCCCCCTGCCCTGTTCCTCTGCCCCCCTGTCCTGTCCCCTTGTCCCCCTGTCCTTCCCCCTGCCCTGTCCCTGTGTCCTGCCACCCTGCCCCTTGTCCTGTCCCTTGTCCTGTCCCCCTGGCCCCCTGTCCTTCCCTCGTGTCCTGCCACCCTGCCCCTTGTCCTGTCCCCCCTGTCTTTCCCCCTGCCCTGTTCCCCTGCCCCATTCCCCTGCTCCCCTGTCCTTCCATCTGCCCTGTCCCTGTGTCCTGCCACCCTGCCCCTTGTCCTGTCCCCCCATCCTGTGACCCTGTCCCCTTGTTCCTCTGTCCTGCCCCCTGCCCTGTCCCCCTGCCCTGTCTCTGTGTCCTGCCACTCTGCCCCCCTGTACTGTCCCCTGTCCCATCCCCTTGCCCCTCATCCTGTCCCCCTGCCCCTGTGTCCCCTCATCCTGTCCCCCTGTCCCTGTGTCCCCACATCCTGTCCCCCTGCCCAATCTCCCTGTCTTGTCCCCCTGCCCTCTGCCCTGTCCCCGTCCCCCCATCCTGTTCCCCTGTCCCCCCATTCTGTCCCCTGCCCTGTCCCCCCGTCCTGTGACCCTGTCCCCCTGTCCCACCCCCCTGTCCTGCCCCATTTCCTGTCCCCTGGTCCCCCTGTCCCATCCCCTGTCCCCCAGCACTCACCATCAGCGCCGGAGCCCCCGCCAGGTTGCCCCCGATGGCCGTGAAGTTGAAGGGGGACACGGCAGCCACGAAGCCCTGCGGGGACACAGGGACAGGGACGTGGGGACCCTGCCGTCCCCCAGGGTGACCCCGAGGGACACGGGGGCCCAGCTCACCTCCAGCCCCCGGTAGACCATGGAGTTGGTGCTGATGTCCACGCTCAGGGGCTGGCTCTGCTCCAGCTCCAGCGCGTACTTGGCGTTGAAGCGGAAGAAGTCGATGAGCTCGGCAGCGGCGTCGATCTCGGCCTGGATCACGGTCTTGGCCTGCAGGGACACGGAGGGGATGCAGCAATGGGGCATGGGAATGCAGCAATGGGGCAGGGGGAATGGGGGATGCAGCAATGGGGAATGGGGCACAGGAATGCAGCAATGGTGAATGGGGAAATGGTGCATGGGGGATGCAGCAATGGGGCAGGGGGGATGCAGCAATGGGGCAGGGGGGATGCAGCAATGGGGAATGGGAAATGGGGCATGGGGAATGCAGCAATGGGGCAGGGGGAATGCAGCAACGGGGCATGGGGAAATGGGGCATGGGAATGCAGCAATGGGGAATGGGGAAATGGTGCATGGGGGATGCAGCAATGGGGCAGGGGGGATGCAGCAATGGGGCAGGGGGGATGCAGCAATGGGGAATGGGAAATGCAGCAATGGGGCAGGGGAATGCAGCAACGGGGCATGGGGAAATGGGGCATGGGAATGCAGCAATGGGGAATGGGGAAACAGGGTATGGGGAATGCAGCAATGGCGCACCAGGAAATGCAGCAATGGGGAATGGGGGGATGCAGCAATGGGGCATGGGGGAATGGGGCATGGGAATGCAGCAATAGTGCATGGGGGATGCGGCAATGGGGCATGGGAATGCAGCATGGGGGTGCAGCAATGGGGCATGGGGAATGCAACAAGGGTGCACAGGGAAATGCAGCAAGGGTGCATGGGGGATGCAGCAATGGGGCATGGGGAATGGGGCATGGGGGATGGGGGAATGGGGCATGGGGAATGCAGCAATGGGGAATGGGGATGCAGCAATGGGGCATGGGGAATGCAGCAATGGGGCATGGGGGGATGCAGCAATGGGGCATGGGGGGATGGGTGCATGGGGAATGCAGGAATGGGGAATGGGGGGATGCAGCAATGGGGCATGGGGAAATGGATGCATGGGGATGCAGCAATAGTGCATGGGGGATGTGGCAATGGTGCATGGGGGATGCAACAAGGGTGCACAGGGAAATGCAGCAAGGGTGCATGGGGGATGCAGCAATGGGGCATGGGGGAATGGCTGCATGGGGATGCAGCAATGGGGCACGGGGGATGCAGCAAGGGCACAGTGCTGGCTGTGGGTGCCCCTCTCTATGGAATCAGGACACCCCCTGACGAGGGGAGAGGAAATGATGTATCTGACTCCATTGATATCAGAAGGCTAATTAATTACTTCATTATACTATATTATTCTATACTATATTACACTGTATTACATCTAAACTGAATCTGCCAAGCACTCAGCTCTGCACACACTGTCCTGAATCTCATGACTGTCACCCAACAGTCCTGACACACACACACCTGGCCCTGACAGGCCAAGGAAACAAAACCCAACACTTTGGGTAAACAATCTCCATATTGCATTCTACTTCTGCACAAACACAGGCACAGCAAATGATAAGAACTGTTTTTCCTTTCTCTGAGGTTCAGAGAATGTGAAACCCAGAAATATTCTTGGGAAGAATTGTGCCTTGCTTTTCTCTGTGAAGAGAAATGTGGCGACACCTCCCGAGCTCAGTTCCCGAGGACGGGGCCTCCTGCACTGCCTCACGCTGATCCTGCTCCCAGGAGCAGCAAGGAGTGAGGATCAGCCTGGGTGCCCCCACAGAGCACCTCCAGCCACTCCCACTGCCAAAAACCACCCTGGCAGCCCCTCCTGCCCTGCTCCTCCTGCTCAGCCCGGCTTCTCCAGCACCCCTGCCTTGGGCTGGAAATGGGGGTGTGTGTTCTATGCCCATCTGTTAGAGGTGGGGCAAAAACCCACAGATTACTGCCCAAGGAACAGAAGGTAACTGCTCCACAGATAGCAACAGAACACACATTCCCATTTCCAACCTAAGACACAGGGATGAGCTGGGAGCGTTCCCAGCTCCCTCTCCCATCCACAGGAGGTCTGAGGGATATTCAAGATATTCTGCTCATGGGGCAGTTTTCTTTACCTCTCCCACAACCAATCCTCCCTCCAGGAGATCTCTGCTGTCCATGGCCACTGAGTGTCCCTGCAGGGCTGATCCAATTCCATCATCCCATGGGGAGATGCTCTGCCCAGGGGAGGAGCCAAGCATTCCTACCTGGATCCAATCTGAGATTTTGGGGCACCAGAACAGCCTTTGCCCACTGCATTGCCAGAGGAGCAGCTTTCTGCTGCCCTGCATTCCCAGAGGGAGCCCAGGCCCATCTCCAGCAGCCCTGGAGCTGCAGAGGAAAACTCCCCCCTTGTGCAGGATCCCTGCTCCAGCAGAACCACAGCTGGCACTGCAGGAGGGCTGAGCCCCCATGGGATGGGGCTGACCCACAGGGTGTCAGGTCAGATTCTGACTCTGTCAATAGTTTTTTTGGTTTTATTGTTGGGGCTTTTTTGTACTATTGCATTTGTATTTTTAATTTTCCTAGTAAGGAACTGTTATCCCTGCTCCCACATCCTTGCCTGAGAGCCCTTTAATTTCAAAATTACAACAATTCAGAGGGGGAGGGGGTTCACATTTTCCATTTCAGGGGAGGCTCCTGCCTTCCTCAACAGACACCTGGCTTTCCAAACCAAGCCATCCCTACCTGCCCCACCATGGTCTTGGCCAGCACTTCTGCTCGCCGCGGGCCGCTCAGCATGTCGGCCGCCCTCAGGAAGATCTGAGCCCGGTCCTGCACAGGCTTCAGGTCCCACTCCTTCCTGGCTGCCAAGGCGGCGTTAATGGCTTTGTTAATGAGCTCCTGTGGAGGCAAAGGGGAACAGGCAGCAAGGAGGAGCCTCTCCAGGTTCCTGCCCTGTCGCTACAGGACGTGAAAGGACACAAGCGCACACCGCTGTTCTCAAGGTGAAGAAAAAAGGGAAGTTTATTTTCTGACTCTTAACATTTATAGTTTTTTAAGAGTGACAGTGGATTGGAGGGCGACAGTGCCACCTCCCCAATGACACTGGACAGACTAACAGTCTATCAACTTTTTCTTCTTCTATAAAGGAATGTAAAACAATGAGTTATTTACAGGAAGTGTGTGAGAAAGTTTGCTACAAGAATGTCAACATCAGAAGGCTTAGAAAATCTTAAAAAACCAAAACATCCTGCCCACCACCAGGTCACAGGGAAAAACAAGGGGTCACCCACCCCAGGCACTGATCACTGGTGCCATCACAACCCCAGTCTGCAGCTTCTGGTGGGTTTGTTCCAGGATCCCTGAGGCTTGGAAAGGCTCCTGGAGCCTCCCTGCTCACAAAATGCATTGCACTTGCTAAACAAGTGCTGCTGCTTCCCCAGAAAAACAGCCAGGAAGAGGGGGGACAGAGAGTGCACTCACCTTGCTGGCGTAGCAGTACTTGGCCACCTTGTGTGCATGGTTAAAGGGCTGGGAAGAGAAGAAGAGGCTCTGTAGGAACCAGTCCCAGGGTCCTCCTGCAGGGACCCCCCCATTCAATGAGACCCCCCTGACTCACCGAGAGCTGGTACCTCACCGTGGGGGTCCACACCTCCTCCCCCCCGATGACACACGGGATGTCCTCGGTCTTGTCCTTCAGGTCAGCCAGGGCCTGGCAGAGAGGAGAACGTGGTGGGAGCAGCTCCCAGCCCCTCCAGCTGCCCTCCATCCCCCTTCCCAGGGGCAGAGGGAACTGGGAACGGGCTCCGGGCATGGGCTGCCCACGGGGAAGGAGCAGGAGCTGGGCAGGATGGGGCTGTCACAACAGGGAGAGCCTGGGGCTGCCCTGCAGCACCTGCAGCACAGCCCAGGCCCTCCCAGCCCCAAAACCCCCAAATCCTGGCACTGGTACCTTCTGGAGCGCTGCTCGCTCGGGGCTCCCCGGCTTGAACTCCAGGATGGGCTCGTTGGTCACCTGGATGGGCGGGCGGTGCTGCCATCTCCGCCTGCGACGGGGCAGGACGGGAACCGCTGCAATTCTGCCATTCCCTCCTTCCCCAGCATCAGGGGACAGCTCAGCCCCGGGGACACCTCGGTCCCGAGGGACACCACAGTGACAGGGGACACCACAGTGCTGGGGACACCACAGTGACAGGGGACACCACAGTGACAGGGGACACCACAGTGACAGGGGACACCTCAGTGCTGGGGACACCACAGTGACAGGGGACACCACAGTGACAGGGGACACCTCCATTACGGGGGACACCTCAGTGCTGGGGACACCTCCATCACGGGGGACACCTCCATCTCCAGGGGACACCTCAGTCATGGGAGACACCTCAGTCCCCGGGGGACACCGTAGTGCCAGGGGACACCTCGGTCCCGGGGACACCTCCATCACGGGGGACACCTCAGTGCTGGGCACACCTCAGTGCCAGGGGACACCTTGGTCCCCGGGGGACACCTCCATCACGGGGGACACCTCAACCCGGGGACACTTCAATCACGGGAGACACCTCAATCCCTGAGGGACACCTCGGTGCTGGGGACAGCTCAGTGCCAGGGGACACCTTGGTCCCGGGGACACCTCAATCTCCAGGGGACACCTCAATCCCCAGGGGACACCTCAATTCCCAGGGGACACCTCCATCGCGGGGAACACCTTGACCTGGGGACACTTCAATCACGGGGGACATCTCAATCCCCGGGGACACCCCTCGGTCCCGAACACCTCCATCACGGGGACACCTCGACCGGGACACTTCAATCATGAGGGACACCTCCGTGCCGGGGGACAGCTCGACCCGGGGACACTTCAATCACGGGGGACACCTCGGTGCTGGGGACACCTCAGTGCCAGGGGACACCTCAATCTCCAGGGGACACCTCAATCCCCGGGGACACCTCCATCACGGGGGACACCTTGACCTGGGGACACTTCAATCACGGGGGACATCTCAATCCCCGGGGGACACCTCGGTCCCGGGAACACCTCCATCACGGGGAACACCTCGACCCGGGGACACTTCAATCACGAGAGACACCTCGATGCCAGGGGACACCTCAGACCTCAGCGCTGGGGGACACCTCGGTCCGTGCTGCCCCCCCAAAGCAGCCCCTGCTCTATCCCTCCCGCTGGATGGCGATGCCAGAGCAGGGAGCTGAGCCCGACCCTCGCCCCCAGCCCAGCACCCCTTCTCTCACTCAGCAAAACGAGGCACAGGAGGGATTTTTAAGGAACGAGGCAAGGGTTGATTTTTAAGGAACGAGGCACAGGAGGGATTTTTAAGGAACGAGGCACAGGGTGGATTTTTAAGGAACGAGGCACAGGAGGGATTTTTAAGGAACGAGGCACGGGGTGGATTTTTAAGGAACGAGGCACGGGGTGGATTTTTAAGGAATGAGCTGCAGACCCGGGCTGCTCCAAGAGCCCCGCGCTCCGCCGGCTCCTGGCAAAGTCCAGGGGGCAAAAGCCGGACGGGCACCCCGAGCTGCCCCGGGGTCACCGGACCTTGGCACTGCCCAGCCCCAGGAACGGGTTACACTGTCCAGATCAGCGACAATGCCCGGAAAAAGGGGGGAAATGGGAGAAAAATGAGGGGAAAACGAGAAGAAAAAGGGGAAACGAGAGGGAAAGGGGGAGAAACGAGGGGGAAAAGGGGGAGAAACGAGGGGGAAAAGGGGGAAAAACGAGAGGGAAAAGGGGGAGAAACGAGGGGGGAAAGGGGGAGAAACGAGGGGGAAAAGGGGGAGAAACGAGGGGGAAAAGGGGGAGAAACGAGGGGGAAAAGGGGGAGAAAACGAGGGGAAAAGGGGAGAAACGAGGGGGAAAAGGGGGAAAAGGGGGAGAAACGAGGGGGAAAAGGGGGAGAAACGAGGGGGGAAAGGGGAGAAACGAGGGGGGAAAGGGGGAGAAACGAAGGGGGGAAAAGGGGGAGAAACGAGGGAAAGGGAGAAACAGGGGGGACAGGTGGGAAAAAAGAGGAAACAAGGAGAAAAGGAGAAGACAAGGGAGAAAAGGGGGAAAGCAAGGGGGGTAAAGGAGGAAAACACAAGGAAGCAGCAGAAAACAGGTGAAAACAAGGGTAAAAGAGAAAACAAGGGGTAAACTGTGGAAAGCGAGTGGGAAAGGAGAAAACAAAGGGGAAAAACGAGGGAAACAAGGGCAGAAAAAGGAGGAAGGAGGGGGGAACAAGGGGAACTGAGGGCTGGCAGTGCCCGCAGCTGGCAGCGGGAGAGTTCCCAGGGATGGCAGGGGCGGCAGCGCGGATCGAGCGGAGCCCGAGCCCGCCCCACGCGTGGGGACGGTGCGGGAAGGGAAGGGAAGGGAAGGGAAGGGAAGGGAAGGGAAGGGAAGGGAAGGGAAGGGAAGGGAAGGGAAGGGAAGGAAGGGAGGGAAGGGAAGGGAAGGGAAGGGAAGGGAGCAGACCGCACTCACCCGCAGCCCCTCAGCGCCCGCAGCCGCCGCCACATCCCGGGCCCCGCCGCGCTCCCGGCCCGCGGCCGCCACCACCCACCGCGCGGGGGGAGGGAGGGGCGGGGAGGAGACGCAACCATCGATTAATTAATAAATTAATAAACCCCCGGGGGCGGCGGTCTGGAGGGGCGGCCCAGCGTCCGCCTCTCGCTGTGTGTGAGGGTGCGGGCCCTGAACCCCCCCTGCCCGCGGGGTGCCCGTGGGGTGTCCCCATTGGCGTGTCCCCCCCCCCGCGCGGGGATGGTTGCGGCCGGAGCGGGGGGGCGGTGGCGGGCGCGGCACGTGGGAGGGGGCGGGGCGCGGGAAGGAGCCAAAAATCATTTAAAAAAGGGAAATTCGGGAAAAACAACCACAAAAGCGGCCCGAGGAGAGGCAGCGGCTGGGACTGCGCCCGGAGCGCGGCGGGTCCGAGCCGCCCGAGAGGACCTGGGCGGGGAGAAAGAGAAAAGCAATTCAGAATCCCTTTAGGAATTGAAAATTACCGGAAAATGGGTGATTTTAACCCAAAGGAGGGGCCTGGCTGGGGCACAGGGCCAGGAGGAGGCTGAGGTGTGCAGGAGGTACTTTAATTTCCAAGCAGAGTCATGTTGCAAGAGCTGCAGCTGAAGGACCCTAATTTTGAGGTGAGTTGGGGCTATTTTATGACCCCAAATCACCTGGGCTGGGCGGATTTTCAGTAATGAGGATGCTCCCTCCCTCCCCAGACCCAAATCCTTCTGCTGTGGAGGCGTTTTCCACCCCAAGAATGAACACGCAGAGCCGTTCAACCAGGAGTTTGGTATTTATTTTATAGTTTTTTGTGGTTTTCATCGTCACCAGAGACCGACTGGGACCTGTTCCATGGGCAGCTCCCGGCCCTGGGGTCCGGCACCGGGGGCTGAGCCCCGGCCCCGGGCGGGACGGAGGGTGGGGTGGGCTGGACATGGGCTGGACACCACCTGGACACTCGCTGGACACGGGCTGGACACCAGCACACCGGGGAGGGGGATGGCGGGGTCGGTTTTGGCACTAAAAAAAGGAAAACGGAGCAAATCCGCCGAGCTCAGAGGAGATTGGGTGGTTCTGGCTCTGGCCGTGGATGTTCTCAGGGCTCCTCCTGCCGTGGATTGGATTCTCGAAGCGTTTCGTGGTCCCAAATCCACTGGTGGTGTCCAATTCCAGCCCCTCCGGCCTTTCCCCACCTGGGGTCATCCAACAGCATCATCAGTCCAGTCTTTTGTGTTAAAATGAGCTAATATACAGAATATAAAGCACAGTATTTACACGGGGACGGTAACCAGGGGCGTTCCCACACCATCAGTAGTTCATTGTCACCGGGGATAAAAGAAACTCTCAGGTGACCTAAAGAGGAACCGACAAGAAGTGACACAGCACGAGGGAAGAGGCATCAATACCTCCCACTCGAACGCGATAAATAATAAATAATCTTTTTTGGCAGAAGGTCGCTACATTTACTTTAACCACAGGAAGGTGTTTTAGGGACCGGCTTGTGAGTTTTTTGGTGAAGCCGGGTTACACAGAGGAGTGTGTTTGGTGACTGAGGTTGGACCGCCCTCAAACCCTCTCCAATAAAACAGAAATTTGGGGTTTTGGGGGTGGCAGTCTGGGCAGCTCCACCGGGTTTGTGGCACCGTGGTACTCTGGGCTGTGCTGCACAGAGATGACAGCGGTTTGAAGCCACCCCAGGGGCTGTTTTAGGCATTAACATCATCGTTTCCCAAAAGAGGGAGCTGGCCAGACCCACAAGCACCCCCTTCCCGAGTGCTTCACTGTTGGAGTGCCTCAGATTAGGGGGGAATGGTGATTTCTGCAATCTGCAAATTGATTCCTGCAATCAAACACCCACATTTAAACACAATTTGCTGCTCCTTCAAAAGAGAAGCTTTGAAAGGCTCCTGCAAACGCAGAAGGGTCTGAGGACACTGAAGTGACACAGAAACAGACAGGAGGGAAGGCTCGGGTGTTTCCTCGCTGCTCTGCCAAGGGCCTGGCCAAGCCCTGAGTGTTCCCTGTGCAGGGAGAGGGGCTGGGGTCCCATTCCCACGGAGAATTCCCAGGCAGGGCCCCCGGCTCCCCTCTGTAGTTATTCCCACCAGGACACCGCCTGCTGCCTCGCTGGTAATTCTGTTTCTCGGTTAAAACTCACAGGGACACGAATTACATCCCACTAAAAACCCTAAAATCCAGGTTTGGGTGGCAACCCGAGAGGCAAAGAGCTCGAAGAGCTGTGTGCTCCCCTGCAGCCGAGCAGGAGGACAAAAACCCCAAAAGTCCTGAGGCCAAGGGTGGAAAATCCTCACTGGGGTGTCCCTGCAAGCGCTGGGATGTCTTCATTTAGCCAGGATAAATCACTCCTTAAACACTCAGCTCTAAAATGAAGCACTCGAACGTGAAACCTCCCAGCTCTGCAGCTCTTCCAACACAAACATCCTTCCCAAAGCCAAGGGAAACACCAGGAACAGCTCTGGGAGCAGCCACGGCCCTTCCACAGCCAGCTCGTGTTTTTGCTGGCAGGAATGATCATGGAAAGGAAAATTAATATAATCTCACTTCAGAAGCAGCTCTGGATGCATATTCAGGCATGATTCCCATCTGTTGTTTTGTTTGGTTGAGTTAATCCCAATTTCATCAGGTACAAATATAATTTATAATTTAATTTTTTATTATCCAGGCAGAGTTTAACCCCTGTCCTGCCACGCTCCCGGGATCCAGGAAGTCCTGACCCTTTCCAGGAGCATCCTCCCAGTCAGGGGAAGGGAATAAAATCGCAGGGAAGGGAATAAAATCACAGCAACAATTCTGCAGAGGCAGAAGAGATGCTGGAGCTGCAGCCTCCCCTGCAGGAAGCCACCTGTGAGTGCTCCACAGCCAAACCTGTCCTGGTTATTCCCACTTTGACTCCTGGAACCATCAGAGAATTTGGGGGTCCCATCAGAGCAGGAGAGACTTTACAATGGAACAATTGCATCTGCCAACAGAAATCTGTTTGCACTTTAAAAACCTCTGATAAAAATAGAATATATACTGTGTTTTTATAAATAGATTACACATTTAGCTTAGATGAATTTCATTACATTCCCCCCCCCCCCAAACTTTTTTTTTAAAGAATTTTGCTTTTTTTTCCTTGTGTGAACTAAGATGATCATCACTAAGTCTTTGAAAAACATGTTTGTACCACATGATTCTTTAAAACATTTGTACCACATTATTCTTTGGACATTTTTGAACAACATGCATCCACAAACTGCCATTTGTTTACTGAAAACATTTTTGTACAAACCCAGTTTAGGAATTTGATCTATTATTACACTGCTAGCGAGCAAAAAAATTTGCTTCCTTGAAATCCCCTTTTAAAAAATGAGAAACGATGAGGAGGATTTTCTGACTGTAAATCTAAAAAAAGTGTCAATATGACACCGCATTAAGAATAGAAAACAAAAATAAAGTATTTACAGCTTTACAAAGGAAAAAAGAAAGAGGTCATCAAAATCATTTCCAGCATTTTTACAATTAAATTCCTTTTTTTTTTTTTTTTTTTTTTTTCTCTGGCAAGCTTTGATCTGGTGCCACACACACGGAGCAGGAGCAGCAGCACGGCTGGACGTGGAACAAACGACCTCCCAGAAACCCCCAAGGACCAACCCCAGCTGCCCCAAAGGGCTGGCCCGGCCGAAATGAAAATAAACCCCGACCCCGAGCATGGAAACACCTTTTCTTCTCTAGAAATGGATTACATGTGGTTACAGAAAGACACCGACACCCATGGGAACCTCCACTGTCCTACACATCAGCACCGTGCACGTGAGTTCTGCACCCTCTGCGACACCCCACACCCCCTCACCCACCCTCTGTGGGTGCTCAATTCCTGACACACCCCAATTCCTGATATGGGAATTCCCACTGTGGGTGCTCCTGCCACCCCACACCCCAATTCCTGCTTGGGAATTCCCTCTGTGAGTGCTCAATTCCTGATACACCCCAAAGCCTGATATGGGAATTCCCTCTGTGAGTGCTCCTGCCACCCCACACCCCAATTCCTGCTTGGGAATTCCCTTTGTGGGTGCTCCTGCCCACCCCACACCCCAATTCCTGCTTGGGAATTCCCACTGTGGCTGCCCCTGCCCACCCCACACCCCAATTCCTGCTTGGGAATTCCCTCTGTGGCTGCTCCTGCCCACCCCACACCCCAATTCCTGCTATGGGAATTCCCTTTGTGGGTGCTCCTGCACCCCCACACCCCAATTCCTGCTTGGGAATTCCCTCTGTGGGCTGCCCCTGCCAACCCCACAGCCCAATTCCTGATATGGGAATTCCCTTTGTGGGTGCTCCTGCACACCCCACACCCCAATTCCTGCTATGGGAATTCCCTTTGTGGGTGCTCCTGCCACCCCACACCCCAATTCCTGCTTGGGAATTCCCTTTGTGGGTGCTCCTGCCCACCCCACACCCCAATTCCTGCTTGGGAATTCCCTCTGTGGGTGCTCCTGCCCACCCCACACCCCAATTCCTGATTGGGAATTCCCTTTGTGGGTGCTCCTGCACACCCCACACCCCAATTCCTGCTTGGGAATTCCCTGCCCTCAGCACAACAGCTCCTGCCTTTGGGAACACTCAGCCTTTTTCCTACTGGGACACTCACAGTTTTAATAAAAAAATAACAAACCCAGAGCAGCAGGGCAGCACAACCCCGACAGCTGCTGGGGCTGTGGGGCCGGGAGCATTTCGGGGTGAGAGGAGCCAGGGGCAGCTCCAGGAGCATTTCGGGGTGAGAGGAGCCAGGGGCAGCTCCAGGAGCATTTCGGGGTGACAGTAGCCAGGGGCAGCTCCAGGAGCATTCCCGGCAGGAAGGGAGTCAGGGGCAGCTCCAGGAACGTTCCTGGCAGGGCAGAGCCCAGGCAGGGCCAGGAGCATTCATGTGTGAGAGGAGCCTGGGGCAGCTCCGGGAAGGGACAGCCAGGGGCAGCTCTGGGGTGTTCCTGGGTGAGGGCAGAGCCAGGGGCAGCTCTGGGGGTGTTCCTGGGTGAGGGCAGAGCCAGGGGCAGCTCTGGGGGTGTTCCTGGGTGAGGGCAGAGCCAGGGGCAGCTCTGGGGGTGTTCCTGGGTGAGGGCAGAGCCAGGGGCAGCTCTGGGAGCGTTCCTGGGTGAGAGGAGCCAGGGGCAGCTCTGGGGGTGTTCCTGGGTGAGAGGAGCCAGGGGCAGCTCTGGGGGTGTTCCTGGGTGAGAGGAGCCAGGGGCAGCTCTGGGGGTGTTCCTGGGTGAGGGCAGAGCAGGGGCAGCTCTGGGGGTGTTCCTGGGTGAGGGCAGAGCCAGGGGCAGCTCTGGGGGTGTTCCTGGGTGAGAGGAGCCAGGGGCAGCTCTGGGGGTGTTCCTGGGTGAGGGCAGAGCCAGGTGCAGCTCTGGGGGTGTTCCTGGGTGAGGGCAGAGCCAGGGGCAGCTCTGGGGGTGTTCCTGGGTGAGGGCAGAGCCAGGGGCAGCTCTGGGAGCGTTCCCAGCAGGAAGGGAGCCAGCAAGGGAGCCGGGGCAGGCTCCAGGAGCTGATTCACGGTGCTGAGCAATGCCTGCCCCAGCCACTGAAGCATCACAGACATCCAGACTTGGCAGGCGCTTCCTCAGCCTCAGGAGAGGCTCCTCGGGAGCAGCTGAAGTTCAAAACCCTTCAAAACCCTTCAAATTGCAGATTTCAAACATGCAGTCCCAAGCCAAAAAAAACCCTCAAATCCCCACCCTACCCACCCCCCCAGCTTGCAGCCCTAGTGAACATCACATTTACCACTTTGGCCACCTAAGAAATAACAGGAATGAGCACTTTGGAATGAGGTTTCTCTTCCAGAGAAGAGTTATTTACAGGACAGACCAGGCTTTGGAAAGCCCCTCACCCCAGGAGCCAAGGAGTTGTCACCTACTCTGCACTCAGCATTGCCACCAGAAAGGACACCACAGGAATATCCTTGGATCCACCACAGGAATATCCTTGGGCTTGCACAGAAGCCATCAGCTGTGGCTCTGCACTCTGTGGATGCTGATGGATCAGCCTGGTCTCTCCTTCCCAGCCTGGGAAACTCAGGGAGCTCCTGTGACCCACGTGGCCTCAAAGCTGCTCCGTGTCCAGGCAGGAGAGGAGCTGACAGCCAGGAGGGGAATCATTCCTGTGCCCACAGTTCCCCCAGGAACACCCCAGGCCCTGCCCCTCTCCATGGCCATGCCAGACTGAGGGGTTCCAGCCAGGAATGAGCCATTTCCAGGACACCCATGCTCTCCATGGAACAGAGCAGCAGCATCTGCACTGGCTGCTTGCTTGCAGTGCAGCTCCAGAGATCCAGAGGCTTGGGAACAGCACTCTGAAGCTCCCAAGAGTGGCCACTTTGCCTCTCCCTAACACTGAGAGGCTGCAGAAATCAGGATTTTCCCTGTCCAGCCCTAGCACTGCTCCGGCACAGCATTTCCTGGCAGGCAAAACAAACACATTTGGAATTTACTCTGAGTTCCAATCACTGCTTAACCCCACAGCTGGCTTTGGGCAGTATCAACTACGCTCTCAATCTCGGTTTAAAAACAAACATAAAGTTATTGGCTGAGGTTTATACCCTGTTTTTACCTGGCTGAGGTGCTACAATTCCCATTCTAACTGCGAAGAGCTTGGTGGGGCTGGAGTTTCCTCAGCCACCACCGTGTGATCTGTCTTTGATGCTGCTTCTCCTGGGTAAAAATGCAGAAGGATGGGCAAAGCCAAGGTCTTGCCACTTTCTCACAGAGAAAGCACGTGGCTGTTCCTCCCCAGTTCTAGGGCAGCAGCACTTTGGGATTCAGTTTCCTACGCCCTAAAAAGGGTGACAGCATTTCCCAGTGCTCAGCTTTCCCCAAGAACAGTGGTCAGGAGCTCTCCCAAAGTCCTGTCTCCAGCCTACACCTAGGTCAGTTTATCCTGATGCTTCACCTACACATCATGGAAGCAGCATAAAATGGAGTTATCTCTCTGTCTGCAAAGGAAAATCTGCAAACACTAAAAAAAAACCCTGAAAAAAGACACAAACCAGGGCTGACTCCCCTCCTAACCCAACCACTGGAAACAAAGGCATTGTGATACAACATTCCACCTCAAAAGAAGCTCTACAGACATCTAAGTGTGCAAATGTGGGTTTAGCTTTCCTTTTCCCAAGGGATAACTGTAGCCCAGCAGGGACCAAACATTCCATATAAATAAGGCGAGCTTTTTTTTTGTTGTTTTTGCATAGTAGTTACTCAGTGATAGTCCCCCCCCAGTGACCCCTCCTGTGCCCCCCTGCTTTGCCACCGAGCTGAGTCCTGCTCCTCCAGGTCCTGGAGTCCAGAAGAAACCTTGGACACATCCCAAAGGCTCCCTCACCCCAAAAGGTGGGATGAAGAAAACCCTCTGAATTTTGCTACCAGCTGTCTCCAAACCCGCTGTTATTTTTAAACATTTGCAGTTCAATTTGGAGGCAATTCTTTTTTTTTTTTTTTTCTTGTGCCAGACATTTGTAATTGCACCACAATTGTCTTGGTTTTGCTGCTCTTTTTGCCAATGTTGCTTTTGCCAATCAGTGCAGCAGCTCAATAAAACCAGCAGCTTATTGAAGTACCCAGAGCCTCTGCAGCACCATCCTCTGCTGCCAACCAGCTTTGGTTGTTTGTGGTTTGTTTTTTTTTTTAATAATATATTTTATAAAAACACCTGCTATTAATATTCCACTGGAGCTCAAAGTGGCTCAGCTTGGGGCAAAGGCACAATTAAAACACCATGTTTTCCTACAGGACTCTGCATTTATGGTTTGTAGAACAATAGAAATGTACAGCACCAATCCTTGGCTGGGAGGGGATGCGTGTAGGAATGAGTCCTCAGAGTCCCTCTGCAGGGGCTCTCGAGTCTTTCACCTTTCCCCCAGCAATTGGTTTGGAATTTTTCTTCTCTCTCCATCTCCCCCTTGACTGGAATGCTCCCACTTGCTATCAGCTGACCATGGGCTCCACGTCCGTCTCTCTGTCCAAATCATCCTGAATTTCATCTGTGTTTCCTGAGTCACTGCTGGCTACAGAGCTGGGGGATGGAGAATTCCTGCAGGGAAACACAGGGAAAGGTGCAGCAAAAGAAGTCAAATATCCATGACTGAAGAAAGAAAAAAAAATCTTACAAGAAAACAGTCACTTTCCCTTCCCAAAACTATTAAAAAAACCCTTATTAACATTAAACATTGGAATTTCCCCAAGCTATTCCAAAACCCCTTTAATAACATTAAACTTTGTGTTTACAGTAAATATCAGCAGAAAAATCAAGGTGCCACCCCAGCCATGCCCAGCTCAAACACAGGGGCTGTCCCAGGTTTACTGATGGGGAAATGGAGAGCAAAGACTCTCAGCATCCCCCTAATACCCAGAGCCCTGAAAATTGAAAGTTTATCATCTTGTTCTACCGGGGTTGAGCAAGAGATAAGAGAAATCCCTCATAGTGTAAGGTTCTTAACACATGAGAAGATTAAAAAACAAGTCCTTCATGTAAGTCCAGCGTCGAGATTTAATTTGGGGTTTTAAGAGTTCTAAATCTGAGATGTTAAAGGGTGGAAGTCCAGCTGAGCTGGAGCTCCCTGTGCTTAGGAGCAGCTGCTGAACCCCTGGAGCTGTTCCAAGGAACAGGACCCCACACTGTCCCTTCCAGGGCTGAGCTGGGACACAAGATTCTCCAAAGGACAAGGCCATCAAGTGACAGTGTTGCCTTTAGCCCAAGCTGGCAGGAATTGATGCTTTTAAGTTTTAGCTTTAATATTTCTCAGATTCTGTGCTGCATTTGCGTAGAACTCTGAACTTCACAAAGAGTGTTAGCAAGTTCTCCTCACAGTTTAGTCAGACAAAACAATCCTTTTCCAGCCCCAGAACCAAGGGGAACTATTGCAGCTTCAGGCCCAAAAAGTGTAAAAAAAAAGTGAACTGGGGGGGAAGAAACTGGGAGAATGTGACTTCATTACCTGAAGCTGTAATTGGACAATTAACCCACAATATGCAAAAAGACTAAACTTATAGAAGTGTGAAAACTGATCCCCCATGGTCCATCCTGGGTGTAGCCCTTGCAGTGCCCAAGGTGTATCTTTGAAGGCCTTTTCATGAATCCCTGCTTTATTCCTGTAACAGTGTCCAGCCTCTGCTCTGGGTGCCCTCTCCAGCATCAGACCCAGGAAGGAATGTGCTGGTTTTCAGCTTCTTTTCCTACCTCTGTTGAGGTCAGGATGGAAGGCACTGGAGCTGACAGTTTGTGTTCAGATTTAGGTGTTTATTATTTCTCATCAGTGTTACAGTCTCACAGCAGTGAGTTCTGCAGCTCCTCACCAACAAGGCACTAAATGGCCAACAATCTTTTACTGCAAGGTCTTTTAAGGCTAAACTGTCCAAGTAAGAAATTACACCTGAATTATTTTTACTTTTAACCCAATAACTGATCCCTCAAAGTCTGCAATGCAGACTTTTCTGTCCAGTTACAAAATATCACTGAAACCCATGGAGAAGAAGGAAGAAGAAGGTGAAGAAGAAGGTAAAGAAGGTGAAGAAGGTGAAGAAGGTGAAGAAGGTCAAGAAGGTGAAGAAGGTCAAGAAGGTGAAGAAGGTCAAGAAGGTCAAGAAGGTCAAGAAGGTCAAGAAGAAGGAGTAGCCTCCATTCTAAAACCTCCATCTTGCTCTACATTTATTACTATATTCTAAAACCCCAAGCTCTAAGTTTTCCACCTTGTGATATTACACACTTCTAATCAACTCTAATCAACCATAATCCCAGCTCTATCAATCAATTTTGGAGGCTTCTCCACGGCCTCAGGTCAATGCAGAGTTCTCCTGGGGGTCAGTGCCTGGCAGCACAGAAAGGCTGAAATCCTCAGCAGGAGGGAGCAGGAAGGAGCTGCTGGGGCAGCAGAGGAGCCCTTACCTGTCAGCTGAGCCCTTGATGAGCCTCCTGCAGGTTTCCATCTGCACGTCCAGGCCCCGTTTCATGCTGCACATCTCCATGTACTCGTGCAGGTGCCGGTTCATGTCGCTCTTGGCTGTGGCCAGTTCCAGCTGAAGGGCAAAGAATCAGCTTCAGGGCAGGAGCAATCCCACTTTTCCTGCACTTCTTTCCTTTTCCTGCACTCTTCACACGGCCTCAGCTGCTCAGAGCCCACCCAAACACCCACAGTGCCCATTTCACTCTCTGCTCCTGACTGCCAATGCACCCATGAGCCCAGGAAGGGCAATCAGAGCTCCACACTGGCTCTGAACAGCCCTGGTTTTGCTTTTTATGAAAACTTTTCTGTTTCTAACACTACCACAAAAGCCATCCTGCTGATTTTATGCCTTCTAAAGTAGCTGAACTATCTTAAGTGTAATATAAATCTCCAAGAGCTTATAAGACCTAGCTCAAAAAAAAAACCCATGTATCACCCTGGAGGGCTTTTCCTGCTCTTGGCACCTTGTCATTAATGAAAGCAGCTCCAGGCAGGACAGAGATTTTGAGAAGCTCCAGCTGCTGTTTCTGGCCACCTGTGAGGCCACAGCCTGGGAAGCATTTCCCAGGGTGAGGGTGGACATGCAGAACAAAGGGGAGAAAAGAAAAATAATGTGTTTTATTCCCTTTGTTCTGCAGGTTCTCTCTCCACCAGCCTCAGATTTATGCTCAGTGCTGAAGTATGGAGCAATAATAGCCCAGAGAATGGCATTTAGAAAAATCCCCAGGGCACGCCAGAGGGAAATGCCTTTGCATTGTTGGATATATGGACATTCCTGCTTCCCTCTGGGACACCCCAGAGCACAGCCCTGTGCTGTGTCCATCCATCAGGAACAACTCCCCTTCCTCACCTCTATCTGCCCTATTGTCTCCTGGTACTCCTTGTCTCTCGTTTTGAAGAAAGACTCTGTCTCGTGGATCAGGTTTCCCAGGTTTTCTTCCTGCAGGGGAGAGGAGGACACAAAAAATCAGCAAGGAAATAAAGGAATTCAGGAAAAAAGGAATTCTCAAGTTTCCCAGGTTTTCTTCCTGCAGGGGAGAGGAGGACACCAAAAAATCAGCAAGGAAATAAATTAATTCAGGAGAGAACTGAAGGTTTTATTTAACCTCCCTGGAAATGCAGGTTATTGTGTTCCTTCCTGCACTGATTTTTTAAAGACACTGTTTCACAGACTAGGAATATTCTTCTTCAATCTGGAATACCAGGAAAACACATTTCTGTGCCATGCCCACAGCTCTGGACACACAAAGGCGAGGTCTGATCAAGGCTCCAGCAATTAAACCCAAGCACCTGCTGCATTCCAAAGCACCAACCCCCTGGATTTTCCTGAGCCTTTCACAGCCTGATCTCACTTGGACAGACTGGAATTGCTCTCCAGCCATGAAACTTTTCATTTTCCCTGCGTTGACCACGCTGTTACTCCCAGCTTTGCACTGGAATTCTCATTTTCCAGCTCCATATCATCACTCTCCAGTGCATCCACGGATTCCCACTGGAATTCCTGCACTGCTGGATAAGGCAGGAACAAATGCTGTCCCACAGGAAAGCTCCTCCTTTGGACTGACAGCACAGTCTGGGCTCCCAAACACACAGAGCTGCTTGGTGCTGCCCAAAAAGGCACCACAGTGTCACTGTTCCCTCTTTGAAGCCTTCAACCCTCTCAGTTTTCCATTAAAAAATGATCCTCAATTTAGCACAACTGCACCAATGAGTGTTAATGGGGTTTCCATGCTCTGGCCACATCTGTGGCAGATTTACAGAGCTCATTCCTGGTACCCACACCAGGCTATCCAGCCTGGAGTTACAAGAATCATCCCTCTGATCCTTTTATATGCAGAAGAGCTTTAAGGAGGAAGGTCATAAAAGAAGGTGGCGAGGGCAGCGTGTAAGAACTTGAAAGGAATAAAACCCACGGAAGGAAGATTCAGGCATGTAAAGCACATGTTAAAGAGCAGGCACAGCCGGAGCAGTCTTTATTCTGAACCTCCATCTACAAGCCAAATCTACCCTTTCCTTGTATAATTTTCATTTAGAAGGATTTAAGCTTCTTAAAATCTTTAGAGTTTCCCCGCGCGGGGCCTGGGCTCAGAGCTATTGCTGTGCTTAGGCAGGCACGCCCGGCTATGCAAATCAGCTGTCATTAATTCCTGCACGAGGCTGCTCGTTATCACCCTGCCACTCTCCCTCTCCTCCTTATCACCCTGCCACTCTGCTGCTCCTGTTATCCCTGTGCCACTCTGTGCTGCTGTTATCCCTGTGGTGCCCCTCTCTGTCCCTGTTATCCTGTGCCACTCTCTGTGCTGCTGTTATCCCTGTGGTGCCACTCTGTGCTCCTGTTATCCTGTGCCACTCTGAGCTCCTGTTATCCTGTGCCACTCTGTGCTCCTGTTATCCCTGTGCCACTCTGTGCTGCTGTTATCCCTGTGCCACTCTGTGTGCTCCTGTTATCCCTGTGCCACTCTGTGCTGCTGTTATCCCTGTGGTGCCACTCCCTGTTATCCCTGTGGTGCCCCTCTCTGTCCCTGTTATCCCTGTGCCACTCTCTGTTATCCCTGTGCCACTCTGTGCTCCTGTTATCCCTGTGGTGCCACTCCCTGTGCTCCTGTTATCCCTGTGGTGCCACTCTCTGTCCCTGTTATCCCTGTGCCACTCTGTGCTGCTGTTATCCCTGTGGTGCCACCCTCTGTCCCTGTTATCCTGTGCCACTCTCTGTTATCCCTGTGCCACTCTCCTGCTCCTGTTATCCCTGTGGTGCCACTCTGTGCTCCTGTTATCCCCTGTGGTGCCATTCTGTGCTCCTGTTATCCCTGTGCCATTCTCTGTTATCCTGTGCCACTCTCTGTTATCCCTGTGCCACTCTCCTGTCCCTGTTATCCCTGTGCCCCTCTCTGCTCCTGTTATCCTGTGCCACTCTCTGTTATCCCTGTGCCCCTCTCTGTTATCCTGTGCCACTCTCTGTTATCCCTGTGCCCCTCTCTGCTCCTGTTATCCCCGTGGTTTCTGCAGCCCCAGCAGTTCCCAGGAATCCCCAGAGGCTCCCTGAGCTCCGGATGGATGATCCAGGAGCAGGGAGGTGGAGCAGGAACTGGCCCTGGCAGCCAGACATCCCCCAGGCTGCTGCCTCAGCATCTTCCCAGTCCAGGAGGGATCATCTCCCACCTCCCATCCTGTGCTGCTCAGGATGCAGAAACACGGCCATTCCCAGCCATTTCCAGCCATTCCATCATTCCCAGGCTGTTCCCTGCCATTCCCAGGCTGTTCCCAGCCATTCCCAGCCATTCCTGGCCATGCCATCATTCCCAGGCTGTTCCCTGCCACTCCCAGGCTGTTCCTTGCTATTCCCAGTCATTCCCAGGCTGTTCTCTGCCATTTCCAGCCATTCCATCATTCCCAGGCCATCCCCAGCCATCCCCAGCCCCATTCCCAACCCCATTCCCAGCCTGTGCTCAGCCCATTCCCAGGCTGTTCTCTGCCATTCCCAACCATTCCATCATTCCCAGCTATTCCCAGACTATTCCCTGCCATTCCCAGCCCATCCCCAGCCATTTCCTGCCATTCCCAGCCCATTCCCTGTCATTCTCAGCCATTCCCAGCCCATTCCCTGCCACTCCCAGCCCATTCCCATCCCTTCCCGGCTATTCCCAGACTGTTCCCTGCCATTCCCAGCCCATTCCCTGTCATTCCAAGCTATTCCCAGCCCATTCCCAGCCATTCCCAGCCATCCCCAGCCATTCCCTGTCATTCCCAGCCCTCTCCAGGCTGGTTTAAGATGGCTCAGGAGTGGCTGGATTAGCTGCCTTTCCCTGGGATTTTAGGATTAAAAGGAAGCTGTTCATTATCCACCACTGCCAGCAGATCCTCACTGACTGGGCAGAGGGAAGCCCAAGATTCAGGGGTCCAGAGGATCCCTGGGGCTTTTTGTGGTCCTGCAACCACAGGTTCTTTGTCTGGAATGGGATTCACACTCTTCAACACCTCCCCAGACCATGCCAAGGTTGCTCAGCTCCCCACAGGAACAACTGTGCAACCCCTCTCCACTTATTACCACAATAAAGTGTGAATGATAATTCACAGAGAAAGTGAGGAGCTGTGGAAGATCACAGAAATCCCAGACTGGTTTGGGCTGGAAGGAGCTTAAAGTTCACCTAATTCCACCCCATCAATGGGCAGGGACACTTTCCACTGTTCCAGGCTGCTCCCAAGCCCATCCAGCCTGGCCTTGGGCACTGCCAGGGATGGAGCAGCCACAGCTGCTCTGGGCACTCTGTGCAGAGCCTCTCCACCCTCACAGGGAAGGATTTCTTCCTAAAATCAAATCTAAACTTCCCTCCTGTCAGTCCAGAGCTTTAGAGAAAGCTCTGAAGGGTGGCAAATTCCCTGATGGTCCTGGAACAGCCACCTTGGATCCTTCACCTCTCACTCAGTATTTTAAATGCTCAGTCTGAAGGAGCCAAGGAAGTAAAGTTTGGCCAATAAAGTGATTGCACAGACTGCAAATCAACCACAGAGAGAAAGCACTAAGAGGATTTTAAAATCAAAGTCGGTCTGTGTGGCAAAGTAGATCACCAGTCCAACACCCACAGGCTCAAATGGCTGTAAGGAGTAGCTGAGGGAGAGTTTGCACAGGGAAGAGTTGGAGAAAATAACGGGGATGAACTCACCTCTCCTTGGAGGTCAATGGAGGGGTTGCAGTTGGTGAAGTCCTCCCACAGCAGCAGCGTCTCCTCGTTTTCCTCCCACGTTAAACTGTCACAGTCGTCGTCGAAATCAAAGGTCTCACGGCTGGGAGAACAAAGAGCCATCGCTGCAGCCCCACTCCCTCAGGCCTTTCATTAATTGTCTAGAAAAACGGGCTGTGAGAGCTGAATGGGGGACAATGCAGCGCTGGAAATCCTCACAGCTCTTACCAACAGCCTGGGGCACTGCCCAGGGCTCTCTGCTGGGCTCCCTGCCACCCCAGGGCACAATGAAGCTCCTTGTTGGAGCTGCTGCTGGGGCACAGGGCCTGGCTCTGCCCTCCAGGTGGAGCTGCACAGGAGCTTCCCCTGCTTGCAAAACCACAGAAATGTTTGGAGCTGTTCTTTCCTCCAAAGGAAAGGAGCCCAAACACAGCTCGGGGGATGTCACAGGGCTCAGAACCCACAAGGATTTCACAGGGGGGGTCAGCCAAGGGCTCCCCTGCAGCCTTGGAACACAGCAGGGCTGGGAGGAACCAGGGCTGGAAGGAACAAGGGATGGAAGGAACAAGGGATGGAAGGAAGCAGGGATGGAAGGAACCAGGGCAGGAAGGAACAAGGGATGGAAGGAACCAGGGCAGGAAGGAACAAGGGATGGAAGGAACAAGGGCTGGGAGGAACAAGGGATGGAAGGAACCAGGGCAGGAAGGAACAAGGGATGGAAGGAACCAGGGCAGGAAGGAACCAGGGATGGAAGGAAGCAGAGCTGGAAGGAACAAGGGATGGAAGGAACAAGGGATGGAAGGAACAAGGGATGGAAGGAAGCAGAGCTGGAAGGAACAAGGGATGGAAGGAACCAAAGCTGGAAGGAACCAGGGCAGGAAGGAACAAAAGCTGGAAGGAATCAGGACTGGAAGGAAAAAGAGATGAAGGAAGCAGGGCTGGAAGGAACCAGGGCTGGAAGGAACCAGGGCTGGAAGGAACAAGGGATGGAAGGAATCAGGGCTGAAGGAACCAGGGCAGGAAGGAACAAAAGTTGGAAGGAACCAGGGATGGAAGGAACCAGGGATGGAAGGAACAAGGGCTGGGAGGAACAAGGGCTGGGAGGAAGCAGAGCTGGAAGGAACAAGGGATGGAAGGAACCACCAGGGCTGGGAGGAACAAGAGGTGGAAAGAACCAGGGCAGGAAGGAACCAGGGCAGGAAGGAACCAGGGCTGGAAGAAACAAGGGATGGAAGGAACCAGGGCAGGAAGGAACAAAAGTTGGAAGGAACAAGGGATGGAAGGAACAAGGGCTGGAAGGAACCAGGGCTGGAGGAGGCAGGGCTGGAAGGAACCAGAGATGGAAGGAACAAGGGAGGAAGGAACCAGGGCTGGAAGGAACAAGGGCTGGAAGGAACAAGGGCTGGAAGGAACAAGGGATGAAAGGAACCAGGGATGGAAGGAACAAGGGATGGAAGGAACCAGGGACGGAGGGAACCAAGCTGGAAGGAACAAGGGCTGGAAGGAACAAGGATGAAAAGGCTGAGCCCCTGAGATGTGCAGAGCAGCACAGACACTGCTGCAGCCACTGAGGGCAGAGCACAGGGCAGGAGTGGCCTTTCACACCCTTATCTGCCCTAACCTTGTGCAATGAAGGAAAGTTGCAGAGCACACAGCAGTAGCTGCTCCTCATGGTGGTTAAGGAGCCCTGACAAAGAGCTGGAATTTCTCCCTGAGCAGCCTGGATTCCAGGCTGATGCATTTTTATGGCTTTAGCTCACTTCCTCTGAGCTGATAACATCTCAGGAAGGAGCCTGATGCTGTCCCAGGAGGCTGCAGAGCCTGGCAAGGGCCAGGAGGTTTGTCTGGATCAGCAGCACTGTAAAAATGTCATTTGAAACACTTGGATACTCCTGATTGTGCCTTTTGCAATTCCACTGCTTCAAATTGTTCTCTTTTTCCAAGATCTGTCCTGGTCAGAGAGCACAAAGGCTCCTGAGCTGACCTCATACAAAATCCACTTCAGTTCTGATTTTGTGCTACTTAATTCTTAAAAATTAGGTTCATTACAGCTAAAAAGCAAGTTGGTTTGTTTCTGTTAGTGATACCAGCTCCTTGCTCTATTTCTAAGCTATTATTTTCTGCTTCACAAAGACCCCAGGCCCATCCCCACCAACATTTTCACCCCAGCTTGACAGGACAAGGCTCCTGTAGCACTTTGTGCCACGGGTAATAGGACATGGAGATAAGAATTTCATTAGCAGGACCAAAACCAGCTGGGTATCACAGGGCAGGTTTGGGAACAAAATTAAAACCTAAATCCATGACCAACCTAGCAGGTACATTTAACTTCTTGCTTTTTTTAAAAATCCACACACTGCCTGCTGCCACACTGAACTTTAGCAGTGGAGAAGTCAAAATTCTGTATTTATTACACTGATTATTACTGAGGGCCTAAAGACATCTGAAAGGAGCCCTAACAAGGGGAATCATCCATCAGAGATGGATGGCAAAAGCCATCCCTGCCACACAGGGGATTCAGGCAGAAAGGAGGAAATGCTCCCCTGGAACAGAACTGGCAGAGTCTGACAGCACAGGAGGAGCTGCTGCTGCTCACCCCTCATGTACTCCCCACCAAAAACCCTGTCCTGCCCTGGCTGGCAAAGTGTCCCCATGGTATTTCCTGAAAAATCCTCTTGGCCCAGGATTTTCTCTTGGAAAGCTGAGAGGCCTCAGCAAAGAATGAAAACAAGAATTATCTGATTGCTGGGAACGTGGTCTGGAGATTGTTTACCAACAGATGCATCTTTGATTGGTTCCATGTGAATTGATTTTAATTAATGGCCAATCACAGCCAGCTGTGTCAGATTGAGGAATGAATCATGAGCTTTCATTCTCATTCTTGTTCAGCCTTCTGATGTGTCATTTCTCTATAGTTTAGTATCATTTTAGTATATCATTTCTTTTAATATAATATAATATCATAAAATACCAGCCTTCTGAGAACATGGAGTCAAATTCTCACCTCTCACCTCGTCCTGGGGACCTCACAACATCCCAGGAAAGCTCTGGGAGTTCTGCTCTCTGCTGTCCCTGCAGGAGCTGGCAGGGGACACCCCCAGCCCCTGGGTGCTGCAGTCACACCCACACTGCTGCTGGGGCTTTTCTCTTTTCTCCCAAAAGAGAACAGCAGAGAGCCCAAAAAGCCTCACCAGGCTGTACTTGGGGATATTTTGGGGTGTTTTAGGAGTATTTTGGGGGTTTTGGGGGTCTCCACCTGCGTTTTGAGGCTCCCAGGGTGGAATTTTGGGACATTTCTGGGTGGTCGAGAAGGATTTTGGGGAGTTTTGGGGGTCCCAGGAGATCCCAGGCTGGGGTTAGGGGGTATTTGGGGATATTTTGGGGTGTTTTAGGAGTATTTTGGGGGGTTTTGGGGGTCCCCACCTGCATTTTGAGGCTCCCAGGGTGGAACTTGGGGATATTTGGGGGTGTTTGAGAAGGATTTTGGGGGGTTTTGGGGATCCCAGGAGATCCCAGGCTGGGGTTAGAGGAGATTTGGGGATATTTTGGGGTGTTTTAGGAGTATTTTGGGGGGGTTTGGGGGTCCCCACCTGCGTTTTGAGGCTCCCAGGGTGGAATTTAGGAATATTTGGGGGTATTTGAAGGGATTTGAGGAGTATTTTGGGGGGTTTTGGGGGTCCCCAGCTGCATTTTGAGGCTCCCAGGGTGGAACTTGGGGATGTTTGGGGGTGTTTGAGAAGGATTTTAGGGAGTTTTGGGGGTCCCAGGAGATCCCAGGCTGGGGTTAGGGGATATTTGGGGGTATTTGAGGAGTATTTTTGGGGGGTTTAGGGGTCCCCACCTGCGTTTTGAAGCTCCCAGGGTGGAATTTAGGAATATTTGGGGGTATTTGAAGGGATTTGAGGAGTATTTGGGGGGAGGGTTGGGGGTCTCCACCTGCGTTTTGAGGCTCCCTGGAGGTCTGGGCGTCCCAGGGTGGGGTTAGGGGATATTTTGGGGTGTTTCAGGAGTGTTTTGGGGGTCCCCACCTGCGTTTTGAGGCTCCCAGGGTGGAATCTGGGGACATTTGTGGGTGTTTGAGAAGGATCTTGGGGAGTTTTGGGGATCCCAGGAGATCCCAGGCTGGGGTTAGAGGATATTTGGGGGTATTTGGGGATATTTTTGGGGTGTTTTAGGAGTATTTTGGGGGGGTTGGGGGTCCCTACCCTGGCCCTGATGGCAGAAGGGGACACAAGGCACATCTCCAGCCACCCCCCTGAACTGCTCAGACAGCACCACGTGCTGAGAGTCCCCCCTGGGCTGTTACAAATTTCCTTCCTGGGAGGAATGTAGTTCAGGGTAAAGCTTTGGTTTGGGATAAAGCTTCAGGCAAAACAAACTCCAGTTCTTCCTGTGGGAGACTGGACTTTGCAGCAACAGCTGACAGCACCAACATTCCTGCCATCTATAAATTGTTGTCCACTGATCTTCCAGACACATCCACCACTCCCATCTGCCTGCAGCCCAACTGAAAACCATCCCCAAAAAACCTGAGATGTTTGGATCCACCCCAAGCTGAGCTTTCAGTTCAAATTCTATCCAGCCAAGCAGCAGCAAACTCCAGAAATCAAATATTCAGCCCAAGATGCAGAACAGACTCCTGGTTTTGACTCTTTTTTGTTGCATTTTCCCCTTCTGCAGAACAGCAAAACCAGTTTGTATTTTTTATATTCTCTGTAGTTCCTCCCACTTGAGGGAGGAGCAAAAATCCGATCATTTCATCTGAACTTCCCCAAAACCTCATGGCCTGTGCCACGCTGCCAGCTCAGAGACTGCAGGGGTCAGGAGCAGTTTCTCAGGGGTACTCACAGCTGGTTGAACATCCTCTTCATCTCATCCGTGATGTTGAGGGAGCAGCTGACCTCATCGTCCGAGAACCGCCCGTTGTCGGCGTCCTGCTCCGACAGCTCCTCGTCCGACGGCAGCTTCCGCTCCTTCTTCTTGGAAGCCACCTGGGGAGCAGAGACAGCACCGACTGCAGGGCTGGCGAGGGGAATTGGGGTGCGGGGAGAGGAGAGGAGGGGTGAGGGGGTGCGGCTGATCCCGGGATTCCCTGCCCGGCCTGAGGAGCGCGCACGGAGCACAGGAAGCGGCTGGGGAGAGCAAAGCGAGCTGCAGGGGCTGCCGGAGCTCTGGGGACGGTCACCGAGCCAGCCTGGCACCTGCCAGGGGCCATGCACAGCCCGGGGGGAGCCAGGGAAAGGCTGGGATGAGCCAGGGCAAAGCAGAAGGGGCAGCAGTGCCCGGGCAGAGAGCAGTGACAGAACTCTCCCTCTCCTGCCACCACCACAGGCGTGGCCTCCAGAACAGAACCCCGGCAAGGAACAGACAGGAAACCTTTCCAGAGAGCCTTGATTCCAGGGAGGAACTTCCAGGGAGGAATTTCCAGAGAGGAATCTCCAGAGAACCTTTATTCCAGGGAGGAATTTCCAGAGAGGAATTTCCAGAGAGGAATTTCCAGAGAACCTTTATTCCAGGGAGGAATTTCCAGGGAACCTTTATTCCAGGGAGGAATTTCCAGAGAGGAATTTCCAGAGAACCTTTGTTCCAGGGAATAAATTTCCCACCCCAGCAGCAGCAGCAGCAGATTGAGGATCCTCATCACACAAGAAGGGTTGGATGAGCCATGGAAAAGCCTGGAGAGCCCCCAAGACATGAAGTTCAGGGAACTCAAGGGACAGCCCTGCAAGGGGCACAGAGGGAACACACAGGATGATCCCAGATCCCAGATGATCCCAGAGGGATGGGAACACACAGGATGATCCCAGAGGGATGGGAACACACAGAATGATCCCAGATCCCAGAGGATGGGAACACACAGGATGCACAGCTGGTGCCAGAACCTCAAACACACAATCCACTCCCAACCTACAGCAGTTTTCCCTCTCCTTGGCACACAGACCATCCCTTGCTGGCCTTGTTCTCCTGGTCATTTTAACCCCTGCAGGCCTGAGCAGGAGTGTGCTCTGCAGTCACCTCTGAGCACAAAGACTCAGCAATTCTCCTCAGAGACAAGGAGGAGGCCCTGGCACCATACAGTGGCTCAACTTGCCAGAGAAATAATTCTCCTCTGAGGAGGTTTGAGTTTTTTGGGGAACACAAGGGGAAAAAACCATCGAACATTTCAGCAGCTTCACCAGCAGAGCCCACAAGTCTCTTTTACAGTGTTTCTGACAGCACTTAGCACACTGTGTGCTATCACTACACACAGAAAAGCATCAGATTTACTGAAAGCCTGAGCAAGACACATTTAGATGGAAGCAGAAGGAAGGTGGGTTAATCAGAGCTGAAACTGCAGTTGTGACAAGACCAGCTGCACTGGGAGAGACAGCCTTGATCCAGCAGAGCTGCCACTGCTCACTTTTGGAGCAAATTAAAGGACTTTCCTTCGAGCTCCAAGGAGCTCCAAGGAAAGCAACTGGAGCAGCCAGAGCTCACCATCACAGAAATGTTATTTCTGGCCACAGAGCTCGAGCCAGAAATAAGAACATGCAGATGACAGTTCCACGAGCTTAAAACCTGTCACTTGTGAAGGGAACAAATGGGAGGGAGGAATGATACAAACCTAGACCCTGTACCACTGCTTTATTTCCCTGCATTCAGTACAGACTAACATCAGACTCACAGCACAGCTTAAAGATCATCCTGGGACTCCTTTTTTTGTCCAACTCTCTGCACTTTGTGCTCCTGGTGCTGCAGCAGCTCCTGCAGCAGAGCCACCCTGACAGACAGCGGGGGAAGCACAGCTACAGAGAGAGAGTTCAAGAAAAGGCAACCTGGACCACACTGCTCAGCACTGCTCCCTCCTGCCCTGCCCTATGGAAAATTCAGGGCCTAATCACCTGGAAAATCTTGGAAACGTCTTCCGAGTTGCGCTGCTGCGCGACATCGCACAGCTTGGCCGTGATATCGATTCGGCGGCAGATGTCCATGTCCACCTTCATGGCCTTTTCTTGGATCTTTGTGTCCAGGTCTGTCATGGGCTGCAGGAAGGACAGCAGGGATTATCTTCTATTATTAGACAGTTCAGGCAAGAAGAGATACCCCACAGTATCTCTGGAACCCCAGTGCTAAACCTCACACCCTGCTCAGAGCGGAGCACGGGCAGTGCCCGGGCAGGGAGCAGTGACAGAACTCTCCCTCTCCTGCCACCACCAGCACAGAACCCCAGCAGGGAACAGACAGGGAACCTTTCCAGAGAGCCTTTATTCCATGGAGGAATTTCCAGAGCCTTTATTCCAGGGAGGAATTTCCAGAGCCTTTATTCCATGGAGGAATTTCCAGAGAACCTTTGTTCCAGGGAATAAATTTCCCACCGGGGCAGTCTGAGGACTCCGCAGCTCACCCCTGATTCTAACAAAGTTCCAACTCAGAGGGATTTGCCACTGAAAAAAAGCCTGCACCCACCCCAGAACAACTGCTCAGTGAGGCAAGGGGAGCCTCAGTGGGTCAGGAACAGGGAGGGACAATGGAATACCCAGAGAGGCTGAGGCTGCCCCAGCCCTGGAAGTGCTCAAGCTGGGCTTGGAGCACCCTGGGACAGTGGAAGGAGACCCTGCCCAGGCCAGGGGCTGGGGCTGGATTCTCCTGAAGGTCCCTTCCATCCCAAACCATTCTGGGATTCCATAAATAACACTTTAAAAATGGAGAGCACCCCCCTGTGTAGCAGAGCAGAGTGAAATGTAAATCCTGGCGAGGATGCAACAGTTCCCTTCTTGCAGACACAAAAGTTGTGCCAGCACAGAGAAGCTGCTGATAAACCAGAATCCAGGCTCCACAGCAACTGCACACAGAGCATGGGACCAGCAAATCGTGACTGGATCCAAAGAGATCCATGAAAACCTTGGCACAGAGAACGCTCCTCACTGGCACTGACCTGGCTTCCAGCCCAGCTAAAATTCTGCATGAAAATTTCTGTGTGAAAATACTGCCTGGTAGTAGCTCTAATTTCTGAGATCCTCCCACTCAGACAGAAATCTGGCTCCTAATGAAGGAAGAAACATTAAAATCCCCCCAAAGCATATTTTCCATCCTAGCTGACACTTGCTCTCCTGGACAGTTCCACTCCTATGCAATGCTTCCACCTGGGACACAAAAGTGCAAAAACCCTTTGCAGACCATTCTTAAACAACAAATCCCCTTTCTAAGAGAAAACTTTGGGCTTTTTGTTGTTTTGATTTGCTTTTTCCCACCATTTTTAGTTTTAAATTATTACAGAGTCTTCTCCAGCCCCTGTGAACCACCTTTAGAGTTTGAGGGTTTTGGGGTTTAAATTTCTACACAGAGTCTTCTCCAGCCCTTGGAACCACCTTTAGAGTTTGAGGGTTTTTGGTTTAATTTTTTACACAGAATCTTCTCCAGCCCCTTTGAACCACCTCTAGAGTTTGAGGTTTTTTTGGTTTAATTTTTTACACAGAATCTTCTCCAGCCTCTGTGAATCACCTTTGGAGATTTGTGTTTTCCAGACACTCTGAGGAAAATAAATCTCTCAACACTGACACAATCTCACTTGCTGAGCTGCTGATCCTTATCTGCAGGAAGGAAAGAGCCACGTGCCAACATTTTGCACTTCTCTATTCTAAATATTTGCCCAGTGAGGCTCAGAGCAAGCGCTCCCAGTGCTTTCCTTGGGTTCCCTCATCCCTCAGAGCCTGCCCAGAGCACTTTCCCTGAGCCCAGAGGATGTTTGCCTGCAGCAGCACCTCCCTCTCTGCACACACAGCAGCTCCTGGGTGAATGGAGTCAGGCCCCAGCCCCAGCAGCCTCTCCCCTCCAGGCTCTAACCCAGCACAGCCACCCTTGATTAACCACAGAAGGACACACAGCTAATTGCCAAATTTCCCATGAGCAGATCTAGTGGCCCTGAGAGAATGGATTTGACACCTGGGAGCAGGTTCTGCAGGTTTCTGTGAAGTCAGGAGAAGGCTGTTGTGTGCAAAAATTACAGAATAAATCAGCGTAACAGGGTTTATTCCTCAGACAAATGGCTTCAGCACTACCTCAGACTTACTGAGAAAGGCATCTTAATATTCACCTGGCTTATCTTTCTAGATACCAGCATGAACTCACTTCTAAATAAAAGAATTTTATCCACTCAGGGCATAAAAGATCCTCTGGCTATGAAGAGAGCTCAGTATCTAATGAGACATGAGGAAATTCCTGAGAAAACAAGACTTTTTTTCTCTTTTTTTTTTTTTTTTAAGCCATGAGATTGAACCAGCTGTGGAAGCAAAGCCAACACCTGAACCAGGATTCATCTTTTCAGAGTTCATTAAGGGAGATGGGAAGCATTTATTCCTCCCTGGGAGGGTGGGCAGGCCCTGGCAGAGGTGCCCAGGGAAGCTGTGGCTGCCCCTGGATCCCTGGCAGTGCCCAAGGCCAGGGCCTGGAGCAGCCTGGCACAGGGGAAGGTGTCCCTGCCATGGCAGGGGTGGAACAGGATGATCTTTAAGCTCCTTCCAACCCAAACCAGCCCATGACTCCATACAATGTGTTCCTTTAGGAACAGGATTTGTTTGCATGGCTCCAGGCAAAGTCCCCGTGCCAGCAGCTCCTGGAGCTGCCCAGGGCTGAGCCTGCTCCCCAGCCTGGGACTTTTCCAGCCCTTTTCTCCCAGCAGCTGTGGGGAAGGGAGGGAGGGCAGAGTCCTGGTTATGGGTAAGCAGCAGTTAATGCATCTCCACACAGACCAGACAGGAAGCAGGGGAGGGGGATCTGTCTGATGCATTGGATCCCAGCAGCCATCACTAATTACACAGCAGCACTCGCTAATTACACAGCAGCACTCGCTAATCACCTGGCTGTGGATGAAGCCATGTGCAGGACACACTCCCACAGAGGGCCCTCTGTACTTACATCACTCATCAGACCCTTAAAGACCACCAGCTCTGCCTTCAGCCTCTCAATCTTCTCATTCAGCTCCTCCTGGAGAGCTTCTGCTTCCTGGGCCTCCTGCAAGGGAAACACCCAGCAGTGAGAGCCCAGCCCTGCTCCCCACTCAGCCTGAGCAGGCTGCTTAAAAAGGGGGTTAGAATGGAACTTCATTCTTTCGGGAAATTTAATTGTTACCCTCTGTTGTAAATTGCACTCCCTCCTCCCACTTTGTCACAAACTTTGTCACAAACTTTGTCATTTCCTGCTTCAGCTTCCCAGTGTTAGCCCTGTCCTCTAGAGCAGCACAGCTGCCCTAGCCAGAGGGCAAATTTTTAATTAAAAGCCAAATAAAATGCTGAGCAGCATGAGGAGAGCTGCAGAAAGCCCTGCACCTTTCACCCCACACTGCCCAAACCTCACCTCTCTCAAGGTCTCCACCATGGATTCCAAGCTCATCCTTCTCGTCAGCTCCTCTTCCCATCTGAAAGACAAGATGTGCAAAGTGTCAGTTACAGAGAAAATCAGTTTTTCCCCTCAGAATGACAAGTTCTGATGGCTGTGGGAGGAAATGTGACAGTTACTGGAAATGCAGAGCAGATGGTGTCCCTCAGACAGAACAGGGAGTCTGGGAGGGAAGGAAAGCTGTCTCCACTTTTACTGGGACCAGCACTCCTCCAGCAGAACCAGGGGATCACAGAGCTTTGGGCTGGGAGGCAGCCCCAAGGTCCCATTCCAGGGACCCATCCCCTCAAAGATCACCTTCCACTACCCCAGGGTGCTCCAGCCTGGCCTTGGGCACTGCCAGGGACTCAGGGGCAGCCTCGGGGCCCCACCCTCACAGGAACAATTCCTTCCTCATTTCCAACCTCAATTTCCCCTCTTTCAGTTCATTTGATATTTAGCTGCAAACGAGGTGGGAAGTTTTTGGTCCAGAAAGAATCAGGGAAGTTATGTCAGTCAAAAATGTTACAATTTCCCAGTTCAGTCCAAGCAGTCCATGCGTTTCTGTGCCTTCTGTATCCAAATCCTCACTGATCTCCATGGCCCAGCCTCCTCCCAGCCCTCCAGCTGCCTCCAACAAGTCCCCAAGTGCTGGGTGCCCACCCTCAGTACTGGGGGTGCCAGGGAAGGAGACAGAGCTGAAATTGTTTAATTAAAGCTCACACAGTGGCTGAGGTCATTATGGGGCTCTGAGCAGTCTGCTCTGTGGAAGGGAGTGAAATAAAATGACTTTAAGGCTGCTTCCAACCCAAATCCTTCTGGAGTCCTACAATTATTTTTATAACTATATTTTATATTGTATTTATTGTATTGTATTGTATTGTATTTTGTATTTTTGGTTTTTCTGGTTTGATTTTTTTTTTTTAATTCTGTTTTTAAGCACTGAAACCCTTTACAGCAACCTTAAATCTGACCATTTTAACTGGAAACATTCTGGAAAAACGCTGATACACATCCACAGACATGGGCATGGTTTGAGTCTGGCAGGAGAGGGAAAGCCAAGTGTGTGCCCCTCTTTGAGCAGGCACCAGTGCCACCCCAGACCTGCCTGTCTGTTGGGACAACAGGAATTACCCTCCTGGAAAAGAAACTTGGGCTACCACAAATCAAAAAGAATCCTGTGAACACTCTCCATGTGCCATCACAACCATTCCTGCTGCTACCTCAACACTTCTCAGAGTTCAGCTGGAACTGTGGGGCCAGAAATCAAAGAAAACACAGCGGTTAAATCCACCAAAATGCAGATATTCAGCCCATTTTGCAAGGCACAGAGCACTGGGGATGGATGGCTGCAGGATGAGCCCATGGAGGCTGATCTGGTGCCCCTGGGCACAGAGTTCATCCCTGCAAGGACCAGAGGGGATGTTTGGCCAGGGAGGGAATCTCTGAGGACATTCACTCCCATCCCTGCTGCTGGGGGACAGAACATCCAGCACAGCAGCCTGAGAGAGCTGCATTTGTGCAGGAGTGTTGGCAAGGATGAAAGTTTGACAAGAAAATCTCACAGATATGTGTGCTCGGCAGAAAGGTTTTTGAATGTAGAGTCTGATGAAGGAATAGAGATGGAAGCAAGTTTTGATGTAGAAGAAAAGAATTGCTGAGCCAGTCTCACTGGATAACCAAGGGGGCAAAGGCTGTGTTAGTTAGAAGGGGTTTTATGGTTTAGAGAAAAGGATAAACCCACCCCAAACAAGATGTTTTTACCAAGCAGGAAGAGAGCACAGGCAAACAAGTCAGCAAATGTGGCAAGTACAAAAAAGGTCTCAGAATTTTCCACTGCAAGAAAACTGAAAAACATCTTGTAGCTTAAACTGTAATGTACTGACTTTTAGTGATTGGAGAACAGTAACATGAATTTGGTAATTACAGGAGTTATGATAGGCTATAGATAACAGTTAAGGTATAGATTGGTTCTACTGTATTAAGATGATAAGCAAAGAAAAGTCTATAATTGATTGTAACTAAAATTAAAGGGTCTCCAGGCCTGCCTGCAGCTGGAGCTGACAGCTGTGGGCACAGCTCTGTCACCCACGACCCTGCACTGCTGTAACCTCTTGGATACAATAAACTGCATTTTGGAGAGCCCCTGGAGTCCTGCATCCCTCATTTAGACTCTTACACAGGAGGACTTGTTGTGCATCTTTTTACCAGCATGGATTCACTGCCAAGCAGGGGAAAATATTTAGGCTGGAATTTGCATTTGTCACCAAACGTTGCAGCTCGGATTTCCGTGCCCTGGGTGGGTTTTGTACTAATTACATGTGCATTGCTATAAAAATAGCAACTTTGCCTTTCACGTTCTAATATCAGAGGCAAGAAGGTGAAATTAATTAAAGCAGGCAATTATATTGGCAGTGTGTGAGCTGCCTCTCCTGTTACAGGGCAATCATCCCTCCTGCCTCTGCTGCCAGTGGATGGGAGTCGAGCAGACACTGCAAAAATTGATCTGCTGCTTCTCAAGGTTTGAACCCCTGGGAGGAGGGATCCTGGCTGCATCCAGCCCTCCTGCTGAATTCTTGCCTCCTCACCCTGCCTTCTGCAGAGGGAGGGAGGGATTTTTGGAGAACGTCATCTCTGTGTTTTCCCTGACTCTGCCAAAAGGCAGGAGAGGGATCTGAGTTCCTCCCCAGCAGGTCAGCCAGGGCAGCTGCCAGAATTACACATCCCCTGCTCAGAGCAGCCTCCCTCATCCTGCAGGCAGCCCAGCAGCTCCATTTCTTCACTTGGTGCTTTTTGCAGAGATTTACAGCCCTAATTCCTGCCCAGCAAACCCAAACCAGTGTCGTCTTCAGGAGAGGGGAAAAGGTGCCACCTTCCACACACCCTCCCACAGTCCCTGTGTTGCTCCTAATTACACCAACAATAAAACCATCAGTGATTTTTAATCAGTTCCAATCAGTTTTTCACCAGATTTTTTTAAGTTCTTGCCTGACTGAAGGGAATTTTCACAGGTCTGGCAAGGAGGGTCCTGCTAACCATTAATATCAAATTCTTAACCCCAGAGCACATTCCTCCCACCCCCCACCAAGCTGATTAACCTCATTTACCAGCTCAAAATGCCAATCTTACTTTCCCCTCACACTTAAACCTCGGGAGAATATTCACAGTGAGGAGAGGGCAGAGCCAGGCAGGGGGTGACAATGGAGAGGAGGATTAATTGTGCATCTCAACTTCCAGGGAGGTGAGACAATAAGAAGATTGCTCATTCTGTGATCATCCTGTGTTTGTTGCAGCACACCCGACTTTAAAGGGACCTTGGCAGCTGTGCTGCTGCACATTCCCAAAATCCAGGAGTCAGGGCACTGAGAGGATGCTAATTATGGCTCTGCTGCCTTTATTATCCACCACACTCCATTATTCTCCTGGTCATTTACATTAATCAGTATTTCTGTCCTCAGTCACCATCTGAGGTCAAATTGTAACCCCAGCAGGCCGCGGCTGCCCCTGTGGTCCCTGGCACACAGAACCAGGGGATGCAGCCCAAAATGCCACAGAGGGCCCCAACAGCTCCAGGAGCTCCTCCAGCCCAAGGGAGAGGGGAGCACCTCCAGTTCCAAGGGAAAGGGGAGCACCTCCAGTCCCCAGGGAAAGGGGAGCACCTCCAGCCCAAGGGAGAGGGGAGCACCTCCAGTTCCAAGGGAGAGGGGAGCACCTCCATCCCAAGGGAGAGGGGAGCACCTCCATCCCAAGGGAGAGGGGAGCACCTCCATCCCAAGGGAGAGGGGAGCACCTCCATCCCAAGGGAGAGGGGAGCACCTCCAGTTCCAAGGGAGAGGGGAGCACCTCCAGTTCCAAGGGAGAGGGGAGCACCTCCAGTTCCAAGGGAGAGGGGAGCACCTCCAGTTCCAAGGGAGAGGGGAGCACCCCCAGTCCAAGGGAGAGGGGAGCACCTCCATCCCAAGGGAGAGGGGAGCACCTCCAGTTCCAAGGGAGAGGGGAGCACCTCCATCCCAAGGGAGAGGGGAGCACCTCCATCCCAAGGGAGAGGGGAGCACCTCCAGCCCAAGGGAAAGGGGAGCACCTCCAGCCCAAGGGAAAGGGGAGCACCTCCAGCCCAAGGGAGAGGGGAGCACCTCCAGCCCAAGGGAGAGGGGAGCACCTCCAACCCAAGGGAGAGGGGAGCACCTCCAGTTCCAAGGGAGAGGGGAGCACCTCCATCCCAAGGGAGAGGGGAGCACCTCCATCCCAAGGGAGAGGGGAGCACCTCCAGCCCAAGGGAAAGGGGAGCACCTCCAGCCCAAGGGAGAGGGGAGCACCTCCAACCCAAGGGAAAGGGGAGCACCTCCATCCAAGGGAGAGGGGAGCACCTCCATGGCAAGGGAGAGGGGAGCACCTCCATCCCAAGGGAGAGGGGAGCACCTCCAGCTCTGCACAGCAGGAGCTCCCTGATCCCTGAGGGTCCCTTCCAGCCCAGGAGACTCCAGATCCTACAATTCTGCAATAGCCAAACTGCTGGGAAGCCAGCAGCCTTCCCACTGCAGCAGATGAGCTGCTGCTGCTCCCCAAGCACGCTGTATTTCTTGGCTCACATGCAGCAATTGCAATGGTTTCCAGCTGCATCCAAAAATCCTTTTTCTGACTCAGAAACGTTGCCATCCAAAGCTCCCAGACTTTGGGGCTTTTTATTACATTTTTAGTTCTTTCTTCTAAAAAAAGATCAGCGACATGAATTTGTTCATGCCTAAGCCAGGCTTTTTTTTTTTCCCTTCTTTCCCACCTTCCAAGGACGTGTCAGTCCCATCCAGCCACAAATAAAGGGCAAGCCTGACTTTTCTGAAGCCCTTTTTTCCCAGATGTGACACATCACATTCTCACATTCCAGGGCCATTCCGTCATTCCTTCAGCCCTGCCTCGCTGTCTGAGAGGAGAACAAAGGAAGCTCCGGCTCTCCGGGAAGGACACGGGGCAAACAAACCCCCGGAGCAGTCAGGATTAGCGTGGCTCCAAGCAGTGCCCTTGTAAAGCTGAGTCACAGCACAGCTCTGCTCCCTCGGAGCTTGGGAGAGCAGCCACCAGCTCCCAGCAAAGAGATGGACACACCTCGGGATAGCAGCCCTGAAAAGCTGCCCCAGCTTTTCCAGCCTCGGTGTTCATGGAATTGCACCAAGCTCTGCGCTGGCACCAGCCCCAAAACGCTTTGCCACTGATGCCTCAGGTTTAGATTTTCTGGTTTTCAGATTCTGTGCTGGGATCTCAGGTTTGGCTTTTCTATTTTTCACATTCTGTGCTGGGATCTCAGGTTTGGCTTTTCTATTTTTCAGATTCTATGCTGGGATCTCAGGTTTGGCTTTTCTATTTTTCACATTCTGTGCTGATATCTCAGGTTTGGCTTTTCTATTTTTCACATTCTGTGCTGGTATCTCAGGTTTGGCTTTTCTATTTTTCACATTCTGTGCTGCTTTAGTGTCTGGGTCTGGGCTTCCCATCAGGGCCTGGTGAGCTCTGCACAGAGCAGGGAGACAAAACAATTCCTGCTCTGGCTGGGACCAAGGACAAATGACCCAAATCTCAGGCCCAGAGCACAAACAACGTGGAATGAAGAGAGAAAAACAAGGATGGGACTGCATGGGCTAAAGCTGGAATTGGACAATTCACTCCAAGATGCAAATGGAGCAGAACTTATAAAAGTGAGACCATGACCAGTCGTGCATTTTGTGACCATTTTGGATTCATTTTGTGACCATTTTGTCTTTATTTTGTGGCCATTTTGGGTTCATTTTGTGCCATTTTGGTTCCTCTTGGGTTCATTTTGTGCCATTTTGGTTCATCTCGAGTTCATTTTGTGGCCATTTTGGTTCATATTGGATTCATTTTTGACTGTTTTGGTTCATCTTGGGTTCATTTTGTGACCATTGAGGTTTGTCTTGGGTTCATTTTGTGACCATTTTGGGTTCATTTTGTGACCATTTTAGGTTCATTTTGTGACCATTTTGGTTCATCTTAGGTGCAGCCTTGGCTGGGCTCTTGTGCTGCCCAAGGTGGATCCTTTGAGGAGATCCTTTTAATAAATCCCTATTTTATTCTTAAACTCTGTCCAATCTCTGTTCTAGCTCAGCCTTCCCAAGGCATCAGCACTGGCTCAAAACCCCTCTCAAGGAACGAGATCCTCGTCCTTCCTCCTGTCCCAGTGCCACGTGCAGCTCAGGAACACAGGCCAGGGAAGGGCAGCAGATTCCCAAAAACCCCTGAGGAACAGCAAGTCAGTTCTAGACAAGTTTGCCTTGCAGAGAGCTGTTCAGTAATTGCCTTTTGGAGGGATTCGAGATGTCTGGTTTGATTTAACCAACGAACAAGGTGCTCACAGGAGGCACCAGGTACAAACACGCTGGGCTCAGAATGGTTTTGCTCAAGGCAGAAAGGCACAAACAGAGCAGCTGATCATTAATGATGCCTGATGGTATCAGCTGGGTTATTCTTTCATTAAAAATATCCCTCCCTCAAGGAATAAAACATTCATCAAGTCATATTTAATGACAAAGTATTTATTCCAGAAGCAAAACTCTTCAGGAAGACCCTTTTTGGTAGGGTTGTGGAGGGAAGAAAATCCCCAGAAAAGGGAAGGTTTGGGAAAGGGGAAGGGGAAGGAAAGGGGAAGGGAAAGGGGAAGGGAAAGGGGAAGGGAAAGGGAAAGGGAAAGGGAAAAGGGAAAAGGGAAAGGGAAAGGGAAAGGAAAGGGAAAGGGAAAGGGAAAGGGAAAGGAAAGGAAAGGGAAAGGGAAAGGGAAGGGAAAGGGAAAGGGAAAGGGAAAGGGAAAGGGAAAGGGAAAGGGAAAGGGAAAGGAAAGGGAAAGGGAAAGGGAAAGGGAAAGGGAAAGGGAAGGGAAGGGAAGGGAAGGGAAGGGAAGGGAAGGGAAGGGAAGGGAAGGGAAGGGAAGGGAAGGGAAGGGAAGGGAAGGGAAGGGAAGGGAAGGGAAGGAAGGGAAGGGAAGGGAAGGGAAGGGAAGGGAAGGGAAGGGAAGGGAAGGAAGGGAGGGAAGGGAAGGAAGGGAAGGGAAGGGAAGGGAAGGGAAGGGAAGGGAAGGGAAGGGAAGGAAGGGAAGGGAAGGGAAGGGAAGGAAAGGAAAGAAAGGAAAGGAAAGGAAGGAAAGGAAAGGAAAGGAAAGGAAAGGAAAGGAAAGGAAAGGAAAGGAAAGGAAAGGAAAGGAAAGGAAAGGAAAGGAAAGGAAAGGAAAGGAAAGGAAAGGAAAGGAAAGGAAAGGAAAGGAAAGGAAAGGAAAGGAAAGGAAAGGAAAGGAAAGGAAAGGAAAGGAAAGGAAAGGAAAGGTTTGGGAAGGGAAGGAAAGGAAAGGAAAGGTTTGGGAAGGGAAGGTTTGGGAAGGTTTGGGAAGGTTTGGGAAGGTTTGGGAAGGTTTGGGAAGGTTTGGGAAGGTTAGGGAAGGGAAGGGAAGGGAAGGGAAGGGAAGGGAAGGGAAGGGAAGGGAAGGGAAGGGAAGGGAAGGGAAGGGAAGGGAAGGGAAGGGAAGGGAAGGGAAGGGAAGGGAAGGGAAGGGAAGGGAAGGGAAGGGAAGGGAAGGGAAGGGAAGGGAAGGGAAGGGAAGGGAAGGGAAGGGAAGGGAAGGGAAGGGAAGGGAAGGGAAGGGAAGGGAAGGGGTTTGGGGCTCCAGAGCTATCAGGTTTAAGTCCACAAGGGGAAACTGAAGCGTGGTTTGAGCAGTAGCCATAAATTGCCCACAGAGACAGGAAGAGCTCCCAAACACCAACACCCAGGACATTCAGCATGCCAGGAACAGAACCATTGCATCTCCCTGCAGCGCCCAGTGTGGCACCAGCTGCTGCCAGCCCTGCTCTGCTGGGGCACAGCAGCACCTCCCCTCCCCTGGCACAGCTCGGCTGCCAGGGATGCCCCGAAGCCCCCGAGGCCGTGCCCCACCCCAGGTCCAGCCTTGTGCTCCCACACTGCTCCAGCGGGGCTGGGCTGCTCCAGGGCCCGGGGGGCACCCACAGGAGCCTGAGCACGAGGCTGTGCCCACAGTGGCACCACATGGCACCCACAGGAGCCTGAGCACGAGGCTGTGCCCACAGTGGCACCACCTGACCCACACTGGCTCTGTGTGACCTGAACTGGCACTGTGTGACCCACACTGGCTCTGTGTGACCCACACTGGCTCTGTGTGACCCGCACTGGCACTGTGTGACCCACACTGGCTCTGTGTGACCCACACTGGCACTGTGTGACCCACACTGGCACCGTGTGACCCACACTGGCACTGTGTGACCCACACTGGCTCTGTGTGACCTGAACTGGCACTGTGTGACCCACACTGGCTCTGTGTGACCCACACTGGCTCTATGTGACCCATGCCATGCTGGGCATGTCCCTGGCAGCACTCAGCCCCTGGCAGCTGCCCAGGCCTGGCCCAGGGGTGCAGGATGTGCCCACAGATGCCATGCCACAGGCACAGAGCAGCCAGCAGCAGCTCAGGGGACGCTGTGCTGGGCACTGGTGGCACTGCCATGGAGCTGGCAGCCCCCAGGTGAACACATCTGGTCCCACCCAAAGGATCCAGGCTTTAAGGCTGGCATCAGCCAGGGCAGGCCCCTGGGCAGGGCTCTGGCTGTTTGGGATGGGAAAGGATCGTGTTCCAGGCCTCCCAACCACACTCAGAGACACCAAAGCCCTGCTGCAGTGCCAGGCCCATTTAACCATTTGTCAGCCACGGGAAGAGCCACCTCTGCCCCCTCAGCAAACCCTTCCTGGGGCTGGAAGGGAGTTTGGGATTGTGAACACAACCAGGAGCTCCAAAGGTCTGAACCACACAAAATGGATTTCATTTTAAATAAAGAACTCTGTGAAGCCTTCCTTGCTTTCCATGGAATCCCAGAGAGGCTTGGGTTGGAAGGAGCTTAAAGATTATCCCACTGCACCCCCTGCCATGGCAGGGACACCTTCCACCACCCCAGGGTGCTCCAAGCTCCATCCAGCCTGCCCTTGGACACTTCAGGCACAGGGCAACCCCAAAATCCTGGCTCTTGTTAAATAAAATAAGAGACCAAAAGAAAAGAAAAAAAAAAAAAAACCACAAAAACAAAACACCAAAAAAAAAAAAAAAGGCAAAAAAACCACCCCAAAACAAATGAACAATTCACCATTCTCTCTGATTTTGGAATCCTTGCCTAAGAGATCATTTTCCTTCCTAGTTTTCATTTTGCACTAAATTACACATAAAATTGCATCGACCAATTAGATTCTTCACAATTACTACCTCTGTGTAAATGAGCATTTTTAAGATGCCGTACAACACAGGGATTCCTCCTGATTATCCCAAGCCTTGATCATGTTGATCCCACATGCCCAACCTCGTTGAAGCAAATTAAATGTTACTTGATGGGCTCCATGGAGAACATATTAATTTAATGGAAGGGCTGATTCCATTAGAGCCTGGCTGGAGCAGAGGATGCAGCACTGAGTGAAGTTGTGTTTGTGCCTGTTGCAACCCTCTCCACAGAAGCTCTTTTGCCAAAAACCACTCCAAGCATCAAAATTCCCAAACATCAGAGCCACGGGGGAGTTTATCGCTGAGTCTATTGTGAGAAATCAAATCTCTGCACAGCAGAACTTCCCAAACATCAGAGCCATGGGAGAGTTTGTCCCTGAGTCTTTACTGTGAGACATCAAATCTCTGCACAGCAGAACTTCCCAAACATCAGAGCCATGGAGGAGTTTGCTCCTGAGTCTCTGTGGTGAGAAATGAAATCTCTGCAGAGCAGAACCTGCCCCCTTTGCACTGCTCCTGTCGGGTGTTTCCCCATAAAGGAGAGGTTTAATATTAAAGCCTTATTCCAGACCTGGGCTCTACTTAAAGGAGCAAGCAGACCTTTGAACAGCAATTCCTTGTGAAGAAAATTGCTAAAAGGAGTTACTCTGCAGGAAAACATTGCCTAATTACAGCCCCTGATTACACCCAGCGAGGCAGATGCTCCAGCCTGTCAGGGGAACCACAATAAAAAACATCTGCAGGTTCCTTTGTGTCTCCTCCTGCCCACACGGGCTGTTCAAACAAACCCAGGTTTAATGACACCACAGGTCAACAACATCAAGTAAAAGCAGCAGCTGTGCCTGCATTCCTTCAGAGGGAAAATTATGGGGCTCTCAGCAGAGCAGGAGGACCCACAGGGACTGGGACACCCTGCGGAGCCACCGCTCCTGTGTGAGCCATCCCTGCCCCACACTGCTCCGGGAGGGTGTTGGGGAAGATGGAACAGGAAAACCTTATAAATATGATTGCCTGGCAAAAGATTTTGAGAATATAGAAACTATAAGTGAGATTGAAATGAAAGCAAGCTTTGAGATCCCTCAGTTACTGAACAACTGGAAAACAATGGTGTGGCCAGCTGAAGGTGATCCCCTTTTGATGGAACAACACCCTCTGCCTGCAGACAGCTCCAAGGCTCAGAGCAGACCCTGCAGCTTGGCAGAAGGGTCCAAAGAGGAGTTTTTAGGGTTTAAAATGTAACACAGTATGGTAATGTAGTGATTTTTATAAGCTGTATAGAAATGCTGTAAGATTTGTATCTTGTACTAGATTAGTTAGTGAAAATCAGAATATTCAACAGAGAAAAAGATTTATTGTATTGTAACGAGAACTTTGCTCTCTTACCCCTTTTACTCTCGTATGCTTTTACTCTCTTACCCTTTTACTCTCTTACTCTCTCATTCTCTCTGCCCCTCTCTTCCCTCAGTCCTGCTCTGAGCTGTGTTTGGCAGCTCCCAGCAGGGCCCTGCCCTTGGCCCTTTGCAATGAACCCCAAGTTCCAGACCTGGCTGCAGAGATCTCTCGTGTCCGTCTGTCCCAACCATCCCACCCCCCAGTGCTCCTACAGGAGGGCACTGCTGCAGAGCCCTCTGAACCCTGCACCAGCTCAGGATCCCTCTGCTTGTCCCTGCCCAGCCCCTTGCACAGAAATGCACCCCCAAGGACACGAGGAGCTCCCTCAGAACCTGCCTGTGGGAACCCAGCACATCCCTCTGGCTGTCCAGGACCCCTGCCAGGGGGCTCAGAGACCCTGGCACAGAGCCCAGAACACCTGTGGTTTGATTATGACCCGTGGAGCAAATTACCAACCTTAGATGAAGATCAGCAAGCCACAACAGTTTAGGCAGGATAACAGTGAAGTTATCACGGGGTGGAAAAGTAGATTTTGGGGTTTCTGGTACGGGGGTTCAGGAGGCAAAATGGAGGGAACTGGACGTGTCCAGCCTTTCTCCTTCCTCTTCTTCTTGGCCTCCATCTTCTGCTGTGATGTTGGCACTTTTAGACTGGTTTAGAGTAGAAGCTCACTGTCTAACACAGGTGACAGGTATTGGGAAGTCATTGTAAATATGGTACACGGAGTTTTTAGTATAAACACATAACACCACCCTGGAGGCAGGCAGAGTGCCTGGAACTGTCCTGTGGACGGACCTCAGCAGGGCAGGAGAAAGAATTTTATAGACAAGGAACAATAAACAACCCTGAGAAGGAGAAATGAAGAGCTCTGGCTCCTTGTTCAAGCGCCGGGCTGGGAAAAGAGACTTTGAACAATCTCGGGGTCACTGTGAGCAGCTGGAGATCCTGACACCTGCCCAGCACGGCAGCTGAGGCTGCTCTGGGGGTCCCAGTGTGCTCCACACAAGGGAGGAAACCCCCAGGAGACCCCTGGCTTTGCACAAACCTGCTGATGGTGGACTTGAGGTTTGTTCAGTCTCACACCCAGCCAAGTGAAGGAAAATCTGATCACTGTCCTGGTTTCAAAGCCATTCCACAGGAGAGTCCTGAACTTCTGTAGGTAGAAGAAGTCTGGACAGAAAAGTTTGTACATCTCAGCTGCTTCTTTCTGCTGCCCACTCTTCCCTTGCCTAATCCCATTTCTTATTCTCCTGGAGAGTAAAATCAGGGTGAAGGCAACAGAACCCAGCCTGATTATCATCCCTGATGTGCCTATTCCACAGCTCTAAATGATTTCTAACATTGTTTACCAGGTGAAACCCATGAGGATTGTCCAAAGCCACAACTCCCACCCACGATGGCCAGGAGTACACGCTCCTGAGGAGAACCTGGCCATGGAAATTCATTCCTTAGTGAATTCCTTCCCAAGGTTTCATGGAAGCTCACAGCATCCGTGCACTGCAGCCTGGCCCTTCTGCTGCTCCTGAGCTCAGGAAATCAGAGCTGCTCCAGAGCAGTTTCATCCTGAGGAGCAAAACCACAAAAGGCTTCTGCCTGTGCAGTCTTTATAAATAAAGCATCCACACTCAAGAAATTGGAGTGTAATTAAAAGTACATTTTATCACACCTCCCACCGCTGTGCCATGGCAGGAACACAGAGTTTCCTGCAGAGAGAGGATTTGGGGTTAGTCATGAACTGCTCTGGCTGATAAGGCACCACCAGGTGTGCAGAAAGGCTGAGGCTGTAATTTGTGATGTGATAAGGGAGACAGAACGGAGACAGAGTGAGAACTGAACTCTGCTTTCTGTCTCTTCCTCTGCACAGCTGTGCCCAACCTGTCCCAGCACTGAACCACAAGAAATAACAGACCAAGCTGGATTGGATTGCCAGAATCCCAGGATGGTTTGGGCTGGGAGGGACCTTAGAGCTGATCCAGTTCCAATCCCTTTTTGCCATAGCAGGGACACCTTCCACTATCCCAGGCTGCTCCAAGCCCCGTTCAGCCCAGCCTTGGACACTTCCAGGGACCAGGAATCCTCAGCTTCTCTGGGAACCTGTGCCAGGGCCTCACAGGGAATGACTTTTCCCCTCTGTTTTACCCCTGGCAGGCTGCAGGCAGAGCCAAGGCTGGTTTTATTTTCCCTCTGCACCAGCAACTTAAATTCATTTTTCACTCCTGTCAAAACCTTGCTGACAGTGTTTACAACCCCTGAACAAATGCATGGCTCTTAAGCATGAACAAATCATTCTGCAGTGGGGATCTGCTGCAGTTTCTGACAGCTGAAATGCAGGTTTTGGGGAGGCAGAGCTGCCAGGGAAGGGGAGAGGGATTCATCCAGCTCTGCCTCCCATTCCCAGCCATTTCCTGGGGCTGCAGCAACCCAGAACTGCTCCCAACAAAAGAACCTGGTGGGAAACAGCAGCCTGGGAAAGGTCTGCAGGGCCTCTGCTCTGGGGGAGAGGGAAATCCCTGGGAAATCATGGAAAAGCAGCCAAGAGAACAAGCACAAACAAGGCTACAATGAGAAAAACATCAATGGGAATGCTGGACAAAAACATCAGTGGGGAAGGGGGAAAGGGGCAGCACAGAGAAGAGGAACCTCTCCAAAGCCAGATACCCCTAGGAAGTAAAAAAAAAAGGGAAATATGGTGATGAACTTTAAACTCCCAATTTCTGGAACTGGCCCTCGTTTGTTTGAGACAGGCTTGGAGCCCCAGGGACACCCCAGGGACACGTGAGCTGTCAAAAAACTGAACTGGCCAATTATTTTTTCCCTTTCTCTATACAGACTTTTGTTAACAGCAAAAGGCAAATTTAAACTGGGCACATCCTGGTTTCAGTTTGGGAGGATGGCACTGGCATCACATTTCCAAGACTTTCTCCTGTGCTGGTGTTCCCTGAAGGGTCTCAGGCTGCTGCTGGGAACTCATGGACTGGCACAGCTGGGGAACAGAGAGGGAAAGGAAAATGGTTTGGGTTGAATGGCGCTTCAAAGATCCCTTTATTCCAACCCCTGCATGGAAGGGAGAGGGGAAGTTCCACAGAACTCAACTAAAACTGGGAAGAAATCCCATTTTTGCAGAGCCCCAGCAGTCTCTGTACCACACTGGTTTGCAGCTCCACTCTGATCACACCGTTTTCTCCCCAAGAGCAGCTGCACGCTGCTCTCTGCACGTTCCCAAATCCTTATCTGCTGTGCCACTGAGGGATCCAGGGAATGTTCCCCAGGCCTGGGGAGCAATGCTGGGCACAGCTCAGGGAGCAGCCCCACGGAAGCCCCCACTCCTGTACAAGTGTTGGCACTACTGCAGATAAAGCCATTACTGCAAACAGGGAGTCTGAAAAGCACAGGATTACACTGCTGGGAGTGCTGCTGGCTACAGTTAATTACCAAATCTGAATTCCCACCAAAGGGAACCTCCAGCAAACAGAAGCACTACAAACCCCCTGCATTAACACAGCCCCTCATGAGCACACATTTATTTACATTTCTTTTACAGCTCTGCCTGTTGACAAGCTGCAATTTCATGGGATTTAGTGTGGGTGCATTCAGGTGTTTTGTCCCAACACTGTGGCACAGGCAAATATCAAAAACTGCTGGGAAAATTCAGCTGAATAAACTCACTGATGACCAAGCTCCTTGAAGACAATACCACCAAACCTCAGCAGCAGATACTTTAGAATCATTAAGGCTGCAGAAGATCCTGGACTCCTACAAAACTTCAGCAAAGGGCAAAGAACAGACATGCTGAGCCTGAAGAAAGCACTGATTTAAGTTAGTATTTTTTTTTAAACTTCCCACAGAAGTCCCAAACCCAGTTATTCTCTGCTGAGCCTGAAGAAAGCACTGATTTAAGCCAATATTATTTTTAACTTCCTGCAGAAGCCCCAAACCCAGTTATTCTCTGCTCCTGAAAAAGTGCTCTGTGTTTCTCTCTAAGGCATGCAGGGGTTAAATTCCACTATGAGGGTCTGGCAGCCAGGCCCAGGCAGCCCAGCACAAACCAGAGGCAGAAGTTGGACACCCTGAAGGAGTTGTTTTTGCCAACCCTGCAAGAGCAGGGCAGGAAGAAGAAGCCCATCCAGTGCTTTTAAATCCCATTTCACTCATGTGATGCCTTGGGATGGCTGCCTAGAACAGAGGCCAGACAAGATTGAGAGAATAAAAGTGAATATTTACTAAAGGCCTTCCATAGATACACCTTGGGCCGTCAGAAGCCTCCAAGTCTACACCCAAAATGGACAATGGGCACAAGTTTTTCAGACAATTATAAATTTTTAGCCCCATTTGCATATCAGGGGTTGATGCTCCAATTACAGCTTCAGGTGATGAAGTCATTTGCCCCCAGTTTGCTCCCCCCAACCCATTTTGTTTATACTTTTGGGGGCCTGAGGCCGGAGGGTGTCCTTGAGTTTCAGGCCCAGAGGAATTGTTGTGTCTGAGCAGAACAGGAGAGCAGCAGCTGACAGAACAGGCTGTGGAGTTCTACACTGAAGCAGTGCAGGGTCTGAAAACCAGAAAAGCCAAATCCTAAGGCATCAAATGGACTATTCCTCATCTGCAACTCTTCTGGTGCAAGTGCTAATGGGAGAAACTTGTAGGGAAGGTGAAAAGCAGCTCAGAGAGCTGGGGCAGACAAAGGGGAGGAAACAGCGTGTAAGTGTGCCTTGGGAAACAGTGTGTAACTGTGCCTTGGGATGCCTTCAGAGAGCTCAGCCCATCAGTACTGACAGCAGAGCACGGCACAGAATGGTACAGAATGGCATGGTACAGAATGGCACAGCACAGCATGGCACAGAATGGCACAGAATGGCACAGCACGGCATGGCACAGAATGGCACAGCCCAGAATGGCACAGAATGGCATAGCACAGAATGGCACAGCACGGCATGGCACAGAATGGCACAGCACAGAATGGCACAGAATGGCACAGCATGGCACAGAATGGCACGGCACAGAATGGCACAGCCCAGCCCAGCCAGCACAGGCTGTTTACAAGGCAGCTCCCAGCAGAACTGGAGCAGTGCTGGGAAGGGGGGATCTCTGGGAAGAAGGGATCTCTGGGAAGGGGGGATCTCTGGGAAGGGGGGATCTCTGGGAAGGGAGGATCTCTGAAAAGGGGGGGATCTCTGGGAAGGGGGGAATCTCTGGGAAGGAGGGATCGCTGGGAAGGGGGGGATTGCTGGGAAGGGGGGGATCTCTGGGAAGGGGGGATCTCTGGGAAGGAGGGATCTCTGGGAAGGGAGGATCTCTGAAAAGGGGGGGATCTCTGGGAAGGGGGGATCTCTGGGAAGAAGGGATCTCTGGGAAGGGGGGGATCTCTGGGAAGGGGGGATCTCTGGGAAGGGGGGATCGTGCCTGAGTCACGGGATAATGGCTGCAAAATCCAGCCTTTGTTTGGGGACACTTGGAAACTGCCTCGTGCTCCTCGGTTATTGAAATGGAATAAACCAGCAGGAGATGGGCACTGGCATGCCTGAACTAAATGTAATAGGGAAAAAATTGAAATTTAAAAAATGAATAAAAAGAATACAAAAATCTTATCCCAGCCTTCAACAGGGCCTTGATAATTTGCTAAAATGCCGGATTTGCCCACATGAGGACTCCAAGCCCTGGAACCTGGTGTTAAGCAAGTACTTGTAAGAAATAAAATCTCTTTGCCAGCTGCCCCCAAACATGACTTGGGGCACTGGAGATGTGACTGCCTCGATGTCCTGAGGTCTCCAAAGCAGGGGGTCCCACCCTGTTTCATCTCCTCCCTCTTCAAAGTCCTTTTCCTTCACCTCCCCTTCAGAACGTGAACTTAGGGGAACATAAAGCGCCCAATAATCAATCCCACAGGCCCTGAAGGGCACTGCCAGCACCAGGAGGCCTTGGCAGGACTCACCTCGGAGGCCAAGCACCACAAGAGCTTTGAAATAAAATCCACAACACAAGACTTGAGTTGATTTTCAAGGCTCTCCCTCAACTCTTTAAGTAGCATGAGAAGAACCCATATTTTTCCACATCTACCTGTATTTCCCCTTCTCTCACCTTTCTTTCTTCTTTCACCCTGAATTCTCAGTTCTTTTTTCTGGTTTGTGTTTTGTTTTTTTTTTTTAATCCCCAGAATGCAGGAGACTTCCAGAGCTGATACAAACATTAGTACAGAGGAGGGATCTTGGGCAGGAGCACAAAGAACAGAGAGAAGCAAAACCCACAACAAACCAGGTTTGAAATCCTAATCAAGAACATGCTGTAACAAAGCAGAATAATTCCACACAGCTCCAGCCTGGCAGCCACTCTGAGGAGGTGACATAAGAGCGTGCTCTAATATACAGCATCACCCTTTTAAAAATACATTTGTGTTTTTATGGTGCTCAGGACATTTCCTTTGTCATTTCTCACCTCCTACTGCTGCTGAGGCTCTCAGCACCAGCAGAGACTTGGCCAAAGTTCTGGCAGCCCAGACAAGGAGCTCCGGGAGGGATTTCAGGCCATAATAAGATCTAAGCTGTCGGAAAGTCCAGGCAAACTTCTGTGGCATGTTTTTCCTTTCTCTCCCCTATAAACACCCTGTGGAAGCTGTCCTGGAGGCTGCCAAGGGAGCACAGTGCATTCTCTCAGCTGCTGCACATGACTCTGGGCAAGGCTCCTCCACCACAGCTCCCAGCATTGTCCCCCAGGCCTGTGACTACAGGAAAGCTTGCCCATGTAGGGTGAGGATTATTTTGTTTCACAACTGCCTCATGACTTCAGGGCAGTCTGGTGGAGAGAGGAACGTGGGTGTCTGAGTGGGGCCGTGGGTCTCCTGCTCTCCAGACAGAGCCGGGATTCCCTGCCACTGGAACTGCTCCCACCAAGGTCTCTGGTGAGGAGGGTGAGCCAGGACAGGTCTCAGTGTGACCCTGGGAGCAAACCAGGGCTGTCCCCCTGACTGCCACACCTGGGAACCCACCCCAGCCAGGCTGCCAGCCTTCCTGAAGGATTGCTCTCAGGGACACCTGAAAGAAATCCCTGGGATGGCACAAGCCTGTTGGGGAAGATGAAACAGGAAAGCCTTATAAATATGATTGTCTGGCAAAAGATGTTGAGAATATAGAAACTATAAACGAGATTGAAATGAAAGCAAGCTTTGAGATCCCTCAGTTACTGAACAACAGCAAAACAACAGTGTGGCCAGCTGAAGGGAATCCCCTTTTGATGAAACAACACCCTCTGCTTGCAGACAGCTCCAAGGCTCAGAGCAGACCCTACAGCTTGGCAGAAAGGGTCCAAAGAGGAGTTTTTAGGGTTTTAAATGTAACACAGGATGGTGATGTAGTGATGCTTATAGGCTGTATGGAAATGCTATGGGATTTGTATCTTGGACTGGATTGGTTAGTGAGAATTAGAATATTCAACACAGAAGAAGATTTATGGTATTGTAATGGGAACCTCGCTCTCTTACGCTTTTACTCTCTTACCCTTTTACTCTCTTACCCCTTTTACTCTCTCACCCTCTCATCCTCTCTCCCCCTCTCTTCCCTCAGTCCTGCTCTGAGCTGTGGCTGGCAGCTCCCAGCAGGGCCCTGCCCTTGTCCCTTTGCAATGAACCCCAAGTTCCAGACCTGGCTGCAGAGATCTCTCGTGTCCGTCTGTCCCGACCGTCCCACCTCCCATCGCTCCCACACGAGCCCACCAGGGCCAGCACCCCTCCCACCACCTGCAGCCACACAGCAGCACCTGAACCCAGGGATGTTCCATCTCCCCCCACCCCAGCACTCAGACAAATCCCCCGGTTTTGGGAAAAGCTGATCCGTCCTGTTGTGTAGTGAAATGTGCACAGGCTGAGCTCAGCTCTCACAGTGGAACCTGCACAAGGCTCAGAACGCTGGTGCTCAACATCCTCTCTCATAAAAGGCCTCTATTTACTTTCTGATTCCATGAGTAAATGCTGTCTATAAATAGCCCTCCCTGCCCAGCCACGCTGCTGTTATCACCTCAGTCACTCAGAAAGGCCCTGATAAGACCAAGTGATAATAGATCAGGATCACCCTTCTGTGGAGAGGCACCTGCTGGAATTCATTACTGCAAGATTTTCATTCCCCTCTGCAGCTCTTCAGCCTGAAGCAGCAAAAATAATGGAGTGCCCATGCCCTCCTCACCTTGTCTTTGGGTTTATCTCCCTCTTCCACCACATCCTTTAGGAACCAGCCTCAAAACAGAGCCAAACTCAAAACCGAGAGCTCGGCTCACCCTAATCTCTGTTTCAGCCCTAAATACTTTTACTGAACACACTAAAGAACAAAGAAAACAATGAGATAAAGGTTATCTGCTCCCAGGAGTCAGCAGCACAGGTGGAATACACACCTAGGGCACAGCAAAGCCTCCCAACACTGCCCTACACATGCATTATCTCTGGGTGAAGAGCTTTATGACCTTTGTAAAAGTAAATATATTTAAGTGCAGCTTTTATGTGCAGTGTGTAGGTTCTGACCTCAAAAGAAATAAACTTTTCTTCAAGGGCTCCGCTGCCACTGGAGGGAATGCACAGCACTCCTACAGTGCTCCTATGGATCCATTATCTACATTTCCAGAGTTTTATTGCCTTTGAAAATGTAAATATATTGAAGGGTAGCTTTCATGTGCAGTGTCAGGGTTGTAAGAACATGAGGATTAACCAAGGGAAGAAATAAAAAGCTCTTCAAGGGCTCCAAAGACATTTGAGGAACACACAACACTCCCAAGAGTGCTCCTATGGATCCATTCCCTTATCTGCATTTGAAGAGCTTGATTACCTTTGAAAATGTAAATATATTTTCTGTGCAGTGCCAAGATTGTATCAACACAAATGTTAACAGAGGGTAAGAAATAAACTGTTCTTCAAGGGCTCTGATGGCCTTGAGGAACACCCAGCACCCCTGCAGAGCTCCTGTAGATCCACTCCCACATCTGCATTTACAGAGTTTTACTGCCCTCACAAAGGTAAAGATATTTAATGTGCTGTGCCACAATTGTAACAACACAAATGTTAACAGAAGGTAAGAAACAAACTGTTCTTCAGGGGCTGCAGTGGCACCTGAACAGCCACCAGCCTCGCCAGGAACAGAATGTGCCCCTGCTCAGGCTGCCCTCACCACCTCTGGAGCTCAGGGCTTCCAGTTTAATCATGGGGACTACAGAATTACCATAAATCCACAGCACCCTGCCACTGAGAGGGATGCAAATGAATAAAGGTGGCAGCAGGGGTATAAAATTGAAGATGAGGCATTTTTAAATATTTATATAAAGGCAGAAAGGTCTTCAATTCACACAAACCAGGTGCTTTTGCTGCCTCAGTTGCACAGATTTCCAAGAACTGGAGTTGTTTAGTACTTGAATTTTTAGCAGTGGGGGACATAAACAGCCAGGGCAGGGGCAGCCCTGGGGTATTTGTAGAGGGGAAGGGATGGGCAGCAGCAGAGTTCCAGTACAGACTTGGTTTTCATGGAAAACCAGACTGGTTTGGGCTGGAAAGAGCTCAAAGCTGATCCAGTGTCACCCCTGCCATGGTAGGGACACCATTCCCTGTCCCAGGGTGTTCCAGCCTGGCCTTGGGCACTGCCAGGGACCCAGGGCAGCCCCAGCTGCTCTGGGCACCCTCACAGGGAAGGATCCTCCCCAAAATCCCATCTAAACTGACCCTCTTTGTTTAAAACCATTTCCTGTCCTGCCCCTCCATCCCTTGTAAATAATCCCTCTCCACACTTCCTGCCACAATTAGGTCACTCCAGAGCTTCTCCAGGATGAACAATCCCAATTTTCCCAGCCTTTCCCATTGTACCAGGCCAGGGAACAGGGCTGGAGTGACTGAGGCACTGACCTCATTCCCCTGCCCCACAATTACAGGAGGATGGAGCTGACTCATGGACTCAACCCCCCCAAAGCACAGCTCCCCCAGGGAATAAATCCCTGCCCACAGGCCTGGAGCTCAATCTCACTGGGAATTTTATAGTAGAAAGAGCAAACTGGAATTAATGCTCCACTGAAGGCTGGCAAAAGGAAATGCTCTGCCTTTGGAAACAGGGGAACATTCTTTTAGGGCTGAAAGAAACCCAGAGCAGCTCAGTGCTGCTCCACACCAGGCTCCCACCCTCCCCTCCATTAAATAAGTAGAAAAAACAGTGAATTTCTTCTTCCAGCCACCAAAACGGAGCAGGGAAGAGCCTGCCTGCATTGCACATGCACTGAGAGAGGGGATCCCCTGGCCCCAAGGGAAACCCCAAAGGGAAAACCCCAAAGGGAAACCCCAAAGGCAGAGTGTTGTTAGCTGTAGGATGTTTACAAGAAGGGTGTTGCTCCTAATTAAGCAATAGTGTAATAAATAGTGATTAAAGACCAATCAAGTCCACTTCTATCACAGCTATCTATAAAAGAACGTGTGGTTTCTAATAAATTCAACATTTTACTTTCTGAGACTTTATAAATCACTTTATTCACCCATCCTCGATGCAGTAACAACAGGAGGGGAGGGGCAGGAAGGAGAAGGGGTTCATTTGCAGATTTCCCTGTGCTCCCCCAGGGCAGGCAGCCCCTCTGCATGTGGGACAGCACTCCCAGGGTGACTTTGTCCCTGAACAGGGAGAGGGAAAGCTGCTCTCCTGCTGCCAGCCAGCAGCTCTGTGCCAGGGGGGAATACAGATTAGCAGGAACACGTTTTCCAGGGCTTTAGGGAATTTTTAACTGCTCTGCTCTCCCCATTTCTCCCTTTCATGAAACAAAATAATAAAAAAAGAGAGGGGGGGGAAAATTTAAAAATAAAAAAAAAAAATTTAACAAGTAAATAAATAAATAAATAAATAAATAGAAATTGTAGAAAGAGCCAAAGGTGAGGTGATTCTGGCATAGTCATTTGGGGAAAAAAAATTGACAGAAGAGTTGGAAAATATTCCAGACTGCCCAATGCTTCAGCATATGGAGGAGAGGGAAATAAAGAATTCTCTTCTGCCTGTGAGAGGGGGGATTTTTTGTAGCAGTTTTAATGACAGCAGCTGTTTGAAATACTAAATATTGACATTAAAATATCCCCATTGAAATTAAATATTTATGCCTCCCTGCCAATTTATGGAATTCAGTAAATTTCCACCAATGCCTGGTTTTCTCTTTAACCAGATGTGACTCGTCAGGGTCAGATTCTGGGACTGATTTGACATGGGACTGCTCAATTTCAATTCTGTGCTCTGTGTCAGAGGGAGCTCCATCTATAAAAAATACATTAAAGTGGCAGAGTTGTATTTTCTCCCCTCAGAGACAAATTTTACCTGTAAGAATGCACAGGCAGAGACTCTTGCAGTGGAATCCCAGATTTGGAATCAGTCCTGAGGCAGGATCCCTTTGATCTCGGGCTCCAGCCTGAGTCACTGCATTGAAGGGAAGGGGGATGCTGTAAATCATCACTTCCTTCAGCATTCCCTGCCTGAATGAGCCACTGCAAATTACCAACTTCCCTTGCCCACATGAAGAGAAGCAAGTTAATTCCTCCTCTTTTTAGTCCAGGACCTTGGAGCTGTCAGGTTTTCCAGCACTTTTCCAGCGCTGATGTCTGTGCACACACAGCAAACAAAGCCAGGCACCCTGAGTGCCCAAAGCACCAAACACAGAGCTCTGGATGAAGCTCACCTGCTCCCAAACCCTGAAGAGCGGGAAATTTTAAGTGGTTTGTCCACAGAACCGAGAGATTTGGGAAGTTACATGGAACTGAGGTGCAGGCTGTAACACCAAGCCTTGTTTCTGACTGGATTTCAGGGCAAATTCAGAACAAACCCCCTGAAATGAGCAGCACATTGAAGATTAAACCCAGCAGCAGTGCAGAGCTCTGATCACACACAGGGCAATTCCACCTCAAAGCAAGGAATGGTGCTGCTTCCAGGCAGGAAAAGCCAAAAAAGGGACCCCTGAACCCGTCCCCAGTGAGAAGGAGCAGCCCAGGCACAAAGAGCCAACATGACCTGGTGAGTCCCAAAGTCCCCTTGGAAAGGGCTCCAAATGAGCCAGGTTTTGGGGAAGTGGGGCACAGGGAGCCAGAGGAGTCACATGGAGCAGTGCTGGATGCAGGGACAAAGGGCTGCAGGGACTCTCTGCTGGGATTTCAGCGCTGGCCTGGCTCCCTAACGAGCTGGGCACTTCGTTAGCGGGCACAGAGCTCCATTCTGTGCCAGCCTCCCCTCCTGCAGCACCAGAGCCACAGCTGATGTCATTCTGCACAGGGAGCAGCAGCACTCACAGCAGGGGCACAGGAGAGGCTCCCAGGCCTTCGAAACCACGGCTGAGAATTTCATTTTTAACATTTTTAATTTTCCAAACACAGCACCTTTGGTAATGCTGTGGTGGTAAAAATGTGTGTGTGCCCCAGCTGCCACTGCCTGCCACAGCACTGGAGAATGTCAGGGAACCTTTCCCAGGTTTCCTGAAAATTAAAAATTTTTAACATTTTTAATTTTCCAAACACAGCACCTTGGTAATGCAGTGGTGGTAAAAATGTGTGTGTGTGCCCCAGCTGCCACAGCACTGGAGAATGTCAGGGAAACTTCCCCAAGTTTCCTGAAGTCAGGTAAATCACCTGGAAAAATCCAGGTTTAATTTGAAGCAGGATGATCTGATAATCAGGATAATCTGATGATCTGATTATCCAGGACCAGAAGAGCTCCTGGACAAGGTGACACCAGGGCTTAGGAAACACCAGACAAGTTCTTGATTTCTTTGGCATCAAAACCAGATCCCTCCACCCCACATGATCCCTTCAGCATCAGCAGGCAGCCAAAACATCCCCAGGTGCCACATCCACACCATTTTTGAACATTCCCATGGATGGTGACTCCACCACTCCCTGGGCAGCCTCTGCCAGGGCTTTGGGAGCTTTTTCATGAGGAAATTTTCCCTATACCCAATCCAAACCTCTGCTGGTGCCACACAAGGCTGTTTCCTCTCCTGCCACTGCTCCATGGCAGAAGAGGCTGACCCAAATCAAGGCATTTTTGACAATATATTTGAAATTTGAGAAGCTCTCAGTGTGCCCAGGCTGTTGCCCTACTACAATAATATTTTTGTCCCTTATTCCAAATTTATCACGAAGTGGAGGCAAATTGCTCCCCTTCAGATGTAAGAGTGGGAGGTTCAAGGTTAGAAATGTGAGAAAAACAAACCTGTGGCCATCCCTGATCCCTGGCAGTGCCCAAGGCCAGGCTGGACAGGGCTGGGACAGTGGGAGGTGTCCCTGCCATGGCAGAGGGTTTGGAATTGGATCTTTAAGGGCCCTTCCAACCCAAACCACCCTGTGATTCCATGATTTCCCTGTTTCCCAAGCCGTATTTCCCTGTTTCCCCACCCAGTCTCATGCCACTTCTTATCATTTATTGCCTTTTATTATCACTTCTCACTAATCCCTTCAGGGCTCTTGGAGCAAGGTAATTTTTAATAGGAAGAGGTCACAAAGCTATGCAGGAGTTTCAGCCACTCTGAGCAGTGCACACACAGACACTGTTAAGCTTTTAAACTTCAAAAAACACTGGAAGAAATCTCTTCCTTTCTCATACAACCACACACAAAAAAAAGAGCTGGTTTTAAAAGAGCTGGTTTTTAAAAGAGCTGGTTTTTAAAAGAGCTGGTTTTTAAAAGAGCTGGTGTTTAAAAGAGCTGGTGTTTAAAAGAGCTGGTGTTTAAAAGAGCTGGTTTCAAACACCAAGAGGGAGATTTCGAATCAGAATATCCCAAGCTGGAAGGGACCCACAGGGCCCCCTCAGGACCAAAAAACAACATCCTGTGAGTATTTCTAGCACAGAAAAAAAGTCAACTAAGTCAGAGAAAAGCAGATGCAGGAAACCAAGCCGAGAGCTGGCAGAGCAGCACCACAAAGGCTGAGCCACAAAAAAGCAGCTGCTGAGCTGGAGGTGGCTGCAGAGCCCTCCCTGGCCCCAAGTCCAGCACTCCAGAGGCACCTCTGCTCCAAAGCCCCAGGAAAGCTGGAATTCACTGGTTATCACTGGTTCCTGTGCTTGCTTCCACCTCAGCCCACATTGCAGCATCTGGGGAGATTCTTTGGGTTTAAGATCTGAGCTATGTGAGGGGTTTGCTCCCAGAGCTACTCAGAGCTGAGCTGTCCTCTGAAAATCTGGGGTTTCATTGCCTTCAGAAAGCCCAGAGTGAGTCACAGGAGGAATCAAAAGGTAAATTCAACTTACACACACACAGTCCTGTGGTTCTCCTACAGCAGGGGAAGCTTCTTGAGAAACAAGGAGAAGTTTTTTCCTTTAAAACTCCAACCACAACACGAGGGGGGGGATTTTTCTCCTCACTGAGTTCATCTACAAACTCATTCTGTTAATTCTAATTTAAAGACCAAGTTCAGAACAACAGCAGCTCCTTCAAGTCACTCATAACACACTCAGCCCTCCCATTACAAACCAGTTGAAGGCACACACAGAGATTTCTTTGTCTATTAAATTTTCCAAGCACAGCCCCAACCCCAGCGTGGAGCACTGCTAGAAATCAGGATCAAAGAGAAACACCCTCCCCTCCCCACAAACCTTCTCCTGCATCCCTACAACCCAGAAGTCCCAGTTTCTAGCTGGAAAAAAATAAAGAAACCTGAGATTTGTGAGAGATACCGTGTGTACCCTAAATGTGTGTCTCTGCAGCAGCATTTCTGAAGGAAAGATGGAATTATTTAAGGAAATATTTCTCTTATGGGGCTTCACTTGCACAGCTCCAAGCAGTGCCACTTTCCACCCAGCAATTACAACTGGATATTTGTGCCACACAGCCAAGGTTTTTTTTCAAATCAGGCAATTTTATCCCTTCTCCACAAGGAAAACTGATGTTCTCCCAGGCCAGGGAAAAAGGGGCTTTTCAAGCCTGAGTCTCAGGTTTCAGCAGAGCCAGCATTTAATATCAAACTTCACATCTTGTAAGAGGCAGCCAAAAATCCCCCAGACCAGGGATTTTCCACTACTCTGGAAGCGGTGGAAAATCCGGAATTTCTGTGAAAAGCCACATTGAAAAATAATTATCCCTCTAAAACAGAAAAAGAAAAGCAGGAATAGCAGAATTAAAGAGGTGGCTTTCCACAGAGATTGTTCCTGGCAGCCCTGTGACCAATCGAGGCAGGGACAGGTCTGCCACGCTGGTTACATTCCTCCAGGGGGATGAAAAAATTATTTGTTTTTGATTGCGTCTATGCAGAACATTTGCATCTTGTTACTGCTGATATTTTAGCCTTAAAAGTTCTCAGACATTCCTCCAGGGCTTATCTTAAGCACATTTTTATTAAGTTCCCTTCTCAAAAAAAAACAAGCTCCAGTGAGTTTTGACACGCGCTGCCTTTGACAATGATAATCTTTGTCCTTCCCAGCTGCAGCAAATTTAAGATAATCTCTTTTCCAAGTGGACTTTATTAATCTTCCCAGTGAAATACCATCCTGAGGTAAAACAATTATTTCCAGTTCAACTCTTAGTACCAGCTAAGCCCGTGCTGGGAAAGACAACCAACATCTGGCAGACTCAACATCTGCAGCAATTAAGAGTAATCGTGGAACCATAAATATACAAATGTGTGCTGGGGCTGGGCTCGGGGACAGCCACCGAAGGAGGGAACGGCTGCAGCCAGCTGGGCTGGCCACACGCAGGGACACGGCCACTGCCACTGGGGCACTGCCACTGGGGCACTGCCACTGTCACCATGACATCTGCACTGCCACTTGTCACTGCTGCAGTCACAGATGCACTGCCACTCTCACACCAGCACCATCACTGTCACACCTGCACTGCCGCTGTCACCATCACAGTGGTACTGTCACTGTCACACCTGCACTGCCACTGTCACCATCACAGCAGCACCGTCACTGTCACACCTGCACTGCCACTGTCACCATCACAGCAGTATTGTCACTGTCACACCTGCACTGCCACTGTCACCATCACAGCAGTACCATCACTGTCACACCTGCACTGCCACTGTCACCATCACAGCAGTACCATCACTGTCACACTTGCACTGCCACTGTCACCATCACAGCAGTACCATCACTGTCACACTTGCACTGCCACTGTCACCATCACAGCAGCACCATCACTGTCACACCTGCACTGCCACTGTCACCATCACAGCAGTACCATCACTGTCACACCTGCACTGCCACTGTCACCATCACAGCAGTACCATCACTGTCACACCTGCACTGCCGCTGCCACCATCACAGCAGTACCATCACTGTCACACTTGCACTGCCACTGTCACCACCACTGTCACAGCATCACCACCGTCACTGTTGCAGCAGCACCACTGTCACAGCACACGGCCATTGTCACACCTGCATTGTCACCATCACAGCACCATCACCATCACCACTGTCACAGCACCACCACCACTGTCACAGCACCACCACCACTGTCCGTGTCCCCGCCGCTGTCCCCGCGCTCTCTCGGATGTGCGGCTGCCCCGGGATGTCGGGACGGTGACAGCTCAGCGCGGGGAGCCGGGGCGGGGACAGCCGCGGCCATCACCGCCACACCTTGAACGTGTCACGGCAGAGCCCCCTCGGTCAGTGATTAACAAGAATTAACTAATTGGGGGGAGGATCCCGCTCATTCTCCCCAGGGCCCTCCCTGCCGTGCCCCGGGGCTGTTGAGGCTCCCGAGTGTCCCAAAATGGGGACAAAGATCCCCAAAGGAGCCGGGCCAGGGCTGGGCTCGCCCCCAGCTGCTCCCCCAAAGCAGATAAAGATAAAAACAGATTCTTCTCCTGAATAACCTGAGGGGACCAACCCCAGAGCCTGGATACAGAGCCTGGATCCCAGCCCTGCTCCTGGAGGAGCCGCTCTGCTCGCCTCCGAGCACCTGAAGCACCACGGCTGATTATTAGCATTATTAGCATTATTCTTATCATTTTTATTATTAGTATTCGTATTCTGTCTAGAAAAAAAAAATCACTTCACCTTAGTGTTTTAAATTTAAAAATGTGACCCTGCTCCGTTTTCAATTAGCTGTCCCTGAGAGTTTTTTATTGAGCTGCTTTGACTGCAAAAGTGCAATTTTGCAGAAACACAATTTTGCTTTTTCCTGCTAAAAGGGTAACAAGAGGTAAAAATTACAAAAGATCTGACAGATAATAAATTATCTGATTTGGAGTCAGATCTATGTCCAAAAGCTCTTATAAATGCAAGCATAGCTAGAAAAAAATTTTAAAAAAATTAATTTAACTTAATTTTCCCTCTAAAACTCCTCCAGCTGCTGACTCCTTCACTGAAGTCATAATCTTGTGTAAAATCATGATCATTGCTAAAAAGATATGAGATTAAGGCAGCACAATAAGTAGAAAATGTGCAAATTTATACATCATTTGAGTAAAATATCATCACCTGGAAGAAAAAGCAAAATCAGTTTTGGACTGAAATATCTGCTGGGTTCCTCATTTTGCTTCAGACACAAACAAAAGCCAGGGTAAAATACGATCAGTGTGCTCGACTGACTATGCCCCCTCAGAGCTCCAGTTTGTGGTGTTACAATGTCCAAGGAAAATTATTTGAGGGAAGGGAACAAAGAAATTAACCATATTTCCCCCAGATGAAGCCACTGCTAATCCCAGAAACTGCACAGGCAGAATTCCATTGGCAAGAACATCCTGGATGATCTCCCACTGTTGTTTTACAGCAGCAAGGCTGCTTTTCCTTTAAAATAAAGGAAACAAAAGGGATGATTTCCCCTCTGGGTTGCACCCCTGCCTTTCCCAGTTCCCAGGTGGGACATCAACAACAGCAGAGACATCCCAGGTGAGCCTGCACAGCCAGCACTGCCCTGGCGTCCCTTCCATGCCCTGCCTGGCTTTTCCTCACAGCCAAATACTTCAAACCACAAACACCCGGTAGCCACAAACCTCCTGGACCAAGTGGCCACTCTGGAAAGGGGGAAGAGGCTCCCTTGCCCCAGGAGATAAATGGAATTATCACTGTCTGCTTAAGGGTGTTTGGCTATGGGCTGGTGGCTCCTGGGTGAGGTGACAAGGCCTGGCTGCTCCACAAAGGCTGTGGGCTCTGACAGCTCTCAGACTGAACAATAAAAAGCTCTTTTCCTTTTCTTTCCATTTCTTTTTCCTTCCTTCTTTCCCTGGTCACACACCCGGGCTGGGAGCCTGTGCTGGTGCCCAGCTCTCCATGAGCCCCAAGAGCCCCAGCAGGAGAGAGGCACAAGGCTCCTCCTGTTCCACCTGGAGCTCTCTGGGCTCCCTAAATACACCCAGAGCATCCAAGGGATCCCAGCAGGGTGAGGGAACCCCAGAGAGGGCATTTAGTGCAGGCACACACACACACAGAGGTGCCGGGGCAGCCCAGCCCTGCACAAGCTCCCTGCAAGCCCTGCAGGGCGGCTGACAAAGCCCGCAGCACCCGGAGCCCAGCTGCTCCACCTGAGTGCCAGGAGGAATTCACACAGCTCAGTCCTGCTCCCCGAGCTCGCCCAAGGCAGCTCAAGGCCCAGAGGAAAAAGCCAAACCCCCAAAAACAGGGGTGTGCTGTCCATGTGGCATTGAAGGTCACAGAACAGTGACCAACTCCAGTTCCAGAGAAATGAGCATCCATCAAACCCACACTGCAGACACAACACCACCAACGTGGGATGGGACGTGTTGATACCTGTTAATTACTTTTATTTTCTCCACAAGGAAAACACCTTTCAAGGGCAGGGTTAAGATCTGAGGTTCCCCTTTGCTCTGCTGAATTTATCTGGTTTATGCAACCTCTGAGTGTGCAAGAACACAGACTGGGGGGAAAACGTGCTTTACACAAGTGAGTAAAAGCAGAAAAATCAACTTTGTATCAGCAGAAAGGCTGAACCTCAAGGCCCACAAGTCTCCTCTTCCTCCAGAAGCAGGAATAAATCAAGTATCCATGGAAAAAGGAGAAGCAGCCCCCAGTTTTGGTGACACAACCCACACCCCACACGCTGTGGGATCCCCTTTCCCCATCCAGCCCCACTTTTTGTGCTCCCTGCTCCTCCCATTCCTCGGGACCGGCCACAGAAACCAAAACCAGCCCGTGCCACCACGGCAGCCACGACTGCGGGCTGGAAAACAGAGAGCAGCTCCTTTTCTCCGGCCACAGCGGGGACACAGCACCCGAGGCACCGGCCAAGGACCCGCTGGGGCACCGAACCCGCCCAGGAAATGTCCGTGAGCTGATTCCAGGGTGCCACAAAAGCTGCCCTGAGCGTGCAGGGAGCTCACTGCAGTCTGCAAAGCCGGGCAGAAGGGACCCGGCCCCGCTCCGCAGGCCACGGAGCCGGGAAATAATGCGGGAAATGAGGACGGATCCGGGGGGTTCTGCGGGGAAAACCCCGGCCCCGCGAGCAGGAAATGCATTTTGAGGCTAAAACCGCCCAAACTGCAGCCGGGAGAGCGCACGGCAGCCCCGAAGGACAGCAGCTCCTCAGACAATGCAGGAATCTCCTGCAGAAGCCCAAGTACATTTTTTTTCCCCTCTGGCCTCCATCTCTGCCACACCAAAGAGCGATCCAAGGGAACGCATCCATCACCATTCCAACCCAATCCACAGGCCAGGGGACACCTCCAGAGCAGCCGGCCTTACAAAGGCTTTTGTTTTGGCTAATTCCGAGCAACATCTCGGAGTGCAAACCCTGCCCTGCAGTATTTGCAACCCAAATATTGCAGCACTGAGCTAATTTCAGGGAGCTGGCACACACCAGCGACTACTGGAGTAATCAGACCAAAAAAAAAAAAAAATGAAGGCGAGCTAAATTTAGGAGTAACTATGCGATGCAATAGCGGATTATTTCCCTTCTAAAGAAAAATTATATATGTATGTATATACATATCTATCTATGTATGTATGTATATTTTTTTTAGCTCAGCTGACAATGCCCCTTGCAGGATCCAGGCTCTCCATCCCCCAGGAATGGATCTCAGTTTCCTGGGTATCAAAGGAGGTTCAACCCCCACCAACCCCAGGGAAAAAAAGCCCCCAGGACGCCGGGGCGCATCCCCGGCCCGCAGCGAGCCCCGGGCAGGGGGAGCGCGGTGCCCGCGCTGTCCGCGGGCGCTCCCGGGGAGGGCTGGCCCCGTTTCCCCGCAGTGCAGCGCGGACCGCCCGCATCCCCCATCACTCACTTCCTCTTGTACTCGTCGCGCTCCCGCTTGACTTTGGCCAGCACGTTGTAGAGGGCGCGGATCTCGGGGGTGATGGTGTCGATCTGCACCCCGACGCCGTCCGGGTGCACCCAGGACACGCCGGGGCCCTGCACGGTCTCCAGGCCGCCGCCGCCGGTGCGCCGCACCTGGGTGTAGCTCCAGATGGTGCCGGGCAGGCGCCCGTAGTGCGGCGGCGACGGCAGCGGCCCGTGCCCGGGGCCCGGCGGCGGCACCAGCGGCGGGGTCCCGCCGTCCGTCTGCACCGCCTGGTCCCGGGAGAAGGTCTTGTAGCGCAGCCGGCGGTCGCGCTCGCTCTGCTGGGCCGCCAGCTGCTTCTCCAGCAGCCGGTTCCGCCGCTCCAGCTCGTGCACCTTGGCCAGGAAGCAGCGGAACCGCACGTTCAGCCCCTTGAGCAGGTGGATGTTGGAGCCCAGGTCGTTCCGCAGCGCCGCCGTCACCGGCGGGCCCCCCCCGGCCGCCGCCGGGCCGCCGCCGCCGGGGCCCAGCGGGCAGGAGGAGGCGGCGGCGGCGGCGGCGGTGGGGGAGAAGGCGCGGGCCATCTCCCCGAAGAGCAGCGAGTTCATGGCGGAGGGGCGGTGGCGGAGAGGCCGGCGGTGATGGAGAGGCCGGCGGTGATGGACGGGCCGGCGGTAGCGGAGGGGCCGGCGCTGCGGAGCGGCCGAGCCGGTGCCGCCGCTGTCTCTGCGGCCGCCGCCGCGCTCCGGGGCCTCTGAGGGCTCTGGGCGGGAGCGCGGGGCGGGACCGGCCCCGCCTCCACCCCGCGCGCCGGGGCCCAGGCACCGCCCATGCGCCAAACCACGCCCTCTATTTCCATAACCACGCCTTCATTTGCATAACCACGCCTTGTATCTCCATACACAGCGCCTTATTTGCATAACCACGCCCCATCGCCGTATCTCGTGCCGGCCCATGGCCACGCCCTTCCATCTCCATAACAATGCGTCTCATTTGCATGGCCCCGCCCTGCGGTGCCGCAGCCGCTCCCTCCACGTGTCCGCGGGTTCGGTGAATTTTGGGGAGCCCGCGGGGTCCCCGCATTCGTGGGCAAAGGTCCCGTGAAGGAGCCCCGGGCCCGGCCCGGCCTCCCGGGACACCGCGGGGCCGGGGATCCCCGGCTGATCCCTGTGGAGCCGGGCGGGAGAGCGGGAGGAGAAACTGTGCGGGGCCACCGCAGCTCCTCGGGGGATGCAGGGGACCGAGGGAACCCGCAGGAGGAGCCGCCTCGGGAGCTGGGGCGGCCGGAGAGGGGGAACGGGTACCGGTGGGAGGAGGGAAATTGTGGATATCGGGCAGCAATACAATTGTGGATATTGGGCAGCAATACAATTGTGGATATTGGGCAGCAATACAATTTTGGATTTTGGGCACAATATAATTGTGGATATTGGGCAGCAATACAATTTTGGATTTTGGGCACCAATATGATTTTGAGTATTGAGCAGCAATATAATTTTGGAAATTGGGCACAATATAATTGTGGATATTGGGCACCAATATAATTTTGGATACTGGGCAGCAATACAATTTTGGATTTTGAGCAGCAATACAATTGTGGATATTGGGCACCAATATAATTTTGGATATTGGGCACAAATATAATTTTGGATATCAGGCAGCAATACAATTTTGGATTTTGGGTAGCAATGCAATTGTGGATATTGGGCACAATATAATTTTGAGTATTGGGCAGAATATAATGTTGAGTATTGGGCAGGAATACAATTGTGGATATTGGGCACAATATAATTTTGGCTATTGGGCACCCGTGAGGGCGGCAGAGCCTGGCACGGGGGCACAGGGAAGCCGTGGCTGCCCCAGACGTGGCAGCGCTCGGGGCAGGCTGGGCCAGGCCTGGAGGTGGGAATGGGAATTGTCCCCGTGCGTGGCAGGGCTGGCAGCAGGAGACCTTTCAGGTCCATTCCAACCCCTCAGAGCTCTGTGATCCCACGATTTAGTCAGATCAGACTAAATTATAAACCTTGGATTTTGTTATCCTACAGCAGAGCCCTGCCGAAGTGCTAAATAACGCTGATATTATAATAATTAAGTTATTAAATGAACACTTCCCAACTGCTGCTCCCAGACCTCTGGGCAATCAAAGGATATTGTTTAATTGAATGATGTGATCATTGCTCTGCTGGCAATGATGCAAGGGAAACACGGGCACAGCTCTGTCAGGATGGTGCAAAGCTGCAGGAACACTGCTCACCCAAATGTCATTTCTGAAATAAAACCATGGGACTTGCTGGTTGTATTTGTAGTTATAATTTTATTTTTATATATTTTAATGTATCTTTATGTTTTTATTTTTAATTTTTGCAGTTCTATCTATATTTATATTTTAATATGTTATAGATCTTTATATGTTTATATATTTATTTCGTAATTTTTATATATTTTTTATTTTTGCATTTATATTTCTATACTTTTATATATCTTATATATATTTAGAATTATATTTTACAATTTATATTTTTATATATCTTTATATGTTTATATTTGTATTTTGTATTTCTATTTCTATATTTTGATATCTCTTACATATGTTTATATTTATATTTTAGAAGTTGTGTATTTATATGTTTGTAATTTTATTTAGTATTTATAATTCTATATTTTTATATAATAAATATATATTTAGATTTAAATTTTATATTTCTATTTTAATCTATCAATATATGGGGGTTGTGCTTGTTATATTTATATTTATATTATATTTATATTTATATTATATTTATATTATATTATATTTATATTTATATTTATATTTATATTTATATTTATATTATATTTATATTTATATTATTTAGCCCTACTTGCTGAAACTCCAGCAGCACCTCCAGCCACGCTGAGCACCGAAACCAGGGCTCTTCAAAGGGCTCTGTTATTTGATGTGTCACTAACCTGTGTTTTGCCAGCGCCTCCTGGAAAAAAAAAATAAATGTGCTGGGTGGAGGTGCTTCATTAAGGGAGTGACTCAAAGCAGCACCTGAAGGATTTGTCTCTGCCCAGCACAAACCCTGGGCTGGGTTTGGGGGGGTGCCAGGAGCTCTGGGGGTCCCCAAGCAGGGCCAGAGCTCCATCCCAAACCCATCGTCCTGCCCAGGAATGTTCTCCTGCTCTGGGCTGCCTTGCAGAGCCACAAAAACACCCAGAAAAGGCAAAAATTGGCTCAAACTGCCCGGAATGGGGGCGGAGTTTGGGGTAGCCCTGGCCAGGGTGGGTTTGTCCAGACTGGGATGGGATGGGATGGGATGGGATGGGATGGGATGGGATGGGATGGGATGGGCCTCAAGGTCCCTTCCAGCCCAAACTGGACAGGATTTTATGGCTTTCCCTGGGTTGGCACCTTGCTGGTGGTGCTGGAAGGAGCTGAGGGATTGCAGAGACCGTGGTCAGCAGCTGGGAAATCCAGCTGAGTTTTGGTTTCATTTTTTATCATTTTTTCCCCCTTCCCTTTAACTTTTTATCATTTTTTATCATTTTTTTGTTTCATTTTTTATCATTTTTTCCCTTGGGGAAGCACCCGAGGGGGGATAAACCAGGCAATGAAGGGTTTGGTTCCTGCCCTGTGATCTTGCAGCTCCCTGGATCCACCAGCACCCATCCCGAGGTCATTAAACCTAATTATGCCTTTACCTAATGAGCTCCAGCCCCTCCCTGGGACAGCCACGGTCACCCCCAGGGTCCCCCTGTGCTGCGGCCTCACTGAATCCCCCTGAATTAATGAGAGATGTTAATTAATGAACCCTGGCAGGGGGAGATGGGAATGGTCCCCCTGGCACAGCCCCTGCCAGGCTGGGGATGTTCCTGCAGGGAATTCCTGCAGGGGATTCCCGATTCCTGCCTCGAGAGGGTGCAGATAAGGGAGCCCTGATTGTTGGGACAGGCAGGAAAAGGGCTCTGGGAAGGGAAACGGGGCTGGTTCTGAGGGCAGCGACTCTCCATGGCCACCTCCACCATGCCAACCATAATAACAACACACATTTGTTTGTTTCTTTGGATTTTCGTTTGTTTGCTTGATGGGTTTGCTTCCAGCTCTTCCACCCAAACTCAGGCTGGAGCAGGGATCGGGGTATCCAGGCCCTTGGATTTGGTTTTGCGCTCTTTTTTTCTGGTTTTGCACTCATTTTCTTTTCCCTTTGGCAGCTCCCTTTACTCCCCAACCTCAGTGACCTCAGTGACCGTTTTCAGAGCTGCTCTCTAAAAATGGGCTCCAATTTTTAGTGTGAATTTTCCTGGGGCTGGCTGCATCCTGTGAGGCTCTGTTAGTCTGTACTCATGGAATTTTTTTATTTTTTTTCTTGGTAAAATCGCCATTTTCCAGTCAAACGGAGTGTCCTGGGATGGCTTTAAGATGCTTGTATCCCCATTTGTCTGCTTAGCCCAGAAATGAGTTTTACACCTTTCAGGCTGGTTCTGAGAGCTTTTCAGAAGCTGCACTTGCTCCCCCACATGCCCCTCCTGGACTGGGCTGTCTGCAGCACGGACAGACAGCAGGACAGAGCTCTCCTGTGCCTTCAGCTGGTTTTGGTTAGCTGAGGCAGGGAAGTTCCCTGGACTGTGGATTTTCTTTTTCTTTGGACCTGTCTGAACCTGCTCTGCACTGAACACCACCAAGAGCACCAGGAGCTCTCACCTGTGGCCACCTGGGCCTGGAGGGACTGAGAAGAGACTGAGAAGAGACTGATAAGAGACTGAGTGAGCTGAGCTACAGCCCAAGGAGGGACTTCCTGAGTTTGCCATCCCTTCAGAACAGTGAGAGGTTCTATTGTTTAATATTGTCCATTTTTGGTGCTGGTGAATGCTTTGCCTGTTAATAAAAAGGTTTTTTCCACTTTTCTCCAAGGAAATCTTTTCCCCAACCAGTCGGAGGAGGGGCTGCTGGAATCTGCTTTTCTGGAGGAACCCCTTTGGAGGTTTTCCCCAAGATTTGCCCTAAACCAGGACATCAACCCAAACCCACCCCAGGGTGCTGCTCCCGGGGCTGGTGGCATCACCAGAGGTTGGTTTGTGTGTTTGCACAAACCTCCCTCTGAAACGAGCAAAATTCCTCTGGTTCAACACCCACAGAACTCCCCAGGCCCCCAAATGCCCCTCAGTGACTGCAGGGGGTCCTGCTGGGCTGGGATTTTCTCATCCTTTTCTCATTTTTCACATCAGGTGAGGCTGCAGCCCCTGAACCTCCCCCAGCCCCTTCCCATCCCTGGGGCCTCAGCCCTGTGGGACTGCCTGAAAGCAGAACCAGACAAAATCCAGGCAAATTATTTATTTATTGAAGGGGTTTCAGGTACATCTCAGGTAGATGAAGCCCCCCAGGGGCTGCACCCAAAAATGGACCACGGCTCACTCACGGGTTTTCACACTTTTATAACTTTAGTCCATTTGCATATTGGGGGTAATCCTCCAATTACAGCTTCAGCTAATGAAGTCATTCACCCCAAGTTTGCTCCCCCCAGCTCCCTTTTATTTAATCTCTGGGGGCCTGAGGCAGTGAGGTGTCCTTGAGTGCCAGGCCTGGAGAGGAATTGCTGTGTCTGCCCCAAACGGGAGAGCAGCAGCTGGCACTGCGTGTGGGGTTTGGAGTTCTGCACCAAAGAAGGATTATATGACATATTACAAATTGCAAATACAAATAAAAAAAATATCTTAAATGAAAATATGAAATCCTGAGGCATCAGTTCCACCTCAGTGCTGCTCTCTGACACCCAGCAGGGCCAGGGGTGCGCTCGGGGCTGGGGGGGCTCCCCTGGGCTCTCACCCCGCACCTTTCCTGGCTCAGGGTGTTTGTTTGTCTGAAAGCAGCAAATCTTTAACAGCCCACCCCAAAATGGTTTGGTTTTAGCACAGAGCCTGTGATGGGGCAGGAGCATCAGCAGGGGGTTGTCCCAGACATCTTTTATGAAAAATCCTTTCCGTAGGATTTTTTCTCCTGAGAGGCTGAGAGGCTTCAGGAACAAAATGTAACCAATGGTTATCTGCTGCTGTGGAATGCAACAGGTGCATCTGGGATTGGTCTCGTGTGGTTGTTTCTAATTAATGGCCAATCACAGTCAGCTGGCTCGGACTGTCTGTCTGAGACAGAAACTTTTGTTATCATTCTTTCTTTTGCTATTCTTAGCTAAACTTCTGATGAAATAATTTATTCTATTCTTTTAGTATAGTTTTAATATAATATATATCATAAAATAATAAATCAGCCTTCTGAAACATGGAGTCAGATCCTCGTCTCTTCCCTCAGCCTCGGACCCTGTGAACACGGTCACAGGGGGTGGCATCAGTCCCATCCCGGCCGCGATTTTGGCAGCAAAGCCTCTCCCAGCCCCGCAGCTCCGGTGGGAAGGGGGGCAGGATCTGCCCTGCCCTGCCCGGGCACGATGGGCAGGGCTGGGCACAGCCCCGGAGCCTCTGGATGGGCAGAGCCGGGCACAGAGCCGGGCACAGAGCCGGGCACAGCCCCGGAGCCTCCGGGCTGACTCAGCGCCACCGAAACACCCGCGGTGCCACCAGGGCCGGGCCCTCCGGGTGTCACCGGCCGGGAAGGGTGGCCCGGGTCAGCCCGGGGTGGTTCCGTTCAGGGAACCTTTGGGTGGTGCCGGGATCTCCACCCGGGATCAGAGGCGTTTGTGGGGCTTCTGCTGGCCCTGCGTGGGAGGGATGAGCTCCACAGGGCAGCAGCTTCTCCTCCCCGCACCTTTCTGCCTTTAAAGGAGATTTCTCCTCCCCAAGCCGTGTTTGCTCCCCGGCTTTGTCCCCTCCCTGTCCCGGCAGCTCAGGGGCAGAGGAGCCGCTGCCGAAACCCGGCACCTCCTCCCAATGTCACTGTAGGACACGAAGTAACACGGCACGCACACACCGCTGTTCTCAGGGCAAAAAAGGGAAGTTTATCTTTTGACTCCAACATTTATAGATTTCTAAAAGTGACAGTGGATTGGAGGGTGAAAGTGCCACCTCTCCAATGACGCTGGATAATCACAGTCTATCAAATTTCTCTTCTTCCATAAAAGAATGTAAAACAATGAGTCACTTACAGAAAGTGTGTGAGAAAGTTCGTTACAATAATGTAAACACCAGAAGACTTAGAAAATCTTAAAAAATCAGGGCGACAGGTTTGTTCCTGCAGTCACAAAAACCTCATTTACCCTCATTTGGGGGTTTGTGGGTGTCAGCAGCACAAACCAGACCCGGCCCGAGGAGGGAGGATGCTCCTGCACAGCCCAGGATCGGGGATGCGCGGGAGGGAGCGGGCCCAGCCCGGCCGGGCTGATCTCCTCCATGGAGAGGTGTCAATATTTTGCAAACAAAGCCGCAGCCGCGGGCGCAGCCCCGGAGGGCGGAGGAGATGAAGGCGCCGAGCGGAGCATCCGCGCTCGGGGCGCGCCGCAATTTCCGTGGAGACGGCGGCAGCGCTCTCTGCTTCCTTAGGAACCAAACACTTGATCCGCCTTGAGTAGGGCGGCAAATATGCGGGACGGGCCCGGACAGGCGGCCCGGGGGTGCCGCGGGGCGGGATCGCTCCGGCAGCGGCTCCGGGACCATCCCGGGATGCGCTGCGGGATCCGGGCGCGCCCGCGGCAGCGCTGCCGTCCCAAACGCTCCAACTCCTCATTGTGCAGGAGCACGGCCTGGTTAATTCATGCGCAGGATGAATTTAGATTAACAGAATAAATGATTCCTGTCTCGTTGTTGCCCCAAACTTCGCTGGGTTGAGCGGCGCCCAAAGCTCCGAGCATTGAGGGGGGTAAAGTTGAACTGGGATTTATTTTTGACTCCCTGTCTAAGCCTCTCCTCCAGCAGCCATTCGCTGGGTCTTTTCCTTGCTTGCACCGTGGCGTTTCAGCCTGACAGATTTTGCAGGACACAGGAAAAACTTCCCGGTGGGAGCTGTGAGGGATCTGGGCGCGATCAGGAATGCGGGGCTGGGACCGCCCGAGCATCCCCCGGCACCTCCCTCCTGTCCCCTCCTGTCCCCTCCTGTGCCCCGGCAGGGACAGCGGGGCTGTCCTGGGGAGGGGACACCTGGGGCACTCACAGGGACACGGGGACATCTCACCTGGGGCACTCACAGGGACACTGTGACACACAGGGACAATTCACAAACACTGGGATTTGTCCAGAGGGGGGAGAGCACACCTGGGGCACCCACAGGGACACCAGGACATCACACTTGGAGCATTCACAGGGACACCAGGGTCTGTCCTGAGGGGGAGAATCTCATTTGGAGCACCCACAGGGACACCAGGACCTGTCCTGAGAGGGGACATCTCATCTGGGGCATTCACAGGGACACCGGGGTTTGTCCTGAGGGGGGGACAGCACACCTGGAGCGCCCACAGGGACACTGTGACACCCAGGACACTTCACAAACACTGGGATTTGTCCCGAGGGGGGGACAGCACACCTGGGGCACCCAGGGACTCCAGGACCACTTGGAGCATTCACAGGACACTGGGGGTTGTCCTGAGAGGGAGCATCTCATCTGGGGCATCCACAGGGACACCGGGACCTGTCCTGAGAGGGGACATCTCCCCTGGGGCACCCACAGGGACACCGGGGTTTGTCCTGAGGGGGGGACAGCACACCTGGAGTGCCCACAGGGACACCGGGACATTTTACCTGGGACACTCACAGGGACACCGGGACATCTCCCCTGGAGCTCTCGGGTTTCCCCCCGGCCCGGGGATGCTCCGCCCGCCCCCGCGGGGTCACTGCCGTGAGTCCCGGCGCTTTGGAGCGGTTCCCTCCCGCCTCTCCCCGCGGGGGCAGCCCCGGGCCGGGAGCTGCGCGAAGCTGCCGAGAGCAGCGGAGGCGGCTGCAGAAGGGCCGGGGCAGTGACCTGGGCTCCGGTGCCACCCTCGGTGCCTGGTGTCGCCCCTGGCAATGGCCTGGCTGCCATCAAACGTTAGCAATAATTACAGGATGCTGCTGGGTTCGCTCATTAAATGGGATTAAAAAGAGCGGCCGGGAGAAGCCGCGGGGATGGAGCCCGGGTGTCCCGAGCACGGACACTGCGCTGGGAAACTCCTGGGAGCTCCTCCAGGCCGGGACACGCAGGGACAGCCCAGAGCCACCGGGGCTGAGCACGGGCTGAGCCCGGGGCCGTCACTGGGCCGAGCCCCAGAGGGCTCCCGGCTCCACCCTGAGCCCTTTCCCATCCCAATCCCGCATCCCAACCTCCTGTGCCAGCCCTGACTCTGCCCAGGGCAGGGGCTGAGCGTGGCTGAGGTGCTGCTGGCACCACACCTGGGAAGGAACCAGCGGGGTTGTGATTAATGACAGTAATTATCGGGTTATCTTCGTTAGGGCAGGGATCTCTCCCTCTGAGGCGCTCGGGCCCCAGAACCCTCTAATGAGAGGGTGTCCCTGGCTGCCCTGCCTCCTCCCCCAAATCCAAACATCTCCTTTATCCCCCCTGCAGACCCCACAGCAGGGAAAGGTGGGAAAAGTGGGAAAAGTGTCAGACCCAACATCCCTGGCAGGAGCAGCCAAGACTAAACATGGTGTTCTTTATCGTTTATTTTCAAAGCTCAGCCTCTCTCCATATGTCAAAGCTGAACTTCAACCACAAACACCTGAATTTTTCCAATTTCTACTTGATATTTGCCCCGTTTAATGTCACACACCCACTGGAGAAGGGCTGCAGGGAAGTGTTATCCTGATTCCCCAGTGGCAAAACAATTCCAGCATATTCCCCCCGTGCCTGGGCTGGGGGATGGCAGCAGCCCCAGGAGAGGCAGAGCTGGGCTCTCTCACCATCCCACCTCTCCTGCAGCTCCAGGGACATTTGTGGGTCCCCCAGGGCTGGGGGCTGCACCAGCCTTGGCTGGGCTCTCCCACAGCCCCATGATTCACCCACACAGGGTCTGAGTTTCCCAAGGGAAGGGACCAGGCTGAGTCAGGCTGAGGAGTGCCAGGGTGGGGATTCCTTTCCTCCTTTCCAGAAGGAAAGCTCTGATTTTTGGAGCATTGTGAGCTCCCGATGCTCCCAGGGGGAAGGGAAGGGGCAGGAAGGCTCTGCAGCACCCAAGAGTGAGGATCGGGAGCAGGAACGTGTCTGATCCCTCCTGGGCTCTGTGGCAGCAGTGGATGAGGGAGAAAATCCCTGTGGGACAAGAGGGAGGTTGTAATTCCCCTCCACACCTGGGACCTGCAGGAACAGGGCCTGGCTGCAGGAACAGCACTGAGCACGGCAGGATCCTGCTCAAGAAAGGTTTAACAAGCACCAGGAAAATAAAATCCTCCCAGAGGCACATCCAGAGCTCCTCACACACCCCAAAACCTCTTTGGGGAGCAATGCCTGAAGGACCCCAACCTGCCTGGGGTTAAAACACAGCACAGGGGCTCCCCTCCACGTGTCCTTTGTACCACTTGATGGAGAATTTCCCCCAAAAGCATCTTCTGCTGCTGACACATTCCCCTTTGGGAGAGGAGGGGGATCCCAGCTGACCCCAGGGTTTGGATAAAGGGCTGGAGCTGGTTCCTCCCCAGCTGCTGATGTGAAGGGTTGGGATCAATCCTGCAAAGAAATCTGCAAATAGGGATTTAATCATTATATTTTTCCCCTCCTGGAAACAAGGGAGTGACTATTCCTGGAGGCTCAGGTGGCTGCCCCTGGCTTTTCCCACCAACTTGGAGAGCCAGGGGCGACGTCCCTGAGGTGATTTGTCCTCAATGCACCCAAGACCCTTTTCCCAGCCCTCCTGTGAGCTCAGAGTTTGTTTTTCCCTGATCCTTGATCCTCACACCTGAGCTGTGACTCACCCCCACCGTATGGGAGCGTGGCCGTGCAGCAAACGAGTCGAGGCCAATCTGATTTTCTCACCAGGGAGCAGAAACGTGACCCAGGGGTGGCTCCTGCCCAACCTCAGGAGGTCCCTGGGGTGCTTTGGGAGCCTCCTGGGGCTGCAGGGGGGCCTCTCATGGGGGCCTCTCCCCAGAGCAGCTCCAAACCTGCCTGGTCACAGCAGGAGTGAATTCGGGAGCCTGCACGTGGTGGCTTTGAGCTCCTTTCTGTCACTCAGTGCCTGGAGGGTCCCTGGGCTGTGACCTGAGCAGGATCCAGCCCTGGGCTGGCCCAAAGGCCAGGAGGGAGTCCTGCAGCATTCAACCTGCAGCATTCACCCTGCAGGATTTCCCCTGCACCATTCACCCTGCAGGATTCACCTGTAGGATTTACCCTGCAGCATTCACCCTGCAGCATTCACCCTGTAGGATTCACCCTGCTGCATTCACCCTGCAGGATTTACCCTGCAGCATTCACCCTGTAGGATTCACCCTGCTGCATTCACCCTGCAGGATTTACCCTGTAGGAATTCCCCTGCAGGATTCACCCTGCAGGATTTCCCGGGTGCACCCAGGGCCTGCAGGCTCCTGCAGCATGGCCAGACCATCAATCCTGCAGAACCTGGAGGAAAATGTGGGATTCCATCCAGCCCTGGGCACTGCAGCCCGGGATGTCCCCACCACGTCCCTCGAGTCTTGCCGTGTCCTGGAAGGTGCCACAGACTCAGTTCAGGGAATAAAATCCCTTTTCCTCCACTGGAAAAAGTGCAGGGGGTGTTTTGTGGCACTGGAACTCGCTGTGTTTATGGGCAGCAGCTCCAGCCCTGCTTGTCTGAAAACATTTCCAGGGAACTGCAGAGAGACAAAGCAGGGGAGTGTGGTGGGAAGAGGCAGAGGAGCAGGGAAGGGCCCTGAGCTGGGAAAGGGAATTGGACAAGGAAAGCAGCACAGAGCACCCAGGGAAGGTCAGGGCTCTGTGTCACCTCAGCAGCTGGGGGGGCAGCAGTCCCTGCTCTCCCCTGGTTTAATTAATCCCCACATTAATTAAATCCTGGAGCCCAACCCAGCGCAGGGATGTCAGAAATTCGGGGAGCTCCTGCCCACAGTCAGGTTCAAAGCAATCCCACAGCTCATCCAGCCTCTCCTGCACCACAAAGGGCTTCTTTCCCCCAAATAATATCTTTGGCAAATAAATTAAATTTTTTGGAGAGGGGGTTGACTGTCTGTTGTGCAGCTCATGGTTCAGCTCATCACTTTGAGTCATTTCATCCATTCTGAGGCATCCTCTCTCAGTCTTCTCATCCCTAATGTAAGTAACGAACTCCCCAAAGTCTTTGCTGACCTCCCAGCCCCAGCCCAGGGATTTTGGAGCCTTTGTGCAGCACTGAGAACATTGGAGCCTCTCTGTGTGGCCTGGACCAGCTGAAACTTTCCAAGGCACTTCCCTTTTGCTCTTGTCCCTCCCCACCTCTGCTGGGGTCGTTATTTCACCCTCAGTCCCTCCCAGGCCCATCTGCTCCCGAGCACTGTCAGGATGTTCCCACCTTCTCTCCAGCCCTGGCTTGTCCCTAAACCACAGCCCTGGGCAGGCAGCCACTGCTTGCTCCACCTTTATTTTCCATTTATTTTCCAAAATCCATCTCTGGGCCTCTGCAGAGCACCCAGAACCAGCTCTGGGGAGCTGCTTGCAAGGAGTTTCAAAGCTCCCTCTGAGGTGCCACCTCCTCAGTGTCACTGATGCTGAGCAGGGCCCAGCTTGTGCTGCTGCAGCCCTGAGGATCTGCCCCAGCTGAGGGGAGGAACCCAGGCTGGAGATCTGGGCCAGCACAAGTGGGGCACAGCAGGATTCCCAGCTGGGCTCCCTGGCTGGGGGGAGCTGCAGGAGCTCCTGCCCTGGGCAGGGCTGGGGCACCCCCAGGCTGTGGCTCCAGGGCTCCAGAGCTGCTCTGGCCAGCACAGACCCTGAGCAGGGAAGGGAGGCAGCCTGGTGCTCCTGCAGCTCCCACCCCTTCCCCAGCCCCTGTGCCACAAATGGCAGAGCCACAACACGGTGGGGGCTCAGTCCTGGCTGTGCTGAGAGCCCTGAGCAGCACAGCCCCACAGCCCGGGCTCTGGGGAGCTGCTCCCAGCACTGGGGCACCTCTGGCACCTCTGGCAGGGTTTTGGCACTGCCCAGGCTGCCCCAGTGACTGTTCCAACCATCCTGAGCAGCCCAGCTGCAGTTTGGAGCAGGTTCTGTTGGCTCTGCAGGGCTCCCTCAGAGCTGTGCCTGCTCTCTGATGTGGTTCAGGGCAGCAGAGGTGCAGGGTTGCTGCTCCAAAGAGCCACCAACTCCACAACAGCCCCTCCTGCACGTCCCAGGGCCAGGCAGAGGCACCAGCCCAGCCCCAGCCCCTGTGGGCACCAAGCAGAGCCCCCCGGGGCAGTTCCTGCCCAACTCCTGTGGGCACCAAGCAGAGCCCCTGGGGCAGCTCCTGCCCAGCCCCAGCCCCTGTGGGCACCAAGCAGAGCCCCCGGGGCAGCTCCTGCCCAGCCCCAGCCCCTGTGGGCACCAAGCAGAGCCCCTGGGGCAGTTCCTGCCCAGCCCCAGCTGCAGCTGCCAGGGGTGACACCAGCCCAGAGGTGAGAACACAAACACTGCACCTTCACCCCTCTGCTAATTGCCAATCCAGCACCAACACCAGGCACCAAAGGGCTGGGGAGTTATTCAGCCTCTAAATTATTATTATTATTGTTATTGTTATTTCTGGGCTGGGGCTGTGCTGGGGAATTCAAGTTCAAACAGAGATGAGGAAGCCAGGGAAGCTTTATTAGATTCCAGCCTCACCAGGTGTCAGCAGAACTGAGCCAGGTGAGGCTGCAGCGTGCACAGCTGGGGAGCAGGGCTGGGACAGAGCTGGGCTGGGACAGAGCTGGGCTGGGGCAGAGCAGGGATGGGGCAGGGCTGGGCTGGGGCAGAGCAGGGATGGGGCAGGGCTGGGCATGCAGGGGGGCTGTGCAGGGCTCTGGGGGAGCTGTGCAAGGCTCTGGGGGGGCTGTGCAGGGCTCTGGGGGGGCTGTGCAGGGCTCTGGGGGGGCTGTGCAGGGCCCTGGGGCTGCCCTGGCTGGAGCTGAAGGGTCCCAGAGAGGGGACAGGGATGGGAGCAGCCCCCAGAGAGGGGAAATCCATGCACAGAGAGCTCTGGATCCAGCCTGGGAGGGAGCCAGGACAGGCCCTGGACACTCCATGGAGGGGACACAGAGCTGGGGAGGGGAGGGAAGGTTTGGGATGGTTTGGGAAGGGAAGGGAAGGGAAGGGAAGGGAAGGGAAGGGAGGGAAGGAAGGGAAGGTGAAGGGAAGGGAAGGGAAGGGAAGGGAAGGGAAGGAAGGAAGGGAAGGGAAGGGAAGGGAAGGGAAGGGAAGGGAAGAAGGGAAGGGACGGGAAGGGAAGGGAAGGGAAAGGAAGGGAAGGGAAGGGAAGGGAAGGGAAGGAAGGGACGTTATCCTTGCAGAGCCCCGAGGCTCCAGCCCCACACAGACCCTGCCAGGGCAGCAGGGAGTGCCCAGCTGCTGCTCCCTGGGGCTCCTTGAGCAGGCCCAGGGCTGGACAGAGCAGCAGCTCTGCAGGGAAATGTGAGGAACACCTCGGCACTCAGGCTCCTGCCTGGTTCAAGCACTAGTCAGGCCCAGCTTACCCATTTGTTCTGTTTATTTAACTTCAAAGAGGTGCACACTAGAGCATTAGGATTTACTGGTTTGGATCCTCTCTGTACAAGTTCTTTCAAACAGCTTGAATGCACAAGGCTTTACAGATAGAAGCGCTGAAACACAAGATAAAACAAATCTAAATTTCAAATCACTCCATGAAGAAAAATTGTAGAAAATAAAAACCAAAAAACAAAAAACCAAAAAAAAAAAAAAGGAAAACAAAACAAAAAATATTCCAACAAAAAACTGCAGCACTCCTGGGAAAGGGACAGACTGCACGAGGAGGGACACAGAGGGTGGAAGGCAAGCAGTGGAGGCTCTGCCCAAAGCTTCTCCGTGCTGGCAGCTCAGGGGATGGAGTTCAGGAGGTCCTTGAGGAAGCTGTCGGGATCATTGATTTCTGACAAGAGTCCTTTGAACAGAAGAAGGCAAGAGAGAAGAATCAGCCCCTGTTTGTCCTGCCCAGGGGGATTTGTGCTGGGCCATGTGTGAGCCCCTGACAGCTGCAGGGTTATCTTAGGGCTGGACACGAGCAGGGCAAACCCTGCTGGGTGCATGAGCAGGAGGGACTGAAATGTGAATTTAACAAACACTAAATCCACATGGAGCTCTCTGGGCTCCCCAGCTCTGCTCCCTGTGTGGGGCAGTGAGAGACTGGCCTGGGGCAGGTTTTGAGAGAGGAAAGAGCAGTTCCAGCTTCCCTGCAGGTTTCAGCATCTCCTGACTCCTGGGGGAGCAGCTCTGGCTGCACCCACCTGCTGCAGGTCACATCTGCTCACCAGCCCTCAACCACAGAGCCCCCAAACCACCCTCCAGCTGTGCTACAGATGTTTCACAGGGCAGGGGGGAGCTTTTCCTGCCTGGGGCTGCTCAGGTGTGTGTCCCAGCAGTTTGGGGACAGCCCAGGCTGGGCAGTGCTGAGCCCTCCTCCCCCTGTCCCCTCTCCAGGAGCTGCAGCAGTGTCAGGAATGCTGCTGGCTCCAGTCACCAGCTGCACAAGGCAGCCTATAAAAGGTCAAGCAAACACTCACCAGCCACATCCAAAAACTCAGAAAACGTTTCCACTGGCATGAATTCCTCCTGGAAGGTTTTCAGGGCCTTGTCTGCAGCCTCGTGGATTGGCATGTCGTTGTGTCGGATGAACTCAGCCAGAGAGAAGGACCAGCCTCCCTCTGTGTTACTGGTAGGCACCTTCTGACAGGGGACAAACACACCAAATCAGGCCAAAAAGAATGATTTCATTAAAAAAAAAAAAAAGTTACTGCAAACCCTGGTGCCTTCTCCCATTGCTCCTGGATTTCCATCCCTGGCTCCTGCAAACAACCAACGGAGGAGGAAATTCCCTGACTGCAACTTCATGATCCTTTTTTGCAGGATGAAACAAGGTCCCAGCATTCTCTCACCCTGAGCACTGAACCCTCTGTGGAAGCTGCAGGTTTCTTTCTGCCCCTGGCTCCTTCCTCACCCAACCATTTCCCTGGCATGGCCTGGAATGTCCTTCCTTCCATGAACAATGAACAGGAAAAGTAAGCAAACACACAATACAGGAGTGCTGCCAGCTGGAGAAGTCTCTCAGTTCTTCAGCTACTGAACTGCAAGGTCTGCAATGAGCACAGGCAGCTTCTTGTGGCCTTTCTGCTTTTACAAGGTGCAGAAGAAAAAAGAAGGAAAAATTCTTCCCTGTGAGGGTGGGCAGGCCCTGGCACAGGTGCCCAGAGAAGCTGTGGCTGCCCCTGGATCCCTGGCAGTGCCCAAGGCCAGGCTAAACAGGGCTTGGAGCAGCCTGGGATGGTGGAAGGTGTCCCTGCCATGGCAGGGGGGGGAATGGGATGAGCTTTAAGGTCCCTTCCCACCCAACCATCCTGGGATTCTGTGAAGTTTCATTTCCAAGGTCCTTGGAGAAAGGGGTTTCAAATTTTGATTTCTGTTTCAAACTCATGGAATGGCTCAGGTAAGAAAGCTGAAGTGAGGCTGAGCTGGAGGTGCTGCAGAGGAGCTGCAGTGCTCTCCTTACCTTGAACATGTTGTAGATGAGATCCACGAGGGCCCAGAAGAGCAGCCCCGAGCGGTACGTGGCGTATTCCTTCACTGCCTTGTCTGCCAGTCTGGGGAGGGAAAGCAGCTGAGTTAATCCCTCTGGCATGGCGTGGAACCCAGGGCATTCCTCTGGCTGCCCTGGCAGGGGGCTCAGAGACACCTGTGCCTTTGATTTTAACCCCTGGAAACAATTGCTAACTTTGTGTGAAGATGTACAAGCCACAAGAGTTTGAGTAGAATGATAGTGAATTTATCACAGGGTGGAAAAGTAAAATTTTGGGGTTTTTAGAATGTGGGTTCAAGAGGCAAGATGGAGGGATCTGGGCATGTCCTGTCTTTCCTCCTGCTCCTTCTTGTCCTCCATCTTCTGCTGTGATGGTGACATTGTTTGATTGGTTTAGAATAGAGACAGACTGTCTAACATAGGTGACAGGTATTGGAAAATTATTGTAAATAAAGTACATGAAGTTCTTGGTATAAAAAGCCAACACTGCCCCAAGGGTGCTCAGTGTGCCACAAACTGACCTGCTGGACAGATCTCAGCAGGTCAGAGAAAGAACATAACAGATAAGAGAAAATAAACAACCTTGAAAAGCAGAGCTGAGGAATCTCGACTTCTTCTTCAAGCATGGGGCTGGGAAAAAGAGACTTTCTAATACCTTGGGAGCCATTCCAGCAACAACAAACCCGACATCATGGGGCTTTGGTACCCCCCGATGGCCAGCAGGGCAGCTGGAGCAGCCAGAGCCAGCAGTGACAGCTCTCAGTGAGCCTGGCTGGGTGATCCTGCCCAGGGAACTTTGGGCACCTGGGGCTCTCTGGGCACCCCCTCTGCTCCAGCTGTGCTGAGAGACCAGGGCAGCTCTGCCAGCCAAACCTCCTTCCATGGAGGGAAACGAGCACAGAGGGACCTGGAGGGCTGAGACTACACAGGAAATCAACAGCAGAGTGGGGAAAAACAATGTACAGCCCTTGTTTGTGTGTCCACTGCTGGAGAACAGCAGATTCCTGAAGGAATGTCCAAATCCAGGGGGTATCAATGACACAACAGCTTTGTGCTTCCAACTCATAAAAGCATTTCTGCAAGACTCTGAGGGAAATCTCTTGTCCTTGAAGAAATGGAGGAATTTCCATTTAATATATCCTTGGTTATTCTCCTGCCAGGAAAGGACTTCTGGAAATCCAGCACCTGGGTTTGGAGCAGCAGGAATGCCCTAAAAGGTGCAGAGCTGTGCTGGGACAGCAGCTCCCAAAGCCTGCAGGATTAATCACAAACAGGTTCTGGCAAGGAGGAACCTCCTGCCAGCAGCTCTCATGGCTTTGGAATTTTTGTGCCTGTGCTCCTCAGGTACATCTGCCCCATCACATGCTGCTTCCTGCTCAACGCTCCAGAGCTTTGGAAAAACAAAAACCATTTTTTGTGCACCCAGGACCAGCTCAGCTGCTGCTGTGAGTCAGCAACACAAACAGGGGCTCCCACTGCAACTGCCCAGACTGGGCTTTTCTGAGGGGAAAATGAACATTGTGTTGCTCTCATTAAAAGGCTCCACTTGTGTGTGTCTGTGCCCTTAAAACAGACATCTTAGTAGGTGGCAGCCTGCTCAGGCAGCTCAGCTTAATTATTTAAAGGAAAACCAATTAGTAAAGGTGACTAAATTTCCACGGGATGAAGAGAACTCCGAGCGAGGCTAATTCTGACCTCCCAAATACTGCAAGCCAGACTTTTCCTTTCATGTGAACGGGTTTGATCTAATTGCAGTCTGCTCCTTTAATTGAAAACTAAAAGGCCCTTGTGGGTTAGGGCTGGGAGTTACCTTGTGGAGCAGCTGCTCCATGGAGGAGCTGCTGGGTTTCACTCCTGCAGCTGGACAGGGACTGCCAGCACAAAGCCACACTCTGGGCAAGCCTGGCTCCCCTCTGCAGGGCTTTAGAGAGGTCACAGTGGAGAGCAAAGGGAAAACAATCAAAATGGTCTTTTCCTCCCAAATTCCAGATGAAAGCTACACTGAAAAACATCTACAGGATTTCTTTAGCCAGAATTTGTGGTTCAGTAATAATGAGCACTCCATTCAGTTCTTTGGGATCTGTAAATTATATTTACAAAAACCCAGAACTGGGATCCATTCTGGGAATTTCATCTTTGGGTTTAAATAGGAAGTGTTTCCTAAACAAGGGAGGTGCTGAGCATCTCCCCCTGGTTACCTGTGGTACCACCCCTCCTGGCAGAGCCAGAAGCCCTTTTTGGCTCAATTCTCCCCAAATCTGTGACCCTGGCTGGCCCAGCTGAGGAGCTGCATGGGCACCTCCCCATGGCTGGGATTTGCTGCCTTGGGATGAGGGAATGCAGAGCCCTCCTGCCCCTTCCCAGGAAGTTTCAGATCACCAGCAGATCCTCAGCAGCTGGAGAAGTACTGGGGGTTCCTGCAGTGGTTCCTGTCCCTTTTTAAGATGCACTGGGGGTTCCTGCAGTGGTTCCTGTCCCCTTCTGAGATGCTCTGGGGTTCCTGCAGTGACTCCTGTCCCTTTTTAAGAGGCACTGGGGGTTCCTGCAGTGACTCCTGTCCCTTTTTCAGAGGCACTGGGGGTTCCTGCAGTGACTCCTGTGCCTTTTTCAGAGGCACTGGGGTTCCTGCAGTGGTTCCTGCCCCTTTTTAGGATGCACAGGTAGCAGTGAGTCCTTGGGTGTCCCCAGCCTTCACCCCAGTGCTCTGGAATGGAGCTGCTCCCAGACAACACCCTGAACATGGAATGCTCATTTTAATGCTTTGCATGCAGACATTACCCTGGTGTCACAGCCAGTGGCTTCATCTCTGCCTCAGCCTACAAATTCAAGATATTGGCACTTATCTGCAGAGCCTTTCACCATCCATCACCCTCTTCCTGCTTTTCCACAAGAATAAATAAGCACAGAGCTTGGAAATCAGAATTGCCATATTGCTATTTCTGAGAGGCTTTATCAGACGGAGGCTTTGTGCTCCCTTAGTCTGCAGAGATTAAAGAAAGCCCTTGAATAAACCTTGACATAATTCCTGAGCACTGTTTCTGAGAGTGCTCCCTGAAATTCCAGAGATTGGATGCTTTAGCTGGAAGTTCCTGGCTCTGCCTGTTCCAAAGTGCTTTTATTACAGCACCTGTGCTTGGGGAAGGAACAGAACATCCAGGGAGGTTTAAAAAGCAGCAAACCCACCCTGGGCTTAGCCCTGCTGCATCCCCTGAGCCTCCAGGACATGCCCTGGGTCTGTCAGACCCCCCAGGAAACAGGAAACAGGAGCCAGGGGAGGCTGAAAGCAGCACAGGGATCAATGCAGGAGCCCTTTCAGGGCTCTCTGCCTTTTCCAAGAGCACTGGTTCATGCTGGGTTTGTGCAACTACAATGTAATGACTTTATCAAACACCTAATTAATGTCATCAGCATAAAAATGCCCTTTAAGGCGACTTAGAATAATAATGAATTGATTCCTAATTATGACAGCTATTTCAAATCATCCTTTCAGAAACTGGAATTCCCTTTCCCTCTCTGGAAATATTGTGCCTTTGTCAGGCAGGCACAGCCACTTATTCTTGTGCTTCAAGTGCCTGACAGCTGCTATTGATTTTTTTCTTTTTAAAAAGCAATGGCATTTGACTTCTATTTCTATTTTTCTATTTGAGGGAGGCTGGAGCACTGATCAAAAGGGCCCAGAAGGAGCTTCTTTAGGGAGGTAAACAGGGATGAGGCACAGCTCAGACAGCTCATGGCTGAGTGCTGAGGTGGTGGAGGAAGAAGGAAAAGCTTCATTTCCATGGATCAGCTCATTGATCCACTCCAGGAACAGCCAGGATGAAATCTCCTGCTCAGACCAGCCCCGGGGGGCAGCTGCAGCCACCCAGGGCCAGGCTGGACAGGGCTGGGAGCAACCTGGGCTGTGCTGGGGGTCCCTGGGCTCTGGGGGTGTCCCTGGGCTGTGCTGGGGGTCCCTGGGCTGTGCTGGGGGTCCCTGGGCTGTGCTGGGGGTCCCTGGGCTGTGCTGGGGGTCCCTGGGCTCTGGGGGTGTCCCTGGGCTGTGCTGGGGGTCCCTGGGCTGTGCTGGGGGTCCCTGGGCTCTGGGGGTGTCCCTGGGCTGTGCTGGGGGTCCCTGGGCTGTGCTGGGGGTCCCTGGGCTCTGGGGGTGTCCCTGGGCTGTGCTGGGGGTGTCCCTGGGCTGTGCTGGCTGTCCCTGGGCTGTGCTGGGGGTCCCTGGGCTCTGGGGGTGTCCCTGGGCTCTGGGGGTGTCCCTGGGCTCTGGGGCTGTCCCTGCCATGGCAGGGGGTGGCACTGGGGGGGTTTCAGGGCCCCTCCCAAGCCAAGCCAGGCTGGGATTATGCAGCTCCACAACCCTGAGTGCAAAGGTTACTCAGAGGGGCCAACACCTGGTGTAAACTACACACACTCCATCGGCTGTGAGTGGGGCAGTGACGTGAGCAGGTGTGACGGTGACACGAGTGGATGTGACAGTGACACAACCAGGTGTGACAGTGACACGAGTGGCTCTGTGGCAGTGACATGAGCTCTGTGCCAGTGGCCCGTGGGGCTCTGTGACAGTGACATGAGCAGCTCTGTGACAGTGACACGAGTGGCTCTGTGACAGTGACACAACCAGGTGTGACAGCAACACGAGCCCTGTGCCAGTGGCCCGTGGGGCTCCGTGACAGTGACACGAGCAGCTTTGTGACAGTGACACAAGTGGCTCTGTGACAGTGACACGAGCAGGCGGGACAGTGACACGAGTGGCTCTATGACGGTGACACGGGCAGGTGGGACAGTGACACGAGTGGCTCTATGACGGTGACACGGGCAGGTGGGACAGTGACACGAGTGGCTCTGTGCCAGGGGTGGGACTGACCTGCTGGCCCCTCCCGGGGACACCACGCGTGCGTGGGCGGTGACGAGCAGGCGGCGCAGGATGTCCCCGCGGATGGCGCGCCACCGCTCGGGGGGACACACGTGCAGGGCCAGCACGGTGTAGTAGTGGGGCCCGTCCACCTCGAAGGCGCTCTCCACCCACTTCTCACGGGGCTGCTCCAGGAAGCTCTGCAGGTTCTTCTCCTCCCGTGAGGTCGCCCGGGTCCTGCAACACAGGGGGAGCCTCAGCCTCTGCTCAGCTCCAGGGGGCTCAGCCTCTGCTCAGCTCCAGGGGGCTCAGCCTCTGCTCAGCCCCTGCTCAGCCTCTGCTCAGCTCCTGCTCAGCCCCTGGGGGCTCAGCCTCTGCTCAGCTCCTGCTCAGCCCCAGGGGGCTCAGCCCCTGCTCAGCCTCTGCTCAGCTCCTGCTCAGCCCCTGGGGGCTCAGCCTCTGCTCAGCCCCTGCTCAGCTCCAGGGGGCTCAGCCTCTGCTCCCCAGCAGCCCTGGGTGCTGCCCCTGCACCGGCAGCCAGCTGGGCACCACCAGCTTCCCCCAAATTCACCCCCTGGTTAAGGATTTGCTCCCAGTGGGCACCACCAGCTTCTCCCAAACTCATCCCTGGCTGAGGATTTTCTCCCAGTGGGCACCACCAGCTTTTCCCAAATCCACCCCCTGGTTAAGGATTTGCTCCCAGTGGGCACCACCAGCTTTTCCCAAATTCTTCCCTGGCTGAGGACCTGCTCCCAGTGAAGCAAACACATTTTCCTTGGAGTTGTGGGTGGCACTAGAGGTTTGCCAAACAGCTGCCATTGCCCCAGTGGAAGGTAACACCACTGTAGAGGTATTTTTCCCTTTTTTTGAGAAAAAGATGAGTGGTGCCAACTCCCATGGGACACCCCACAGCCACTGCAGCTCCTGCAGCCACACCTGGATCCATTTATAAAATTCCTCTACTGCAAAAGCAACCCCTGGGAAGATACAGGCCAAATTCAAACCCAAAAGACACTGCACTTTACTGCCAGCTTATATAAATATTTTATCCTTTTCCTCAGAGCTCCAGTGTCCCAGTCCTGACAGCCCAGAAGTGACAGTGCAAAGCACGTGTCACAGGAGACTTTGGGAAGTTGCATCACACTTTGCCACATCTGTGGCTCTACTGCAGCAGGCAGAGGCTGCCAGCCAGGTCAGACCTGTGACTCTGAAGTGAGATAAACTCTCCCTGTCAGGCATCAAGCAGCATCCCAGCAGATGAAGCTGTCAGGGCTGTGTGACCTTTTCATCTGCTAAAAGATGCAGCTGGGAGCCAAGTAGTAGCTCTTTATTTTCTCCATTTAATATTAAAAATTCTGTCTGGGAAGTACAGAAGGCTTTTTTCCACGTCTGCCCAGCGGGTTCTGGGCTCTGTGGTGCCAACAGCAGCCTAACAAGATGAAACAAATAGTTCCATTTATTTGTCTCCCAAAGGATTGGGAAAACAATAGCACAGGGATCTGGAGATAGATATTAAAAACAAAAGACAAATTGTATTACAGCCAAAACCTTGATTAGTTCCAGGTGGGAAAGTGAGAGGGATTTCACTGCACTGCATTTGGAGTGACCTTGGTGTGTATTTTAATATTTATACCCTCATCTAATTAGTATTACTTACTAATATCTAACTCCTCCAATAGAGGAGCCCATTTTTGCAGGATCAGAACCAGCTCATGTATTCCAAAGCATCTGGGTGCCCATGGATGTGGCCACAGAGCCTCAGTGCAGTGCCAAAGCACTGCTGTTTATTGGCAAAAAATAATAATGGTAACCCCCCAAAAATTTAAAATATCAGGAAAATCTGGTGGACCTGAACCCTCCTCCAGGATGTCAAATCTGGAAACCAACCTGTGTTATTTGAACACTGAATAAAATTGTATCAGGGTTAAGTTTTCAACTAACAATTATTTCATCGCAGTGTCTCTTCTGCCTGCTCAGGAGAAAATTAAGCTGGCAGAGTTTCTTTAATGTAATAACCCTGTTGCTCACCCCAGAGGTAATAATTACATCTAGAATGGAAAGAGAAGCTAATTCCCAATTGCTTTTACTCAATAGGTTCCCTGTTATCCGGCATGTCCAGGCTTCACTCCCAGCAATGCAAATCCTTAACAACCTACTTAGGATGTGCAACCCTCCCAAACTTTATGTGATTCCCCATCTGTGCTGGCCCGTGCAGAAGCACAGGCAGAGCTGTGGGAGGGGTGGCACTGACGTGTTGAGCACGTAGAGCACGGTGTGGATGATGTAGGGGATGAGGTGGATGTTGCTCTCGCGGCCGCCGCCCCCGGTGTCGATGCTGAACGACTGCTCCATGGCGAAGCGCAGGAACAGCAGCTTGATGTCGTGCACGTTCAGCTGGTACGTGGGCTCCCTCTGCCCCGTGCACTCCTGCAGGTACGTGTTGTGGCTGCAAAACACCAGGGGGCTTTCAGAGAGCTCCTCCTGCCACAGCACAGCCCCTCCTGCAGGTTTGTGTTGTGGCTGAAAAACAGCAGGGAGCTTGCAGAGAGCTCCTCCTGCCACAGCACGGCCCAGGAGCACAGCAAGCACGGCACAGGAACTCACAAAGGCAGCCCTGCTACCTTGGAGTAACCTCCCCAAAGGGAGGCTTTCAGATCACTCTGGCAAATCCAATTCCATCTGCAGATATCTGTCCACCCATCAAATACTGTTTGCCCATGCCCAGGACCTGAGATACAGCTCCCTGGCTGGAATGCTTCCAGGATGTTGCCACTCTTGATTCCACACAATTCCAGAATCACAGAATGGTTTGGGTTGGGAGGGACATTAAAGATCATCCAGTCCCAACCCTTGCCATGGGCAGGGACACCTTCCACTGTCCCAGGTTGCTCAAAGCCTTGTCCAGCCTGGCTTTGGACATTGCCAGGGATGGACATCCATAACTTCTCTGGGCATCTTGTGCCAGTGCACACCCCTTCACAGGGAAGACTTTCTCACAAATATCTGATCTACACCTATCCATTCTCAGGTTCAAAATTTCTAATGTGACATTACAAACCCAGCACAAGGTCAAGCAGAATCCTGACATCAGCATCTCCATCTGCTCCAGATAGGTGCCCAAGCACCTCAGTACCATCCAAGAGAAGTCTGGAAATCTACACCAGGGAATCCACTGGTGTCAGAAGATTTCTTTTGTACAGTAGGGGCTCACTGGGCCACAGATGAATCAACACTGCATCTTCAGCTGTGACTGGGGGCTAAGGAGGCTCTGGAATTATTTACATGAAGCCAAGGAGCAAAGAGACAGCTGCACTTTTTTAGGAGATTCACTCCTGATGGTAGAGCCTGAAATGGCTCTGTTTTACCAACATTCAGCTGCACCACCTCTGATCCCAAGATTTCAGGGGAATGTGTGGCAAGGATCTGACTCAGCCAGATGCAACCAGCTGGGGAAGAACCTGTCTGTACTCACCGTGCCAAGCACGTGGCAAAAGCAGACTCTGGCACGTGGGGCCCCCACACTGGCAGGAGCCCATTGCACTTGGTGTTGGCATTTTGCAGGGCTGCACTCTCCCACTCCTCACGGCCCCGAGCAAGTCTGCACAAAGAGACAGAGCACACCAGGCAAGTCAGGAGGATGCAAGCTTTTGTCTAAGGAAACATCCCAAAAATGACAATTCCACAGCTTCTCTCAATACTGGACCTGGCAGAGTCCAGGCCTGAGCAGTATTAAAGCAAACCCTGATGGAGAAGCCCTGCAAAGCGATCAACAACCCAGCCCACCCAGCCTGAGTCCCACAGTGATCCCAAACCTCCTGGAAAGGCCTCCAGCCCAGGCTGAGGGGCTGTGGGGCTGTGGGCACACGTACCTGACAGCTGCCAGGTGGCAGTCGTAGTGCACGATGTTGAAGTGGGACACGGTGCTGTAGCCCTGCTGCTTGCGGGGCTTGTTCTCAAACTCCTCGAGCGCCACGCGCTTGGTGAAGGTGTAAATCCCCAGCACCTTGGTGGGCTGCAAGGACACACAGCTGCCTTAGCAAGCACTCAGCTCTGCAACTCATCTCCTGCTCTTTCCACCCCACAGCTGCCTTAGCAAGCACTCAGCTCTGCAACTCATCTCCTGCTCTTTCCACCCCACAGCTGCCTTAGCAAGCACTCAGCTCTGCAGCAGGGCACATCTCCTGCTCTTTCCACCCCACAGCTGCCTTAGCAAGCACTCAGCTCTGCAGCAGGGCACATCTCCTGCTCTTTCCACCCCACAGCTGCCTTAGCAGCAGCTCTGCAACTCATCTCCTCCTCTTTCCACACTACACACTGAATTGAACCTCTCCCAGTCCCAACCATGTGGTATTCACATACTCTCTGAACAGAGAGAGACAATTCTCTCTCCCAAGATTTTTCCTGGGGAAGGCAGTGAGAAAGCTCAGAGAAAGAAAACAGTTCTTATCTTCACTTGCTGCATCTGTTTGACACACGTGGAATGTGTTATGCAGATTGTTTGCTGAAAAGGGAGTTGTTAATTGGACACTGGTAATGGTTGTTTTGACTGATTGACCAATTAGGTCAAAGCTCTGTTGTGACTGTTGGAAAGGGTCACAGGTTTTTGTTTAGTATAGTATTAGTATAGTATGTAGTATAATATAATATAGCTTAATAAAGCATTTGTTCAACCTCCTGAATCATAGAGTCAGAACATGTTATTCCCCCTTTCAGGGTTCCTTGCATCAATACCAACCTCAAACTTAAACTGGCCCTGCGTTTTTCCAGCTTTCACTGAAAGCACACTTCCACTTCCCAGCCACCTCTGGAATTACTGATCTCAAGAACCAACCCTGAGACTTCCTGATCTTCCAGTGCCAGCACTTGTGCAACCAGAAACTGGCAACTCCCCTTATGAGCTGAGAGGGCTCTGAAAATGTGTCTCCCTTCACCTGGAACTTCAATCTCCCATCATCATTACCTGGAACTCTTCATTCCCACTACCTGGAACTCTTTGCTCCCACTACCTGGAACTTTTAGCTCCCACTATGCAGAACTTTTAGCTCCCACTATCTGGAACTCTTCACTCCCATGACCTGGAACTCTTAGCTTGCACTATGCAGAACTTTTAGCTCCCATAACCTGGAACTTTTAGCTCCCACTAAGCAGAACTCTTAGCTCCCACTACCTGGAACTTGTATCCCTCCCTGCAGATGCAGCAGGTCAGTCCTGGCTCCTCTATCAGCTCCTCCATCTGTTTAAGCAGCGCAGTCTTGGTCACCACCTGGCCCTTCTCATTTGTCTGGAAGAGAGAAAAGCTCAAGCAGGTTAAAAACAATGACAAACCACACCCTGCCCAGCACTGGCACTGGAATGCCCATCCCATCTCCCAGCAGCTCTGTCCCTCCTGGCAGCACCAGGCAAATGGGGGGCTGGAGCTCTGCAATATCTATCAATAAATCCCTTCCCACACTTCCTGCTGAGGCAGCTTGAGCAGGGCAGGAAGGAAAGCCCCTGAAGGAGCAGAGCACCCAGACATTACCGTCATGCCCAGGGTACCCAGGGCCTTCTGCCTCATGGCCATGGCCATCCTCTTCTTCTCGGCGCGCGTCTCCTTCCGCGCGGCGTCGATCTTCTTGTTCACCTCGGGGTGCTCCCTCAGAGCCTCCAGGAGGTTCTCTGCCAACGTCCCAATGCCTTCATCACTTGACACCTGCTCCAGTTTGTGCAGGTTGGAGATGGAGTCTGTTCCTATTAGCACCTGGGGGGGACAGGAACACAGCACTGCTCAGGAGGAGGGGACTTGGGACAGTGACTGTCCCCTCCAATCCCAGGGAACAGCTGGGATTAGAGGTGAGCTGTACTGAGCTGTAACAACTGCTCCTTCCTTTTTTAATGCTCCTGGGCCCTAAAAACTGTGTGTAAGTCTGGGGCAATTTGCCTCTCCACTGGTCATTATCAGGAGCTCACATGGGGATGTTGGATAAAGTGTTTATTTTGTGGTAAGACATTGTATTGATGCCTTCAAACACCAACAATCACGTCCTGAGGAGCTTACCAATAATTACCTTCCCTTCACACTGGTGTGCCAATCTCACACCACACAGGAGGAGGAAATACTCAAGTCAGAATCTCTGACTTTTCCAGATGATGCCTGAAGCTGCCCAGCAGAGGCTCAAGGCATCAAGACAAAGACACAAACTCATGCTCCCAATCTTGTCACGTGACACACAAAACTCAGAGGATGCTCTGCAAAGGCAGAACTTGCCCAGGGAATACCTGAACAGCTTCCACACCTATGCCTACTTTGAGATTCCCAACAGAATTAACAATTCTTATAAGAATTTCACATTCTTTTAAGAGGTAAGCTCAGGAGAACTGGATTTTCTCCCTGCTTTATCCCCCAAACAGAATTCCCTTCAGACTAGAACCAAAACCTTCCGGCAGAGAAAAGTTGTGAGCAAAACTGTTCCAACTATGGTGAGGATGGCAAAACAAAACCCAACAAAAATGAGTGTAGAACCAACTCTTGGAGGAATTTCTGCTCAGCTGCAGCCCCAGAGCAGAGTGCCAGGGCCCTGGGCTCACCTGTGTTGCAGGGTGCTGCGTCGCGAGGCCTCGGAGCAGGCGCAGGATAAAAGGAAGTGCAGGTCGAGATAAGAACCTCTTCCATATGTCTGCATCCAAACTGCATGGAACACAAAAGGCAGCAGCTGAGGGAGTGTCCCAGACAGCAGCATGGCTCCAGGCTGCAGGGAACACTCCCTCCCCCGTGTCCCTGCTCAGCTCACTAATGAAGGGACAGTCACACTCCCACTCCCATGCTGTGCATGGTCACAGTGCCAACTCTGAGCCTGGGGATTTGTGTTCATGAGTTGGCTACCAACAGCAGAAACTCTGTTGCTGTGCAACAGGAGGGAACAGGCAGGAAACACAAGGATTGAGATATCCAAGAAATCAGCTTGGATGGGTATCAAATGGGAAGATTTCAGGGTTTTTAGGTCATTCCTATATGTGCACTGCCTCACCAGAGCTCTGCATCACAGCTCTGAATGCTCCTGAATGGGCACTTGTTCATGGATTTCTTGGGAGATTGTGGTGATGGGATGAGGAGGATGTCCAGGGCAGTCACACACATTAACCACACACATTAAATAGTGACTCTTACTTCTTTGCACTTGGAATGTGCTTTTTCATGTAATCCAGGGCATTCTGTGTAATCCCCTTCTGCAGGATGAGATCTTTCAGCTGATGGCCATTGCTGTTGTTCTTTATTCCTGCTGCTATTTTACAGAAGCAATCCAGGAAAACTTTATCATCTCCACTGTGCTCCTCATCATACCTGAACAAAGAGAAGAGAAGAGCTGGTAACTCTGCCTGTAATTCTCACTGAATGGTGTACCTGCCCCAGCTCAGAGACTCAGAAAAGCTATTCAGGCCCCTGTCACCTCAAAGTACTCTCTGAAGACCTATTTCTCAAGCTAGAGCTCACACATTTCTTTCAAAAATGGCTTGAAAGTGAAAGAGGAAATGAAGCTGAAGCCTGGCATTAGACTGGAGTAGCATCAATGAGGAAATGAAGGCAGAGACATGTCTATAGAACCCAATTCAGGCGCTTTTAGCTGAGCTGTGCCAACATACTTATCAAAGTTACAGTAGGGCTTGAAGCGATCCACCAGGATCTGCATCTTCTCCATCTCCCCGAAGGACAGGTAGGGGATGATGCGCAGCAGCCCCTGCAGCACGCTCAGGTTGGAGCGCACAAAGGTGCTGTTGATCTGGTCCAGCAGCATCACCAGCTGGTCCTTGTCCCCTGTGAGGAGGAGGTTGCCCTGTAAAGTAAGAGCAGCAGGATTTATATTCAATAAATCGACAAGAAAATTCTCACTCGGGGAGCTGGTGGGCTGCTCCAGTTGTGAAGGGGTAGTCACTGATAAAAATAAAACTCAGTCTCGTCCCAGAGGTCTCGTGGAATGGCTGCACCAACCCCTCTAGCTGACACCTGGCTTATTCCACGTGCTGTTAAAGCATTTTCCAGCCAAAAGTCTAATAATTCCAACCCAAAGCACACCAGATTCCTGTTCACCCACAGCTTCAAAAGATGAGAAGCTCTTCTTGTTCTCAGTCTAGATGAGATACAGTTTTATTCTCAATTAGCTGGAAAATCAATCATGTTTTCAACACATACAAAAACACTCCAAAAAACAAGGCCAAGCTGTGTCTTTTCTTGTCTCTCACTGGCCCATGGCCCAAAGCAGGCAGGAAAGGATCCAAGCAGTGCCTAACAACCCTCACCCAACCATGCAAGACTCATCCTGACGCAGCCTCGCAGTGCTTTTGGTTCAGGGCCCTCCTCAAGCCCTTCCCCAAGGCCTGCTAAGACCTGCCAGAAGTGTAACGAGGGTCAGACTCCATCAGCACTCCCCTCCAGCTCCTGGAGCTCAGCATCCCTGTGAGCAGGGCTGTGCAAGCCCTGAGCCCCAGGGAAAGGAGCCACTCACCTTGTCCTCGCTCAGGGGCTCCGCGTTGGATTCATCCAGAATGATCTCCATGATGCTGAGCACCTGCTCTGCCACTGCTGCTCCCCCACTGTCCTTGCTCTCCTGCTCAGCCACCAGAGCCTGCAAGACATGGGAAGTGCTCAGGGGAACAGCAGCAGGAACTGGTTTGAGGTAGGACCAGTCCCTGGAACAGCAGCAGTCACTGGTTTGAGGTGGGAGCACTCAGGGGAACACCAGCAGTCATTGGTTTGAGGTGAGAAGGGGCACTGGAGCAGCAGCAGTCACTGGTTTGAGGTGGGAAGGGGCACTGGAGCAGCAGCAGTCACTGGTTTGAGGTGGGAGCACTCAGGGGAACAGCAGCAGGAACTGGTTTGAGGTGGGAAGGGGCACTGGTTTAACTGCCCCCACACTCCCACCATGAAAGATAAGGAATGTCCAAAGGATAATTTGCAGTGCCAGCAGTATTTCCCATCTCCTGTAGTTGTCACAAGGCAGCAGGGCAGTCAGAAGTAGTTTAAATTCATTGGAATCCATGGAAAAACCACTTCTGGAAGTCAAGGCTGTCCTTACCAAGTTGAGAGTCCCCAGCATGACATTCAAAGTGTTCATCTCTGGCTTGACCAGCTGCTGCCGGTTTATTTTCACCTTCACACAGTAACTGAAGAGTTTTAGCAGCACCTGCAAAATACAGCAAAGGGATTCTCTGTGGGACCTTCACAATGAGGGGGGATTTTGCTGAAACTGAAGTAACAGTTTAATACAATAATACACTTGATCTCCAGACTGCTGGGATACAGTACACCCCAGATTTTCACACATATATATGTATCTTAGCACAGCTTTGGTTTTCAGATATGGCCAAGGCAGAAAACAATTCCTCCAGCAAGACAGGATTTGGTTTTACCAACTCCTCAGGCTCTAGACATTTCAAGTTTTGTAAGGAATTGTTACCCAAGAAGAACAGGGGAGGGAAAGAGCTGCTCCAGCTCAAGGGAGATTGTCTAAACCTCAGGGATGTCTGTGGAATTTTCCTCCCCATAACTCCTGACCCCAGAGCCAAAGGGAGACTCACGGTTAAGAGGTGCCGGCCCTGTTTGAAGTCCTTGATGCCAGTCAGTCTGTTGAGCATGCACTCCAGGCCTCCACATGGGGCCATCACCCCTGCCATCTTATACACCTCTTCCTCATCCTCCTCCTCATCTGCAGGACAGACACAGTGGTGAGGACAGGAGCAGCCACAGTGGGACACGCTCGTGCAGTGGAAGCAGAAATTGAGAGCAGAGCAGCACACATTTCCCAGCAATTCCAGTCACTTCAGTTGTATTGAATTCAAAAAGAATTAAGAACAGAGATATGAAGAAGGGCTGGGCAGAATGGTCCCCGTGCCAAGCAAGTGCTCACATCTGAAGCACAGCTTTAAAGCGCTGGTAAAATCCTCCTTCACTCGAGGTGAAGCAGGTAAATGCAGCAAAAGCAACGTCAATCAACTTTAAGCTCACTGCTGTGAGGATAATAATGTCATTGCTCTGCAGCAAACCTCAGATTTCAAATCTAATCCCAGCTTTCAGCAGACAAATGCATTACCAGTGGTGGAGTCGAGGGACTCGATGAATTCCTCCGTGGCATCTCCCAGTAACCCCCGCATGCGGTAAATGATCCTCATGGGCTCCCCCTGCAAGAGCACAGCTTTTTATTCATTCTGTCTCTGGGCACTTGGACACAAGCCTGGTTCTGGTTTCAGTGTGTACAGACACTCCAGCCCCAGCTCTCCCTCGTGCTGTTCCACCTGCTGATGGTCGCACCGGGGAAATCTTTCACTCCCTCATTCTCTCCTTCCTGAGATGAATTAAAAACAACAGTAGAGCCACCTGCAAAAACATCAGTAACTCATCCCTTGGTCTGCCCAGTTTTTCTTGGCATTGCCAGTTAACTGACAGACTGGTGATAAACAGTCTCCTCCTCCTTCCATCTCCTCCAGCTTTCCTTCAGCACCAGTGAAAGATGCAGCCATGGAAAATGGGGTCACCTGCTTTCCATGGCAACCTCTCCTCTGAGGGTATGGCACAGCATACCTGGGAAATACAGGGAACAGGCACAGCCCAGGAAATGAAGCAGGACAGGCTAATTGGATGAAAGCTTTCAAAGAGATAAAATCTGCAGTGATGGCAAATGGAAGAGGAGTAAAAGGCAATCTAATGAGCTTTCGGTAAGACAGTACATCACTGATACAGCCAAGAAGCTGTGCTTTTACCCTGAGAAAGGGACACTTTTCCAGATGCATTTCCAGCTGGAAATACTGACAGCATATCATGAAACTTTCCATTTTTAATCCATAGGTCTGAATAAAAAGCAGAAAAGAAAAATCCCAGATTTGGGAGCAGGAGACCTTGCAAGAGAAAACCTGTCAGGGATCGTGCTAAGCCTAATGTGGAATAAGCAGTGCTTAATGTCACAGCAAATACATAAGCACAGGGAAAGCCCCGGGGGGAAGATCTGCTCAAAGGCCACGCTGGCGACCAGCAATTAACACCACAGGGGCCCTGGTAAAACGGCAGATGAACAAAAAAAGCCACTGAGAGACAAGGAAACAAAAAGGGGCCTGAGGTTGCGTTTCTTGTGAGCCTGTCGCTCCCAGGGAACGGGAGCTGCGGCTCCAGGAGGTGCTCACAAAGGAAGACAGATGAAAGCTGTTCATCCACAGGAATGCTGAGCAAACTCTGCCTTTCAGCAGCAGAGCTGCTTCCCTCCCGGGAGAGCTGCACGCCCGGCATCCCACGGGAACAGCTCCTCCAGGGGCAGCATGGGGAACATTCCACCAGCGACTCGATCAGAATTCAAATCAGAACTCACAGATTAACACCAGCACCTCGTCTCCCTTTCCAAGTTGGTACCTTGTTAAAAAATTATCACTGTCACAAGGTTTGGGCTTGATTTTGCAGTACTGAAGGCTTTGTTCCTGAAATAAAGCTTAATGAGACCCATTTTATCATAATTCACTGCTAACTGGCACTTTGTTTGAATTCTTCCCACAAATGGCTTCAGGAAATGGAGGTTTCAAAGGTGATTTGAGGCCAGGAGGAAATGAGGAATGATCAAGAAATGCTGGGCAAATCAGTATTGTTTTATGATCAAAAGTGGCTCTAAAAATGTATTTGTAGTGGGCAAGCTTGACCCTGATGGTCTCAGTGGGAGTTTATTTGAATGGTCACAAGGAAGGAAAGGAAGAGTTTGTTCTGGACCACATCCCCCTCTGGAACAAGCTCAGTATGACATGGTGGACTGGACCCTTAAGACTGTGGGTCCATTTCTTCATGTGAAAAACACACAAAACATACAATGAAAAGCAAAAACAGGATTAATCTGCCAAGTGCTTGAGATCCTGATGGAAAACATGAGAGCAGAAGTGCAAATATGGAGAAGCACTGGATGCTCTGTGCATAAATAACTTGGGTTCACCCCCGAAGCACAGACTGATGGAGCAGTCTGGTGTCCTTGTGTGCACACACACAAAACTTTTGTGTGCAGATGGAGTGTGAAATGTGCTCTGAAAGGCACTGAAACGTTCAGCTCTCCCCAGGGAACACAGGGAAGGCTGTTCCTCAGGAAGAGTCACGTGTGACACAGGACACAGCTCACCTGGGGCAGTGCTCTGCAATCACTCACGTTGCAGGGCCATGCACAATCTGTCCTAACAGAGCACCAAAAGCTGCTGAGCAGTTACACCCAATAAATTATATGCCAGGAAATAAATCCTGACGTGTGTGGTTTTGATTTTTCCCCATTTTTTTTTGTTGATGTGAAGGACAGGTGCTCTGTGTTGTTAAATTGTACAAAGGTAACACACACCTCGTTTGTGGGACACCACACCTTCTTGTAGACCTCAGCCACAGGCAGATCCAGACTGATGATCTTGTTGTTCACCAGAAGCTGAAAGGGAGAGAAGAACAAGTCAAGAACAAGCTCAGGTTGTTACATCACCACCCCAACAACCACCAGCTGCCCAAAACCAGCATTCCACAGGTCTGTGCAAGAAATTCCCACCTCCAGAAATTCTCACCTCCATCCCACTGTCATCCTCCAGCAGAGCCACCAGGTCACAGTCCTGGCAGATCTTGTTCTTGATGTCCCTCATGAGGGGCCCGATGCCAGGCTCGTTACTGCTGTAGGGATTCCCTGGCATCCTGCCCTGCAGGAAATCTTCCTGCTGGGGATCTTTCTCCAGAGTGACAAAGAACTCAGTGACTTCATTCTCCTCCTAAAGAGCAGCAGCAGAGACAGAGTGAACAAGTTTTTCCCTAGTCATGCTCCCATTCCTGCATTTTAATGGGAGAATGTTCCTAAACCTTCAGTCCTTTCCCCACTGGTCCATCTGCTCTGCATGCCACACTCAGAGGATGGCCAGGATCACTGAGTAACCAAATTCCTCAGGGAACCTGAGCCCCCCCAAAGGGATACACTGGGGTACAGGTCTCCACTGGCTAATGGTGAATCATGACTGCAGACACTGCTGCTCCTGGGAAAAAGGAACCAGATCTAGGGCTGCTGGAGGTGCTGGTGGTGATTCTCCTCCTCTATCATGAGACCCCACCTGGAGCACTGCACACAGTTCTTGTGACCCTCAACAAAAAAGGACATGAAACTCTTGGAGCATGTGCAGAGGAGGCCACAGCGTTGCTCAGGGAACTGGAGCACCTTCCCTATGGAGACAGGCTGGGACATTGGGAATGTTCAGCCTGGAGAGGAGAAGGTTGTGTGGAGACCCCACAACACCTTCCATGGTCTGACGGGACTGCAGGAAAGCCAGAGAGAGACTTTTCATCAGGAGCTGGAGTGACAGGACAAGGGGGAAAGGGTCAGGCTGAAAGAGGGGAAATTTAGGCCAGATATTGGGAAGAGTGGGCAGCCCCTGGCACAGGGTGCCCAGAGAAGCTGTGGCTGCCCCTGGATCCCTGCAAGTGTCAGGGCTGGGCTGGCCAGGGCTCAGAGCATCCTGGGATCATGGAAGGTGTCACCACCATGGCAGAGGGTGGGACTGGACAATCTTTAAGTCCCTTCCCAAAGCATTGCAGGGCTCTGTTCAGGCAGTGTGCCCCTGCCCCACTCACGGGGTAGATGATGCTGCAGAGCCTCTCAAAGATGAACACTGGGGTCCTGTAGTCATCGAGGCTGTAACGCTTGGCAGTCTCTATGCACACGGCCATGAATGCCTTGGTCTCTGACTCTGTGCCTGCCAACAAAAGGAAGCTTTAAAATGGACACTGCAGTCAATTTTATAGATTCCACTTTAACTCAGCACATGCAGTAAATCCTTCTGCAGCCAGCCCCACAATTTGGTGCTCTCTCCTTTTGTGAATCCACTCTGTGAAAGATGGAAGGTATTTCTTTGGTAGGGTTACTCTGCATGGCTGGGCTGCAGTAAAACAGCCCCATAAAAATGAGGAGGCTGAGATTCCTGGAAAATAAGAGGTGACCAGGAATGCTGTTCAACTGCTCTGTGCCAACAGAAAATACTGGAAGCCATAAACCCCCCTGATTACAGCAGTCACTTAGAGAAGTTCTTTGTGTGGCTGTTCTGCTTTTCCTGCTTTCTGCTGTTCTGTTTTCTTGCTTGATCCCAAGGCTGGATTTATGGAACAGAGGTGGTTTTTACCTGTTGTCATGTCCTCCAGCATCTCCAGCAGCATGTCCTGGGTCTCATCAATCAGCTTTGTCCTCTGCACCACCAGCTTCCTCAGGCACAGGTAGCCATTGAGCACCGTGCCCACCAGGCGGCTCTTGAAGTGCCTTTTGATGGACTCCACCTCCACAAAGGAAGAGAGAAGACCTAGAAAGACACAGAAATTCAGGCAGTGTGCAAACCCAGGGCACTGGGAATATTTCTGTGTCTGCTCTGGGGGTGCCCTGACCCCCAGGGCAGCACTGACTTTGACCCTCATCCATGGAGAAAGTTTCCCAGACCTCAAGATAGACTGGAATCCACAAAAGTGTGAAATAGATGATAGAGAGTGGTGTAGGTGTGATACTTGGTGAGAAATTGAGGTTTTGGGATTTTTAGTATGTTGTGGATGGAAGCAAGGTGGAGGGCACAGGGTGTTGTCCTGGGTTTCTTCTCCATGGGTTTGGGTGGCATTTTGTAATTGGGCAGAAAAAGTCTGCACTGGGGGCTCTTTGGGATCAGTTATTGGGTTAAAAGGGAAAATAATCTAGGTGTCAGCTCTTAATTGGATAGTTTAGTCTTAAAAGCCCTTGTACCAAGAGATTGTTGGCCGTTTTGTGCCTTCTAATGAAAAGCTGCAGAACTCAGAGCAGTGAGACTGTTTTACTGATAAGAAATAATAAACACCTGAGTGTGAACATGAACTCCTGTCTCAAGTGCCTTCAATCCAGACCCAGGGAAACCCACAGCTGGGACCCTGGCAACTGGGACTCCCACAAGGCAGGTGGAAGAGAATGTGATTTCTAAATTTCATAGCAGCAAACGGGGCACAGTATCATAAAAATGGCTTGTTCCAGCTCCCATCAGTCTGGGGCTTAAAGCTCACTCCTGTGAACTGGGTGGTTGCAGGCAAAAGCCTTGGTCTGGCTTGTAAATTGTAACATATGAAAAATAGTTTGGGAATGAGGAAAGGGCCTAAGGAGTTTCCTGTGTGCTTGATACAAAATTCTGCACTCTTGGGCATTTTCCTGTCACAAGCTATTCCAAAAGCAGATGACTGCTCCTCTTGTAATACTTCTAATACCTCTGATGATGTGAAATGACTTATCAGTGACATCAGCAAACTGGTCACTCCTACAATAAAGCAAAGAATCAGCAAACACAAGGATTCTTTCCCATGACACACTGATCAACATGCTGCTTCTTGCAAGAAGCCAGGCTTTATGGATTCACCCACTAATGGCTGAAGAATGTGAAAGAGGATACAAAAAACAATGATCTAGTTCATGAGGTATTTCCATTTCCAACACATTTTTGTAAAAGGGTATACACCCTAGGAGATAAAAGAAAAGCTCCCATAGAATAGGGAGGTAAGAACAACAGGTAGGAATAAAGCAGCAGTTTACAGTAGTGCCAGGGATTATGTAATAAAGTGAAATGATGAAGCTTGCCTGGTATGTTACCACAGTTCAGCTAAAAACTCTTACTGACCATAAAAATATATGGAAAAATCCATTTAGAGATTAAGTGCTAAATCGATGGCAAAAATCCAGTGCTGACAATGGCAACACAGCTGAATGAGATCTCTCTGAAATTCTGCCACAGCTGTTAGAGAACAATGATCACCAGCTCTAACCCTGCTGCAGGCCCACTCAATACCTGTGAGACTCTTCAGGGCATATCCCTGCTGCAAATCCGTGCTGAGAGTTGCTTCCTCCAAGGCCAGCAAACGAGCTATTTCCTGAAAATAATTAAAATCATTAACAGCCTGTTAGGCCAAGATGACCTGCAATGCCAATAACCATTGGGGTGTCTAACACAGGGTGTAAGAACTCAGCACAGAAACTGAAAGCACAACTGCAACAGCAGGGAGGGAAAGGGAAAAGGACAGGAAATCGCCACAAATATCCCTCTCATTTTCTCCCTGCACTTTTCCTGTTACCACTGCTTGGCTCTAGTGGCCCTCCAGGAGCACTCACAACCACCAGTGATATGGAGAGTGCCACCTGCCCCCTTGGAGTGCAGCAGGGACCCCCACAGAAAGCTCCCACCACTCTGAACACTGTAAACCCAGAGTGCTGCTCCTCCAAAGGCTGTAATTCCCATTTCTCCAGCAATGGCAGCACACCTGATCCTTCCCTGTCCCTAAGGGCTCTCAGAGCCCAGCCTGGGAGCTGCACAACAGACCCAAGGCAGTGCAGCAATAATGACAATGCCAGAGCAGTTAATTAAAGGGCTGAGGAATTCTCCAGCTGGGGCTAAAACCCCCCCATGGCTCCCTCTGTTCAGAGGTACCAGCACCGAAGTGTGAACTTGAGAACCTTGGCAGGGTCAGCAACAGGGCACTGAACAAAGGGATGGAATTTCAAAAGCAAAAAAAAGCCAAGCTAACAGGTCATTTCCTGTACACAAATCCATACCTTAGTGATGAGGCTGCCAATGTAGGGCAGAACCCCTCTGGCTGCCAGGTAGACCTTCCAGTGGGCAGGTTTGATGAGCTTCTGATACAGGGCCAGGTACTCAGCAGCACATTCACCAGCAATGCTCAGCTCGTCCAGGTAGCTGGCAAAGAGAAACACAAGCTGACAACCCAAAGAGAAACACAGCTGACATTCCAGCCTAAGGACACTGTGGAAAGGAGAAAAAGCCTCCATCCATCCATCCATCCATCCATCCATCCATCCATCCATCCATCCATCCATCCATCCATCATCCATCCATCCATCCATCCATCCATCCATCCATCATCCATCCATCCACCATCCATCCATCCATCCATCCATCATCCATCCATCCATCCATCCATCCATCCATCATCCATCCATCCATCCATCCATCCATCATCCATCCATCCACCATCCATCCATCCATCCATCCATCCATCCATCATCCATCCATCCATCCATCATCCATCCATCATCCATCCATCCATCCATCCATCCATCCATCCATCCATCCATCCATCCATCCATCCATCCATCATCCATCATCCATCCATCATCATCCATCATCCATCCATCCATCATCCATCCATCCATCCATCATCCATCCATCCATCCATCCATCCATCCATCCATCCATCCATCATCCATCCATCCATCCATCCATCCATCCATCCATCCATCATCCATCCATCCATCCATCCATCCATCCATCCATCCATCATCCATCCATCCATCATCCATCCATCCATCCATCCATCCATCCATCCATCCATCCATCCATCCATCCATCCATCACCTCCTGAGGCAGTGAGGTGTCCTTGCTAACAGCATCACTGATATTCATTACTTGCTGGCTAAATCACTATTTGTCCCCAAAAGGAGCTGACTGTGCTATCAGTATGAGCTGGGGTAAGTTATGTCACAGCAGCTGGAACAGAGCTCACTCTATTATTCTGCCATTGAAGAGGCAAGGGAAATGCTGGCCACACAGCTGCACAGCTGATCCTTACTTCTGGAAAAAAAACAGACTGCAAGAGCTCATTGCCAGGCAGCAAACCCCAACTCTCCCTAAATCCATACCCTCCCAGTTAATTAAGTTGAAAACTCCAGCTCAAAAAGACCCCTGAACTGCAGGTATACAGGGAGAGGTGTGAGAAAAGCTGCAAGAAGGGAGAGATTCTGATGGGAATTGAAGACAAAAACTGGTGGAGCTGCCAGGTGTGGCAGCACAGCAATACCTGGTGAGGAGATCCAGGACCTGCTGCTTCCTGCTGGGGATGGTGGCCAGGGCCTCCACGATGGTGCAGGCAGCCTGCCTGGCAGCCTGGGTGGCAGGAGTGAACAGCACCTGGGCCAGGGGCAGGAAAAGCCAGGTCAGACCCATGGGCACAGATGAACTCGTGACACCTCACAAGAAGGCACAACACAGGGACTGTTGGGTGACCTGGTGGCAGCCTTTTCTTGCTCTCCCAACACTTGGTTCTGTGACAATTCCTGCTCTGCTCAGCACCAAAGTGCTGAAAGAGTGCATGGACCTGCTAGTGCACACACACAGGAAGCAAAGCTTTGCTCCAGGACCCTCAGAGGTGCAGCTCATCAGGCACGGGAGCACCGTGGCAATCAAAGGTTCAGAGTTTAAGAACCCACAGACTCCCAGATCAACGTTTGATCTGAGCTCCCCAAGGCAGCACAGCTGCAAACCTGGCTTGGAATCAGAGGCAGTGAGTGCCTCCCCAGACACCCCTGCAGAGGAGCTGCAGCAAGCCACCCACACTGTGTGACTGAGCCCTGCCCCAGGCTCTCCCCACCTTTACCTGTCTCAGCCAATTGTTGTGTCCCAGCTTGAGATCCAGAGGACAAGTTCTCTTCCCACGGCGACTCATGAACTGCTTCCACTTCCAGACGTATTTTTCTGACAAGTAGAGCTGGTGAAGCTCAGCTTTGCTGGGAGTTTTCCCGTTGGCATCTGCACCTGCAATGTCGAGCAGAGCCCAAGAGAACTGTCAGCAGTCATGAGCTGCAAACTGCCAGAGTATTTTTGTCTTCCTACTGGAACTCGCCAAACTCCAGCAGGGAACTGAGTGCTTCCCATCTCCTGCTGCTGCCATTTTCATTCCTGTGTGGAGCCATGCTCAGTTCCAAGCCTCATGCAAATCCCAGAGCCTCTCTCAAGGAATCTTATCAGCTTTCCAGCTAGCTGCTATCAATTTAAGTAAGCAACAAGTTTCACTTTTTACAGTCCCTGATTCTCTTTGGGCACAGAGCATTTTCTGTTTAGGGTTTGAGGCACACAGCCCAGAAAAGTCAGTCCTACAACTCTAAGGACTAAATGTGAGGATGGAATCAGATGTCACAGGACAGAAGCCGACACAACTCCACAGAAGCACATTCCTTATTAAATGTGGGGACACACATGTTCCTGCACAGAACTGCAGCAGGTCACAGGCACAGGGGTTACCTCTGGCAGGGAGGCACTTCTTCCAAGCTTCATAGGATGCCTTGGGGTCCCTCTTGAGCCACAGCTGAGCCTGTGCATGGATTTCATTGCTGTAAGGCTTCACAGTGGTGAGAGCATCCATGGGCACATCCTAACAAATAAAAAAGCTTTGTGATTCTTCAGAAAGCCACAGTGTGCTCCCACAGAGCAAGCCCTGGGGCTGGGCCATGAAGAGGCAAATGCAGCTCTTGGACAGCAGCAGGGTAATGCAGTGTCTGTTAATGGTGAAGCAAGAGAGATATTTCAGTTCCTACTGAAATATGAATAAACCCATCTCTGACATCCACCTGTGATTATCAGACAGGCAGATCAAAGCAGAAAAATACCTTCTCTCCTGCAAATCTAACCCTAAAAGAAAATCAACAGCAATCAATTTATTTTAATGAGAACTGTAGCCCTGTATTTAAAAATCTGAGTCAAAAGTACTTGATTCTTTCAAATTTAGGTACTTGATTCTACAAAGCTGCTGAAAGCTTAAAGCCTGCCCAAAATAACCAAGCTGTGGCTTTGAAGTAGCTCTTTCCACATGCCTCAGATCTGAGGGGAAAACAGTAAACCCTCAACAGTTGTGGTCAAAGTCACCAAAACCCAGTGAAAAATAGAAGTAGTCATCTGTAATTTGCAGTGTGTGATGATCAGAGTCACAGGGCTTGTGCTTCCCTAGGAACAGTGACCAGGAAAAGCAAGTCCTGGCTTCCTCACAAACCAATTCCTCACTGAGATCAGCGTGCCAGACTTCAATCAGCAAATTCTCAACGTTTTGCTCAGCCTCAAGGCAGTACCTTGTTTTTCTTGCTGGTTGGAGCAGGTGGCTTGATGAGCTTCTGGAGGATGCGCAGGCACATGAGGGTGATGTTTTCAACAACCACCGGGGTCTTGATGTTCACTGCCATCAGGAAGGCTGAGAGCTGAAAGCAGACAGGGGTGTTCATTATCCTGGGAGAGCTGCAGACAGGACACAGCTCTAGGCAGCACCTGAAGTGGGTTTAGAGGTGGAAGTGCTGCCCTTGCTGGCCCCTGGTCCTGCACTCACCGCAGCGCAGGCGCAGCTCCCAGCAGCTGTCCTCCTTGGAGATGGAGTCTGTCAGCAGCAGCATCTCGTACTGGAGGCTGCTCGCCTGCAACACACACAGCTCCAGCTCCTGGGGGTGCCCCACTCCCTGCTGCCTTCCCAGCTTTCATCAACTCACGTTCAAAACACAAGGATCTAGGTTAGCTTCACCCCATGCACACCTGGGGGGACATGACCTGCTGGAGTGGTACGAGCAAAGCCAAGGCAGGGAACTGCCTGAGGAAGCTTCAGCAGGTACCTGTACACAAAATTCTGTGCTGTACTCTGACATTTATGTCATTTCCTGTGGGAACCCAGGGCAGCAGGAATATTTCCCTGTCTGCTCTGGGGTGCCCTGACCCCCAGGGCAGCACTGACTTTGACCCTCATTCATGGAGAAAGTTTTCTGGACTCCAAGATGGACTGGAATCCACAAAAGTGTGAAACACTTTTGATAGTTAGATAATAGAGAAGATAATAGAGAAGATAATAGAGAAGATAATAGAGAATAGTGTAGGTGTGTCACTTAGGTGAGAAATTGAGGTTTTGGGATTTTTAGTATGTTGTGGATGGCAGCAAGATGCAGGGCACAGGGTGTCATCCTGGGTTTCTTCTTCATGCTTCTTCCTCCTTCTTCTTCATGGGTTTGGGTGGCATTTTGTAATTGGGCACAAAAGTCTGCATTGGGGGCTCTTTGGGATTGGTTATTGGGTTAAAAGGGAAAATAATCTAGGTGTCAGCTCTTAATTGGATAGTTTAGTCTTAAAAGCCCTTGTACCAAGAGATTGTTGGCCATTTTGTGCCTTCCAGTGAAAAGCTGCAGAACTCACAGCAGTGAGACTGTTTTACTGATAAGAAATAATAAACACCTGAGTGTGAACATGAACTCCTGTCTCAAGTGCTTTCAATCCAGACCCAGAAAAACCAACAACTGGTACCCCCATAATTTCCTATCGAAACTCAATTCTTTTCTTACAAACAGACCATAAGAGAGAAGATGCAATGGTTAGAATACACCAGCAGTGCAGAGGGGCACAACAAATAAACAGGAAAACATTGGAGTCTCTCACCAAGTCTGGATTTGCCCAGTGTCCCTTCAGAGCTGCAGAAACCTTCCCAATGATTAAATCATTCATTTGCTGTGTGGCTTCTGGATTGTCCCTGATTCCAGGAGGAAAAAGACAACACTGTTATGCTCTGCTTGTACTAAATGCCAAAAGCTCCTGGGATTTCAGCTCAGCTGGTAACAAGTGCACAGGGAGTTGGGGGTCACACTTTGCTGATGTACAACACACCCATGGCAGGGGAGGGACTCTGAGGTCCCTTCCAACCCAGACCACTTTGTGATTCCAAGGTAACTCTCCCTATGAGAGAGGCTTTCCCTTCCTCAGGGGGCTTTCCTGATGCCTTTTTGGGACTACCCTAAAATACAGGCCAGACAAAATTAAGGGAATAAAAAGTATTTACTGAAGGGCCCTCAGGTGCATCTTGGGCAGATGAAGCCTCCCAGAGGCTGCACCCAAAAATGAACCATGGGTCATGGGTTTTCACACTTTATAACTTTGGTCCATTTGCATATTGGGGGTTAATCCTCCAATTACAGCTTCAGCTAATGAAGTCATTCACCCCAAGTTTGCTCCCCCCAGCTCCCTTTTGTTTAATCTCTGGGGGCCTGAGGCAGTGAGGTGTCCTTGAGTGCCAGGCCTGGAGAGGAATTGCTGTGTCTGCCCCAAACGGGAGAGCAGCAGCTGGCACTGCGTGTGGGGTTTGGAGTTCTGCACTAAAGATCTTCAGGGTTATATTACAAATTATAAACTACAAATACAAATAATAAAAAATATCTTAAATGAATAGATGAAATCCTGAGGCAGTGAGGTGTCCTTGTGTCACAGACATCTTTTATGAAAAATCCTTTCCTTAGGATTTTTCTCCTGAGAAGCTGAGAGGCCTCAGGAACAAAATGTAACCAATGGTTATCTGCTGCTGTGGAATGCAACAGGTGCATCTGTGATTGGTCTCATGTGGTTGTTTCTAATTAATGGCCAATCACAGTCAGATGGCTCGGACTCTCTGAGACAGAAACTTTTGTTATCATTCCTTCTTTTTCTATTCTTAGCCAGCCTTCTGATGAAATCCTTTCTTCTATTCTTTTAGTATCGTTTTAATATAATATAATATATATCATAAAATAATAGATCAGCCTTCTGAAACATGGAGTCAGATCCTCGTCTCTTCCCTCATCCTCAAACCCCTGTGACACGGTCACATCCTTGAGTGCCAGGCCTGGAGAGGAATTGCTGTGTCTGCCCCAAACGGGAGAGCAGCAGCTGGCACTGCGTGTGGGGCTTGGAGTTCTGCACTAAAGAACTGCAGGGTTATATTACAAATTACAAATTGTAAATCCAAATAATAAAGAATATATTAAATGAATATATGAAATCCTGAGGCAGTGAGGTGTCCTTGACTGCCAGGCCTGGACAGGAATTGCTGTGTCTGCCCCAAATAGGAGAACAGCAGCTGGCACCGCATGTGGGGCTTGGAGTTACATACTAAAGAACTGCAGGGTCACAAAACCACAGAAAATACCAAAGCAGAAGCCCTCAGGCATCACCCCACAGAGGAGGCTGTCCCAGAGCAGCTCTCACCTGGTCAGGAGGCACATGAGCTGCCGCACCTCCTCGCGCATGGCGGCCGCGCCCCGGCGCAGGTTGTAGTCGAAGAGCTCGCGGATGAGCCCCTGCGCCACCAGGATGTGGCGGATGGCGCCGTTGGTGGCCAGGGCCCGCAGCAGGGTGATGCAGTGCTCGGTGACAGCCGAGGCACAGCCGTAGCACTTGGTGGAGGAGGTGTGGCCGCAGCCCAGCACGGACAGGGCCCGGTACTGGCTGGCCGTGAACGTGGGGAGCGCCGAGCTCCGCGAGGACTTGGTGGCCGCCTCGCGCTGCTGCAGGTCGTACTCCAGCAGCTCCTTCCGCGAGGCAAACACTTTCTGGGGACACACAAGGAGGAGCTGTGAGCCAGCACAATGCCACTAGCAGGTTATCTTCACTGAGTATTTCGGGGAGAAATATTTTTGAGAGGAATGAGGGATTTGTCTTTACAAACAAGCTGGTAGATAAAAGCAGCACTGAGAAATCAAAGAAACAATGGGAAGGATTCCACTGATTGATGAATGGAAAAACATATTTGCTTTACAAATAAACTTTAGGTTTGCTGATAAATGAAATTGGATATTTGAAAGAAACAATGGGGAAAACCCCTAAATTCCATAAGAAACAGAATTAAAAGGGAGGGTTATACATTAGAGGGGAACCTTTGGGATCAGGCGTTCTGGGAAGTCCGTACCTCTCAAGCACCTCAGAAACAGGGAAAGAGAGAAGGGAAATTGGGATAAAAAGGGAGGCTGAATCCTCCAAAAATTGGAGAGACCCCAGGGAAATGCCCCATGGCCTCTCCCTTTATTTGAATAAAGCCAAAAAGGACTCCTCTGTCTCGTTTTCGGACATAAATCTCTGGTGTTTGTGGATTAATTTTCCTGACATTTTCACTGAGTATTTTGCGGAGAAATATTTTTGAGAGGAATGAGGGATTTGTCCTTACAAACAAGCTGTGGGTCTGCTGGTAGATAAAACCAGCACTGAGAGATAAAAGAAACAATTGGAAGGATTCCACTGATTAGAAAAAGATACTTGCCTTTACAAATAAACTTTAGGTTTGCTGATAAATGAAATTGGATATTGAAAGATGAAAGAAACAACGAGGAAAAACCCTAAATTCCATAAGAATTAAAAATTAAAAGGGAGAGTTATACACTAGAGGGAAATCTTTGGTATCAGATATATTGGGAAGTCTGTAGCTCTCAAGTACCTCAGCCAATGGGGAAAGAGAGAAGGGAAATGTGGCCAGAAAATTGGTACAGAAAGGAGGTTGGATTCTCCAAAAATTGGAGAGGCCCCAGGGGAATGCCCCATGGTCTCTCTCTTTATTCGAATTAAGTCAAAGGACTCCTCTGTCTCCTTTTTGGACATAAACCTCTGATGTTTGTGGATTAATTTTCCTGACATTTTTAACCAAGTGTTTCCAAACTTGAAGTCTTTCATGGCAAGACAAGACTTGGGAAATCCATGATGAATATCAGCCTAACTCTCATTTATCACAGAATTCACAGAACCATCAGGCTGGAAGAGACCTTAAAGATCATCGAGTCCAACCCAGCCCCAACACCTCAACTAAACCCTGGCACCCAGTGCCACGTCCAGGCTTTGTTAAACACACCCAGGGATGGTGACTCCACCACCTCCCCAGCAGAACATTCCAGAACTTTATCACTTTATCCTCCCTGCTGTTTAAACTACATGCAATGTAACACTGGAAATGTGACAAATCCGTAGTATTAACTACTATTAATACTGGCAGAGTAAGTTAATTCTTTGAGTACTTACTCTTCAGAGTAATTTATTCTTTATATAAAGAGCCAAATACATTTAATATGCTTAAATATCACAGCCAAAAGGACATTCATGATGTAGCAGGTTTTCCAGTGTTTATGTGACTTGTTGAGCACAAATAAACATATTTAATTTATAAAACACTTCTGTAGGTCACCCTTCAGACTGGTGTGTTTTCAAACACTTGGATACATGCAAAAATTCAATTCTCTTTAATTAACCATCTGTTCGGTCTCCTGCTCTTCATGATGTAGCTGCTGAGAAAACCAGTTTCACAAGCTAGATGAAATTTTAGTAATTAATACAGAGCTTTTAGAAATTATTATTATTTCCCTGAAAATATGCAGTTGTTAATGATATCATTAACAATGATAATGATATCATCATCTTGATTTAATGATATCATTATCACCTGCTGTTAATGATATCATTAAATCAAGAATGGCAACATCTTGGTTTTTTCTTTTTTTCTAATAAACACCTGGCCCAAATCCAAACCAAAGCACATTGTACCTGGATGATTTTGGACAGTTCATCGAAGGAGTTCTTGCAGTCCCCACAGTACTCCTGGGCTAACTGCAGGATGTACCTGTTCACACTGGCTGAGGTAGAACTGATCCCTCCACTGCTGCCAGACTCATCCTGGAACAGGGAAAGCAAAAAGGAATCACAAAGGGAGGCACCACACAAAAATAACAACAGAGCAGCACCTGAGGGAAGGACTGCCTTGGGCAGAGCCAAGGCCAGTGTGTGCCCAGCCTGAGCTCTGTGCAAGCTGCACCTGGCCCTGCTTACCTGGGGCTTCTCAGGGGCTGCCTCGTTCACTTTGCACAGCAGGTTCTCCAGCTGTGGTCGGTGTCCCATCAGCTGGTGATACACCCTGTCAGCCTTGTCCAGCAGAGTGTTGATGTTTGTCACTGCCTACCCAGGGAAAAGGAAAGGAAACTCTTATTTCATTTTCAGAACCACAACCACCAAGCTCCAAGTCTTCTCTTTTCTCTTGGGGAGGAATCACTAAATTGTGACCCTGCAGCCTGGTTCTGCCCTGAGAAGCACTGTGGTGACACTACTGAGCACACTCTGTGGCACTACACCGAGCACACTGATCCTTTGGGACAGGACACAGAGTGCACAGGGCTCCTCATTCATTAGCAGGGCTCCTCAGGTGGGATGGGAAGCCAACAAAATAACCCAAATCCATCCCCTTCTACAGCAAGGCAAGGAGATGCAGTCAGTTTATAAGTGAGGCACTGAATGATGCCTTTTGAAGAATTACTTGTCTGGTGGAGCAAAACACAAACTCAGAATGCATCGGTCAGTGAGGAGCCTTGAAGGAGCACTGATTTTAACAGGGGATGGAGCCCTGATTTTGACAGGGGATGGAGCCCTGCTGTGCCCACAAGAGGGGATGGAGCCCTGCTGTGCCCACAGTGGCCCAGAGCCCCAGAAGCTCCTGCCAGCCCCACCTTCTTGCGATCCTCCTCGTTCTCGATGGGGTCCACGGCGCAGCAGGGCTTGGCGTAGAGCATGAAGTCGAAGCGGGCGTATTTACAGAAGCCACAGGCATTGCACAGGAAAGGATCCTTCTCATCATAATTGATGGACCTGCAAGGAAGGCAGCAGCTCAAAACCTGCAGCTCAAGGCAATGGAACAAACTGAACAGGCTCAGGTAAAAGAGATGGGTGACTTTAAACACCTCGGTGACCGGACTGCCCCGGGGAAGGGAAATACTTGAGAATCAAAACCTACAGATCAGGCAACAAAAAAAGTCCTCCCAGCAGTGCCATGTTCTGGCTGGAAAAAGCAGGAACAGAAATCGTTCCTAACAATTCCACTTTAATGACAGTAATTCCCCGTAGAAAGTCAGGCTGGTGCAGTGTGTCCTTTAGGAGAACCCAGATGAAGGAACTGTTCTGGTTTGTAGGGTTTGGCCTTTGCCCTGGGATTGACTGCACTTCTCCCCACTGCAGAGCAGGGCAGCAGACAGAACTGATTTATAGCTCCCAGAGCTCCAGAAGCGATGTGGAAATCTTTCCACACACCAGCATCACCAGGAAAGAGCCTGCTAAACACCTCGAACCCCATGAGAATTAGAGAGGAACAGGGACAACAACAAGGGGAAAGAGATATCAGATAAGGAGACAAAAGTGACAAAAGAGAAAGACTTCTAAGGCTGTAGTAGAAGTGTGAATAGCACACAGTAAATTACCCCTGAGCCTGCTCTGAATGAGGAAAGCACAACAAAAGCCATGAATAGAACTGTCTGTCCAGCCCAGGCAGGGATCCTGGGGGAAGCCCTGCAATCCCCCAGCTGAACTCCAGCCTCCAGCCCAGGCAGGCCAAAAATAACCTGCTCTGGGGAATTCTGTGCTGTGAACTTCGAGGCTGGATGTGAAACTTCAGCTGGCTGAGAATTGTGCTCCCAGGCTCCCTTTGTTAGCCTGCATTACATTAAATCCCTGTAAGCCTGTTTTATACTTCCCCACTAATTTGATTGTGTGCTTGTATTAACCAGAATGGGGGATTTACATGGCAGGGGGTGTGGGGCACCCGGGAGGGCTCTGGGGGACACTCACACCTGCACCTGGGGCACTGCTACACGCTCTGGGGACACACAGTGACACCCACAGAGCTGCACTTGGGGCACTGGTAGATGTTCTGGGGACACAGGGACTCTGGGGACACACACAGTGACACTGGGGACACCCACAGACCTGCACTTGTGGCACTGGTAGATGTTCTGGGGGCACACCCAGTGACTCTGGGGGCACACCCAGTGACAGTGACACTCAGTGACCCTGACCTGCACTTGTGGCACTGGCAGACGTTCTGGGGGCACACACAGTGACTCTGGGGGCACACACAGTGACCCTGGGGGCACACACAGTGACACACACAGACCTGCACTTGTGGCACTGGCAGACGTTCTGGGGGCACACACAGTGACTCTGGGGGCACACACAGTGACACAGTGACACACAGACCTGCACTTGTGGCACTGGTAGATGTTCTGGGGGCACACACAGTGGCTCTGGGGGCACACACAGTGACACAGTGACACTCAGTGACCCTGACCTGCACTTGTGGCACTGGCAGACGTTCTGGGGGCACACACAGTGACTCTGGGGGCACACACAGTGACCCTGGGGGCACACACAGTGACACACACAGACCTGCACTTGTGGCACTGGTAGATGTTCTGGGGGCACACCCAGTGACTCTGGGGGCACACCCAGTGACTCTGGGGGCACACACAGTGACTCTGGGGGCACACACAGTGACACACAGATCTGCACTTGTGGCACTGGTAGACGTTCTGGGGGCAGACACAGTGACACAGTGACACACACACACCTGCACTTGTGGCACTGGTAGACGTTCTGGGGGCACACACAGTGACTCTGGGGGCACACACAGTGACACAGTGACACACAGACCTGCACCTGTGGCACTGGTAGACATTCTGGGGGCACACCCAGTGACTCTGGGGGCACACACAGTGACCCTGGGGGCACACACAGTGACACACAGACCTGCACTTGTGGCACTGGTAGACGTTCTGGGGGCACACACACTGACTCTGGGGGCACACACAGTGACACAGTGACACACACAGACCTGCACTTGTGGCACTGGTAGGCGTTCTGGGGGCACACACAGTGACTCTGGGGGCACACACAGTGACACAATGACACACACAGTGACTCTGGGGGCACACACAGTGACTCTGGGGGCACACACAGTGACACAATGACACACACAGTGACTCTGGGGGCACACACAGTGACCCTGGGGGCACACACAGTGACACACACAGACCTGCACTTGTGGCACTGGTAGACGTTCTCGCCGCAGTTGCCGCACACGCCGGGGTTGGCGGGCACCGAGGCGCTGCAGCGCGGGCACTGCAGGGTCTCGGTGGATGCCTGGTAGTTCTCGTAGAAGTCGGCGAACTCGATCATCAGGTTGGAGGCCACGATGGGCAGGGGCAGATCGATCTTCACCTCCGTCTGCCCTGGGGTCAGCTGCACCTTCTTGGCCTTGTGCCAGCGAGCCGGCCTGCAGGAGGGACGGGAGGGGTAGGGAAGGAAAGGAAAGGAAGGGAAAGGAAGGGAAAGCAAGGGAAAGCAAGGGAAAGCAAGGGAAAGGAAGGGAAAGGAAGGGAAAGGAAGGGAAAGGAAGGGAAAGGAAGGGAAAGGAAGGGAAAGGAAGGGAAAGGAAGGGAAAGGAAGGTTTTCCAGAGGGAAGTTCCCTCCCCACCCACGTGTGAGGAAAAGCCAAATGCAACCGTCTCGGCTCCAAATCTCCTTTAACTGGGATGAATGGAGAGCAGTTCTAGGATTCGTTTCCTTAGCTTCTGTATTGACATGATATGTAGCCAGAAATACATTTTAAGCCTTTATCCTCTTCATAGAGAGAGACTGTTTGGGATTAAAGAGCTGTTGATGCCTCATGGAAAAACTTTAATTCTACAGACATTTTCTAGGGATTTTCACCTCCATTTTTTTATTAGTAAGGACATTTGCATGAAAACAGGATATTTATTTCTTAAAGATCTCATCTGCTCCCACTGCTTATTCTCAACCTGAAGTCAGAATCCTCTCTTTGTGACATCATAATCCTCTCCACAGCAGCCACTTGTGATGTCACAGAGGATTAAGACTTCAAATAAGCAATAAGCGGCGGGCACAGATTAATCCCTAAGCCAGAGAGATCTGATTCTGGTGAGAACATCTCAAGAAGTAAGAAGGGGAAGCACATAAGCAGGACTGGCTCCAGACTGAGCAGTGTGTTGAAAAGGAGCCATTTCTGGTAGGTAAAGCAGAGCTGAGAGTGAGACCATCCAACTTCTAATTTTAATTCTACTCTATGGCTTCAAAGAAACAATGTTAATGCTTTCAGCATTCCTGGACATGCTGCAAAGTCCAAATCCCTTTTGGAGTCAAACTACCCATGAAGTGCTCTCAGTATTACTGCTGGTTCCCACACAATTAAGTCAGGTGCTTAAAAGCGAGCCTGGACAAAACCAGAATCCAAAAATTTTATAGACATTCTCCAAGCTTCAGAGGAAAACTGGATCTTTGCTTCAACAATTGTAGGGGATTCAGAACAATCCCACCCAATGTGGGCTGAGAGTGATGAGTAATAATCTAAGGAGGAACCTTGGGGAAAAACAAGAAGCCAAGGGAACGAATCTGATTCAAAGACTGCACACAAAACTTGATGAACATACTTGTTCTTCAGCTCCACGATGGCCTGCACGGTCCTGTTGTTGTAGTAGAGGTTGATGGTTCTCACCATCTTAGTTCGTTTCAGGTCCCCAATCTTCACTGTCACCTTGCTGATGGTGTGGCTGCCAATGAGCTTCACCACCTGCTGCGTGGTTGTGTAGCGCGTGTCCACTTTGATGGACGAGAGCTTGATGTACTGGGGAGACAAAGCAAGGGCACACTGCCTGTCTGAGGGCACCCCAAAACCTCAGGGGCACAGGAAACCAAGGGTTGGGCTCCCTGCTGTACTGGGGAGACAAAGCAAGGGCACACTGCCTGTCTGAGGGCACCCCAAAACCTCAGGGCACAGGAAAACACACCTGGAAAGGGTTGGGATCCCCACAAGTGGAAAGGATTTAATAACAGCAGTTAATGCTGGTGTCATGCAGAGCAGGTGGAGCTATGTCAGGAGGGTTTAGGCTGGATCATGAAAGGTTCTTCCCCCTGAGGGTGCAGGCACTGCCCAGGCTCCCCAGGGAATGGGCACAGCCCTGAGGCTGCCAGAGCTCCAGGAGCCTTTGGACATCACTCCCAGGGATGCCCAGGGTGGCATTGTTGGGATGTCTGTGCAGAGCCAGGAGTCAGATTTGATCCTTGTGGGCCCTTTCCAACCCAGGACATTCCATGGCTGTGTGATTCCAGGGTTACTTACACAGAAAGGCACCTCGGGGTTGTTGCAGACAAGGCAAGGATCACTCTCCAGGTAGTAGCCATCAAATTCCACGAGCCCAGACAATGTGCTGGAATGAAGGAACAACACTGACACATGGACCTGGGCATTTGCTACTTTTAACCCAGGCTATTCAACCAGAATCACTTTCATTTCCCCCATTTCCCAGTACCAGTGTGTAACAGAACTGTTACAGTGTAAATCACACTGGAAATAACAGCTTTTAACTAAGCATTTTTATTGTAATTGTCAATGGCCAAGGTGGGACCAAGAACATAACACTCAAAACTGCAAATCTCTATTCTCCAGCTGGGCCTAAGATTTTATAACATTTACTGACAGCAGAAGAGCTCAAGTCAAGCTCTGCTGGTAGGGCCCAATGTCAGGTTTGCATCTGGCAGAAAGGATTCTGCTGCTCTCCCAAGCCTCAGCAGGGCCCATCCCCAGCACCTTCCCTGGGTACTCCCCATGGATGGAGCTCAGCTGGAAAGCCCTCCAGTGACCTGGATCAAAGGCACAAGTGACTCACTTGTAGATGTTGGAGTTGGGGTGGTTGGTGAGAATGTGGTTTTGAGTCCGGAGGATCTCCACGGCCTTTTGGGAATATTCCTTCAGCTGAAATAAAACCAGGCAAAGACAGTCCTCAAAACAATGCTTTTACTGCTACACAGACACAAATATCCTCATCTTGTGGTGTTCCAGGTGCCCCAAAAGAAGTAGAGACCACACCCACAGGAATTTATGTGTTTAAATCATTACCCAGGAATGTAATTGATCCTAAAATTTGAGATTTACACAGTAGGTGCTGTTTGTCTGTCAATCCCTGCAAGTGCCTGCCAAGATTTGTACAGCATTCCCCACTTTAAACATACTCATGCAAGTACCAATGGGTCTAAATTATTTGTTCTCAATCTCACTGATCCCCTAAAAGAGGCCACAACTTCCTTTGCTCAAAAATCATGGTTACAAAAGACTTCTAGGAGTTGCAATATCAAAAATCTATAAACTGGAGCTGCCAGAGCCACAAAAGCCTCCTGTGGGAAAAGTATTTTTCTCAATAAATAAAAAAACTCACCAGCACAACTTCACCCCCAAAACAATAAAACAAAAACCCACACTTCCAAATTCTTTAAGGATCCTGCTTTTTTTAACATTAAAGTTCTAATAACATGAAAAATTTCCAGCAGAAGCTCTTCTGACAGAAAATCTGTGCCAGCTGTATCATAACTGAGCACCTGGGATGCTGTACCTCCCTTCTGGAATGTCACTGTACCTTTTTCTCAGTCTGCTGTGTTTTCAGGGAGAAGTATCCCAGGAGATCAACAAACTGGGCAGCCTTTCTTCCATAGGCTGGGAGCTCTGGCCAGATGGACCACATGAGATCCAGCAGTAACTCCTGCTGGGACTTGTTGGAGTTCCTGTTGGGTGGATTACAGACAATCAGGGCTCTTGTGCAGAAGGAGAACATTAAGCTCCAGTCCACCAAAGTGGGAAACCATCACCTTGCAGAGCTCACAGAGCTAAATCCCACCATCCCTTGAACCCATCTGTTTTCCAGCACTCCAAAACAAAAGCAGCTGTCCTGCAACAACCAAACAGAGCTCTGAAGGAGTCCAGCCCCCTAAAGCACTCCTTTCCCACACAGCTCCCAACTTCTCATGATGGGAGTCTGGATCTGTCTCAGAAATTCACTTTGCCCACAAACACCTGCTCCTGGTCATGACAGGAGTCAGATTTTGCAGGCAGAAATAAAGTGCTCCTTGCAGGTGACAACTGAGATTGATCATGGGTAAGTCACAACTTCCACCTCCAGCCCCAGTAACTGCAAACCACGAGGGCAATTCCAGAGGAACCCAACACCTGCAGGCTCCAGTGTCCTTCAGGGAGAGGCTCTGGCCCTGAGGCAGCCCCAGGCTCACCTGTAGATGTGCAGGGCCAGGCAGTGGGCCTGCCACCTCACTGAGGAGGAGTTGGATTCCAGCAGGAAGCAGCGCAGGAACTGGATGAGGGTCTCCTTGTCAGCAAACTTGTTCAGCTGGTTCACCAGGGCCGTGCACAGCTGGTCCTCCTGGCTGCCTGAACCCTCACCTAGGGACACAGGGAAGGCTTTAGGGAGAAGATAAATGCAGCATCTCACAGGCAGGCTACTCTCCTATTTCAAAGAGTCAGGATAATGGGGACAAATTATTATGTTTCAGGTAACAACAAAGTTTAATATTCATGTCTTTTTCAAAAATATAACCCAGCACTCCTGACTAACAGGAAAAACTGCAGGAAAACTTGCCAGTGAGGACGTGAGAAATGTGCTACACATCCTGATAAAAAGAAAAGGACTGACCATGAGGCAATGAAAAGACTCACAGAGAACCATCTGATGGTGAAAGCCAAAGCGGCTCCTTGAAGAAAAGCCAAGAGAGAATTTATGCCCGTGACTTTTATAGGGAAGCTTAATTACTTTCCCAGGACTGTGGATATTCATTAAGCAGCAGCCCTGGCTCCAGCAGAGCTTCCAAGGCAGCCAGAGGAAACAAGTCTGAACACAATCACTGCAGAGCACAGCTAACTGGGTGTGCATCCCCAGGATTTGTTTTAATCCTCGTGAGCCTTTCAGCCTCCTACAACCCAGGACAGGCAAGTTAAGTGGAAGCTGCTTCATCACTAGATTAGGTAACACCATTAGACAACTTCAAACCCACTCAAGGCAATAAACACAGTGGGTTTGTGATGCCCTCAGCACGTGGTTTCAGCCCAACTCTCAGAACACACTGCTTCACCTCAGTCCCATCTACACATGGGAAAACTGCTCCTCTCCCCTGACTGTGGCTGTGGGTGCCCTTGCCACGAGCCATGACCCTTTCCCATCAGCAGGATTTATCATCCAGCTCTTTCTGAACAGAGTAAGAAAGGCTGTGAGGAGCAGACTTGCTCCCTAAAACCAGAGGACAGAGCCCAGCTGCCCCTCACCCTCTCGCTCCTTCTCCTTTTCCTCCTTCTTGCTCTTTTTGGTGGAGGATTTGCTCTGTGCTGCTGCCTGCCCCGAGCCTGATGCTGCAGGAGCAGAGCTGGAAGAGGTGCTGGAAGCTCCAGAGGATGAAGCCACAGACAGCACTTTGCTGCCACACAGAGCACAAGACAACAGCTGCAGGAGAACTGGGGACACTCCTTCATCTACCAGGAAGCTGACTTGGAGCAGGAAATAGAGAACCGCTGTGGAGGAAAGGGGAAAATGTTTGAATCACACAATCATGGAATGTCCTGAGCTGGAAAAGGCCAACAGGGATTGACTCCAACCCAGGTCCTGCACACACACCCCAACAATCCCACCCTGAGCATCCCTGAGAGCACTGTCCCAATGCTCCTGAAGCTCGGGCAGCCTCGGGGCTGTGCCCATTCCTGGGGAGCCTGGGCAGTGCCTGCACCCTCTGGGGGAAGAACCTTGCCCTGACATCCAACCTAACCCTGCCCTGACACAGCTCCATGCCACTAAAGGCTGAATTAAAAAAGAAAAGGAACAAAACAAAAAAGTAAAAAAACCTCAGCCTAAACCAAAAGCCTTTGTACACAAGAACCAAACTCCCACAACTGTCCTGTCCCTGGACCATAGAAGCCTAACACTGGGGTACACCAGGTACAGTGGCTCATCACAAATTACCCCCTGGCACAATGGCAGCACAAGCAAGAGAACACAGATCTCCTGTTCCTCTAAGTTATCCATTACACCACATTTTGCTCTTTAGCCAAGGACCAGATGCAATTAGGGCACTGGGATAATTAGTACTGGAAACAGTTCAGTCCTATCAAAACCCTCATCTGTGCTGAGCTTCCCCATCCGAGCCACCTCGATCCCAACCACGACACCACTGCTCCCCCAAGCCCTGTGAGACAGAACTCACAGTCATCCTTGATGCAGAATTTCTGCCAGTTCACTGTTCTCTGCGTGGCAATCTCTGCACAAGCCTTCAAATGTTCCATCTGCAGGCACAAAGGGATGGGATCAGCGCACATCAGCGCTCCTGTCACACCAACACCACCCCGAGGCCCTTTCCCTGCTCCTGCCCTTACCAGGGAGATCAGGGTGTCATACTGCAGGGCAGAGCCTGAGCTGGCTGTCACCACACTGGCCCTCAGGAAGATGCCCTGCTCCTCCAGGAGCTTCTTGATGCCTCGCACGTGCGAGTCCAGCGTGTGCAGGTCCCGCAGCTGCCGGTACTTGTCCTTGGAGCCGCAGATGAACAGCAGCAGCTTGCGCACCTGGCGCCGCACGAACGGCGTCTGCTGGATCATCAGGTACTGCAGGGGGAAGCCAGGGCACAGTGAGATCACCAGGGTCACACTGACCACCAAAAATGAGGGATTTCTTCCAAAAGGTAAACAGATGGGAGATGCCTTCATCCAGCTTTAATCCTGTAAGTCCCAGGCAGAACAGACACTGCACAGCAGCACTGCACCACTTGCTGGAAACATCTCCAACCTCAAATAAACACCCAACCAAGGCTAATTAAGAAATCCTAACTCATACTTGTGTAAATGTAAGATAACTTGTTATGTAAAGCAGGAAGCAAACTGAGAACACAAACACCAAATATCTTCCTGATTTCTTTTTTAAGGCCAAAGTACCAACAGCTGAGCATGATGTTACATTTTTTCCATCTCACAGCAGGTTTTCTCTCTAAGCTTTGTGGCAGCAACCACTGAGTTTCAAGAAATAACAGCAACCTCATTTTTCATGTATGTTTTCTACAGATTCCTGTTCAACAGGAATGCACAAAGCCAACAGTTCACCTTCTTTCAAGGGGATTAAAAATACAAGATGGAGCTGAGATCAGCCCTGCAAAAGCTCATCTCTCCCAAGAAAGAAATCATTATTGGAGTTTTCTTGTGGAAATCTGCAGGTGTATCATGTTCTTGCTTACCTCAGACAAAAAGTAGAACCAGGAGTGATCAAAGATGGGCGGGGGGATGCGGGAGTTGGTGTCTGCAATCTTCTTGATCTGGTAGGGCAGGCGCAGCACCATCTCTGTCAGGAGCTGAGTGTAGGCCTCAAAAACATCTGCAGCATGACCCTGGCAGCAAGAGAAATCTCTCAGGCTCTGAGCACACCCAGTGTGGTGCCATGATGAATGACAGGGTGCTTTTGGTGAATTTTTAAAAACAAGGGATTTCTGCCCCTTTGCAGCCCAAAGAATGTTCCCAAATGATGAATAAGAACCTGCACAAGGCCTTGAACCAGATGGCAGCTGTGAGGATGCACTAAGCTAGTCTGGAGTAATAAAGCAGTTCAACTCAGCAGACATTCTTACATTTAATCAGGCTTTTTGCACTGCACCTGTACAAACACCAAACCATGGCATAATGGCACCACAGTAGTGGAACAAGCCTGAGAATTACTGTGGAAATTCCCATCCACCATTCCACTTCCTTGGCACACTTAAGTTCAGGAATTCTGCCTGCCAAGCACAGGGAGTCATGGGCTGGGGCAGCTTTCCTTCAGGATAATTAACAATTCCTCCAGCAACAGCTCCACAGAACTCCTGGGTTAGGAGTGCACCAGGGGATGCAGGGAGAGGTGGGAGAGGAGCTGGGCTGCCCTGTGAGAACTCAGAGCACTCCCAGTTGTAACTTTGTGCCACAAGATGGATTTTGGTTGCTTTTCTAAGGGCAAACTCCTCATGCAGGGCTGCTTTCCCAGCTCTGTGCACGCCCTGCACAGCTCCCAGCACAGGGCAGGACTCACCTTCACGTACTGGCGGAGGAAAAAGGGGCTCATGTCAGGGGGAGAGGAGGTGGTGTGAGGCTTCAGCAGCTGGCTGGTGGCCACGGGCTCCTCGTCATTCTGCTGGCTCTTCCAGTACTCCAGCAGGGACTTGAGCACGTGCAGACAGTAATCAACAGCACCAGAGCTCAGCAAGGCAGCTGCTGTGGCACTGGAGATCAGGGAGGAAGCCTGGAACAGAGGGAAGGAGCTGGATCAGGAACACACCTGGGAACCCTCAGTGGGGAGAGCTGGGGCAGCCCTGAGCACCTGCTGACAGTGTGGGCAAGAGAGCAGGTCTGGATGAAACTTTGCAGGCAGCTTTTAAGTTTGGGGTTTGTTTGAGGTTGGGGTTTTTTGGGTTTTTTTTTTGTGTTTATGAAAAGCAACTCAAATATTTACAGAGACTCTTTTGAACAAGTGCTTAGTAAAGGAAAACAAATAAAATCTCCTCTTAAGTCTAATCTCCCCTCGACACATGTGCCAGAGGCCACTCTGCTGTGGATTAGACGACTAGGGCTTTTTTCCCTTCTTTTTTTCCCCCTTCTTTTTTTTGTTTTTAAGTTGGGATTTCTATTTGTTTATCTGGGATTTGGCCAGCTGGGCGTGAATCCTGGTAGAGAAAGAGTCCCTGTTGCAGCTGCCGCTCACAGGCTCTGCTCCACCCAGGTATTGCTCCACCTGCATTCTGCAAGACGAGGAGCTTTGATTTCTGTGGGAAGCTCAAGTGAGTAACAAAGGCTGGAGAAAAAGCTACTGTAAATAAAACTATTAAAGCAGCCCTGTAAATCCAAACAAACCCCACAGCTCATAAGCTCATTAAAATTTGATGCAGTTCAGACTAAATTTTTTAACCTCTATGCTTTTTTATTAATCTCCTTCCCACCACACATACTGCTTTTTATGCCTTATTACTGTACCTTTTAGCAACAAATATCTAAGGAATCCTCTTAGCGACTTTTACGTTGACACAGCAGCATATTGCTTTCCAATAATCACATTACAAATCCTCTTTAACCCCTTCAGCACTGGTGAGATGCAAGGCAAAAATCTGCCAGACCGTTTTAAGTACCATCATTAATGTGCTGCCCTGAGCTCAGTCTGGAACCATGCACATAACAAGAGCATCCAATTGTCTTTACACGGCTGCTTCCTCCAGCCCTAGTTTCAAAACTCTTTTTCCACAAGAGTTCAGTAACACTACACGTTCCCTATAAATTTTTCCAAAGCCCTCTCAAGGATGTTTCAGTTTTGCATCTGTTATTTCAGTTAGCAGCTTTGGTTTTGATGAACAAAAGCCCCCCAAGCACATCACGGAATCCCAGAATGGTCTGGGTTGGAAGAGACCTTAAAGTTGAACCCATTCCACCCTCTGCCATGGACAGGGAGACCTTCCACTGTCCCACATTGCTCCAACCTGGCCTTGGACACTTCCAGAGATCCAGGGGCAGCCACAGCTTCTCTGGGCACCCTGTGCCAGGGCCTGCCCACCCTCACAGAGAAGAATTTCTTCCCAATATCTGATCTAAATTTCCCCTCTTTCAATCTGACCGTTTCCCCCTTGTCCTGTCACTCCAGCTCCTGATGAAAAGTCTCTCTCTGGCTTTCCTGTAGTCCCTTCAGACCCTGGAAGGTGTTGTGGGGTCTCCACAAAACCACACAACCTTCTCCTCTCCAGGCTGAGCATTCCCAACTGTCCCAGCCTGTCCCCACAGGGGAGGTGCTCCAGTCCCCTCCTCTGCACTTGCTCCAACAATTCCATGAGTTCTCATGTTGAGAACACCAGAACTGTGTGCAGTGCTCCAGGTGGGGTCTTGTTAGAGCTGAGTGAAGGGGGAGAAAATCATCCCCTGACAAATCAATTTGGAGAATGTACCTCACAAATGGAAGTCTTGGATCCTGACTTGGTCCTGGACATGAAGACACTGAGCAGCCTCATCACCACCAAGTGCACCTCGTTCACAGCGGAGCGCTCGTTTTTCTTGGACACATCCTGCAGGAAAAGAAACATCCTGCTGCTCAATCCCAGAGCTGAGCAGTGTCCCAAGCCTCTCAAGTTCAGTGCTCTGATCCTCAGGAAGCATTTCTAATTTAAGCTCAAGCAATAAGACTGAAAAAAGCAGCACAAATGCCTCAACAGAAGGGTAGGCAGTGGCCTGGCTGCCAGAGAACAGTCCCACACAAATGAAAAGCTGCATATGCCAATCATGCATTAACTGATCAAGGCTCTTCTCAGAGTTTAATTCCAGCAAAACAAATTTTCATGCTCCCTTGTGGATGTCAGACCCAGGAAACAGCGGGAGGTCCACTCATGTCATTTTCTACCTTACGTGAAAGGAGGCAAGAGGAATGAACTGCCTGACCACATCCACACAGCAATGTTTCTGTGACTCCCAACCATTTAATTCCTCCAAGGAAACAAACCCTGCCTAGAAGGAGCAAATTCAGAGCATGAGCCCACACTGCACTTTACCTTTTTGTCCATGCCCAGCTCTGCAATCAGCTGGGACAGAAGGTTATCCAAAGCTCCCTTGTCTTTCTCATCCTCCCCATCTAGGTCTGTTGTGAGCATCAGAATAACCTGGGAAAAGCAGTCAGAGGATTATTAGAGGGCAGGTTCCACATTTATTTGTCCTTCACTGATTTTATCTTGAATTATATGTGTTCTTTCCCAAATCCAGCCTGTGCCTCACATCCTAATATGAACATTCAGCATAAACCCACAAGACCTTCCCAAACACAGTGGAGCTCAAGGATTGGAGCCCTCAGGCTCCTCAGTCAGCTGTAAAGTCACACTGAGAAAGGGCACAAGTCCAGCAAAAATCTGTGGGTGAGGAATGTTTTGCAACAGATGGACTCACACTGTGACTGGGCAGGAAGGAGAAAAGCACATGCAAACAGAAACCAGTGACTGAACTGTTTCATTTGGGCTTAACTCTGAGCCCTCCTCACTCACCTGCATGTAAGGGATGGCCCGGACCCCCCCCACGTTCCTCAGCTGGGGCAGATTCTGCAGCAGCCTCTCCAGCAGCATCAGCCTGACCATGTGCAGCCTGGGGATTCAGAGGCAGTAATCAGACACAGCCCAGAACACACCACACCCAGCAGGGTCTCCAGGAGAGCACTGCAATCTGCCCCAGAAACCCTAAGCCATCAAATCCTCCCAGAGAGGACAGGACTTGCTCAGACTTCACAGGGGAGAGAAGCCAAAGATGCAGAGCACCTCTGACAATGGAGCCACACTGCCCAGGCCTGGCCACCTGGGGACTGCAACTGCATGGGAACATCCTGCAAATCAGCTCCACACTGCTCTGGAGAGGGGACTGAGCACCTGCTCCCACAGAATGAAAAGTGCCCATGCTCCCAAAGGACACTTCCACATGCTTTTGTCCTAACAGTGAATTTCACAGGCTCACAAGATTTCAGTGGTTCCATGTTAACTAGACTCATGGAGCATTTTTTCATCCCTTCCTAGAGGCAGCAGTTTTGTGGGACACACACTGGGTGTATTTATCACACACACGATGATTGCACAGAGGGTGCACTGCCCAGGCTCCCCAAGGAATGAGTGCAGCCCTGAGGCTTGCCAGAGCTCCAGGAGTGTTTGGACAACATTGGGATGTAGAGGGTGGGATTGTTGGGATGTCTGTGCAGGGCCAGGGGTTGGACTGGATGATATTTGTGGGCCCCTTTCACCTCAGGACATTCCACGATTTTGCAATGGCAGTTTGCTCTAGTCTGTGTTTCTGACTTTCCACTTTGGTTACCCAGCAGTCACAAATCCCACTCCTGGCACTGCAGCCCCCTCCTCGGCAAACACCCCCAGAGCACAGAGCTGTTCTTCCTCAAGAGGAAACAAAGTCTCTTGCCTGTTGCTGGTGTGGACGTCCCCCTCTGCCTCCCCTTCCCCCTCGGAGCCCTCTCCCTCCTGCTGGCCCGTGGTGGTGCTGATGGCTCCCGTGCTGGAGCTGACGCTGCCCGGCCCCGCCGGGTGACCCTCGGCCGCCGTGTCCCCGTAGGCGCTGCTCCGGCCGGACACTGGGGAGGACAGGAGAACAGGGAAACACACAAAACCTCAGCATCTCAACAGGGAAACACACGAAACCTCAGCAACTCAACAGGGAAACACACGAAACCTCAGCAACTCAACAGGGAAACACACCCTCAGCAACTCAACAAGCACCTTGCCTGCTTCATATCCAGCAGCACAGCTGAGCTGCACTTTGGAATGAATTGTGGTTCAAAGGAGATGCTGGCTTTGGTTCTCTTCTGAAAGCCACAGAGAGGCTGAAGATGCTTTTGTAGAAATATTTTCTTTGCCACCCTCATCTTTGTGGCCCAAACTGAACTGGTCCCACAGCAGTAATTCAAACTCAGTCAGACAATGTTTCGATGGGCAGGGCAGACAATCAGACAATTTCTTTAATAAGAGTCTGTGATTATTTTACCTGGGTATCAGTCCCAAACTAAAAAGAGAGTAATTAATCCTATTTCATTCAAACTTAACCAGCAGCACAGTGAATTGTCTCAGTCTTGCTCTAGGCATTCTGAGAGGCAAGGGCTCTGGGGAGACCTTGCTGTGGCCTCCCATACCTTATAGAGTACTGGGTACTCATGGTACTTATGAAAAACAAGGAGAGGGATCTGTTATATGGGCAGAGAGTGACAGGACCAGGGGCAGTGGCTTTCAGCTGAACAAGGGCAGGATTAGATGGGATATTAGGAAGAAATTCTTTACTCAGAGGGTGATGAAGCCCTGGCACAGGTTGCCCAGAGAAGCTGTGGCTGCCCCATCCCTGGAAGTGTCCAAGGCCAGGTTGGACAGGGCTTGGAGCACCCTGGGATCGTGGAAGGTGTCCCTGCCTTGGGGTTAGTACAGGATGATCTTTAAGGTCCCTTCCCACCCAAACCATTCTGGGATTTAATGATTCTGTTATTATAGCCCAGCAAAATCTGCTGCAGATTCCACACTTCCAGAGAACCACGAAAAGCAGACAACATCCCATCTGTGGGAACTGGGGCAAAACCCACAAAACAACAGATGGCAGCAGCCACTGGGGAATGAGATTCTCTCTGTGCCAGGGATCACGCACACCCTCCCATGGTGGGCGAGGCTGTGGCAGCAGGGAGGGAGCAGGGGGTGCAGCAGGGAGGGAGCAGGGGGTGCAGCAGGGAGGGAGCAGGGGGTGCAGCAGGGAGGGAGCAGGGGGTGCAGCAGGGAGGGGAGCAGGGGGTGCAGCAGGGAGGCAGCGGTAGGTGCAGGAGGGGATGCAGCAGGAAGGGTGCAGCAGGAGGTGCAGCAGGAGGTGCAGCAGGGGGTGCAGCGGGGGATGCAGCAGGGAGGGAGCAGGGAGGGAGCAGAGGGTGCAGGATGGGGTGCAGCAGGGCTGCAGCAGGGGGTGCAGCAGGGGCTGCAGCAGGGGCTGCAGCAGGGGCTGCAGTAGGGAAGAAGCAGAAGGTGCAGCAGGGCAGAAGCAGGAAGGGAGCAGGACGTGCAGCAGGGAAGGAACAGAGGGTGCAGGATGGGGTGCAGCAGGGAGGGAGCAGGGGCGCAGCAGGAAGTGCAGCAGGGGTGCAGCAGGGAGGGAGTAGGGGGTGCAGCAGGGCAGAAGCAGGGAGGGAGCAGGAGGTGCAGCAGGGGGTGCAGCAGGGAAGGAGAAGAAGGTGCAGGATGGGGTGCAGCAGGGAGGGAGCAGGGGTGCAGCAGGGGATGCAGGAGGGCTGCAGCAGGGAAGGAGCAGGGAAGGAGCAGGGGCTGCAATGGGGTGCAGCAGGGGATGCAGCAGGGCTGCAGCAGGGAAGGAGCAGAGGCTGCAGTGGGGTGCAGCAGGGGATGCAGCAGGGGATGCAGCAGGGCTGCAGCAGGGCTCACTCACCGCTGTGCTCCCCGGCCACCGAGTCCACGGCGCTGCCGCCGCTCTCCGAGCCCACGCTGCCCCCGTGCTCCGCGGGCGATGTCCGCAGCGTGGAGCCGTCCGTGGCCGCCGTGCTGCCCTCGTCGTCAGAGGCTGGAGCTAAGAGAATAAAGAGAGCTGTTACAAGTAAAAACACTGCCTGGGAACAACTGCAAACGACGCTCACGCTACCAGGGAAAGGCTGTGGGGATCGGGCTTGGGGTTTGGGGATGGCCACAAAGGGAAAGGGAGCTTGGGGGTGACAAGCAGGACAGTTAAAGCAGTGCAGGGGAGATATCCCGAGAGGAAAGCTTCTCTATCAAACACACAGGCATGCACAGTTACTTAAAGAACCATGTCTGGTTGTTTATAAATGCAAGGGAAATACAGCACATGCTCTGTTTTGTCTGCTTTAGTTTAAAGACAGGAAATAACTTCTTCAGAAGTCTACAGTGAGAGTCAATCAAAGCAGGAAAAGCTGTAAGTACACTCTCAAAAATACAAGAAGCCAATAGTAATAACTGCTCTCTTCCAAACCGTGTTTGCAAACCAATTTTAAGGCATTACTTAGGTCAGAATGTGAAAAAGAAGATGCCTTGCAGTGAACAGTTACCTGATGCTGTTGTGTCTGAGAGTGTTCCAGCGTCGAGAGAGGAGGAGCTGGGAGCTTGGCCCGACAGTCCCAAGCTCTGCAGCCCAAGGGCACTGCTGCTGCTCCCTGCAAGCAGAGAACAACTTATGAGCATCATTCTTTGAGAGAATAAGTTAACTCTGGCATTTTCTGTACATTTCATAGTTCTGCTATCTTTGGTGCACTGGTGATGACACCATCAGCTTTGCCTCATTTCTTTCCCAGTTTTCCGTTTCCATCCCCTTGTTGCCTGCCAACAGTGCCCACATCTGACCTTGCTGATCTTGTTGCAGGCTCAAGGCAATAGCCAACTCCACCATTGTCTCATCATCTGCATCTGGAGGGATATCCAGCATCGGAGGGAATCCCTCTGCTCCAGCCAGAGAGCCTCCAGAGGAGAAGGATTCCCATTATTCACGTTCTCAGAAGTCTCCAGAACCATGGATTCGGACTATGGAGAGGAAC
>CM032373.1:1339437-1521937 GCA_019023105.1 Diglossa brunneiventris
GGAAGGGGGGATCGTGCCTGAGTCACGGTTTAATGGCTGCAAAACCAGCCTTTGTTTGGGGACACTTGGAAACTGCCTCGTGCTCCTCGGTTATTGAAATGGAATAAACCAGCAGGAGATGGGCACTGGCATGCCTGGACTAAATGTAATAGGGAAAAAATTGAAATTTAAAAAATGAATAAAAAGAATATAAAAATCTTATCCCAGCCTTCAACAGGGCCTTGATAATTTGCTAAAATGCCGGATTTGCCCACGAGGACTCCATGCCCTGGAACCTGGTGTTAAGCAAGTACTTGTAAGAAATAAAATCTCTTTGCCAGCTGCCCCCAAACATGACTTGGGGCACTGGAGATGTGACTGCCTCGATGTCCTGAGGTCTCCAAAGCAGGGGGTCCCACCCTGTTTCATCTCCTCCCTCTTCAAAGTCCTTTTCCTTCACCTCCCCTTCAGAACGTGAACTTAGGGGAACACAAAGCGCCCAATAATCAATCCCACAGGCCCTGAAGGGCACTGCCAGCACCAGGAGGCCTTGGCAGGACTCACCTCGGAGGCCAAGCACCACAAGAGCTTTGAAATAAAATCCACAACACAAGACTTGAGTTGATTTCAAGGCTCTCCCTCAACTCTTTAAGTAGCATGAGAAAAAACCCATATTTTTCCACATCTACCTGTATTTCCCCTTCTCTCACCTTCTTTCTTCTTTCACCCTGAATTCTCAGTTCTTTTTTCTGGTTTGTGTTTTGTTTTTTTTTTTAATCCCAGAATGCAGGAGACTTCAGAGCTGATACAAACATTAGTACAGAGGAGGGATCTTGGGCAGGAGCACAAAGAACAGAGAGAAGCAAAACCCACAACAAACCAGGTTTGAAATCCTAATCAAGAACATGCTGTAACAAAGCAGAAGAATTCCACACAGCTCCAGCCTGGCAGCCACTCTGAGGAGGTGACATAAGAGCGTGCTCTAATATACAGCATCACCCTTTTAAAAATACATTTGTGTTTTTATGGTGCTCAGGACATTTCCTTTGTCGTTTCTCATCTCCTACTGCCGCTGAGGCTCTCAGCACCAGCAGAGACTTGGCCAAAGTTCTGGCAGCCCAGACAAGGAGCTCTGGGAGGGATTTCAGGCCATAATAAGATCTAAGCTGTCGGAAAGTCCAGGCAAACTTCTGTGGCATGTTTTTCCTTTCTCTCCCCTATAAACACCCTGTGGAAGCTGTCCTGGAGGCTGCCAAGGGAGCACAGTGCATTCTCTCAGCTGCTGCACATGACTCTGGGCAAGGCTCCTCCACCACAGCTCCCAGCATTGTCCCCCAGGCCTGTGACTACAGGAAAGCTTGCCCATGTAGGGTGAGGATTATTTTCTTTCACAACTGCCTCATGACTTCAGGGCAGTCTGGTGGAGAGGGGAACGTGGGTGTTTGAGTGGAGCCGTGAGTCTCCTGCTCTCCAGACAGAGCTGGGATTCCCTGCCACTGGAACTGCTCCCACCAAGGTCTCTGGTGAGGAGGGTGAGCCAGGACAGGTCTCAGTGTGACCCTGGGAGCAAACCAGGGCTGTCCCCCTGACTGCCACACCTGGGAACCCACCCCAGCCAGGCTGCCAGCCTTCCTGAAGGATTGCTCTCAGGGACACCTGAAAGAAATCCCTGGGATGGCACAAGCCTGTTGGGGAAGATGAAACAGGAAAGCCTTATAAATATGATTGTCTGGCAAAAGATTTTGAGAATATAGAAACTATAAACGAGATTGAAATGAAAGCAAGCTTTGAGATCCCTCAGTTACTGAACAACAGCAAAACAACAGTGTGGCCAGCTGAAGGGAATCCCCTTTTGATGGAACAAGGCCCTCTGCTTGCAGACAGCTCCAAGGCTCAGAGCAGACCCTGCCAGCTTGGCAGAAGGGGTCCAAAGAGGAGTTTTTAGGGTTTAAAATGTAACACAGGATGGTGATGTAGTGATGCTTATAGACTGTATGTAAATGTTGTAGGATTTGTATCTTGGACTGGATTGGTTAGTGAGAATCAGAATATTCAACACAGAAGAAGATTTATGGTATTGTAATGGGAACCTCGCTCTCTTACGCTTTTACTCTCTTACCCTTTTACTCTCTTACCCTTTTACTCTCTTACCCCTTTTACTCTCTCACCCTCTCATCCTCTCTCCCCCTCTCTTCCCTCAGTCCTGCTCTGAGCTGTGGCTGGCAGCTCCCAGCAGGGCCCTGCCCTTGGCCCTTTGCAATGAACCCCAAGTGCCAGACCTGGCTGCAGAGATCTCTCGTGTCCGTCTGTCCCGACCGTCCCACCTCCCATCGCTCCCACACGAGCCCACCAGGGCCAGCACCCCTTCCCACCACCTGCAGCCACACAGCAGCACCTGAACCCAGGGATGTTCCATCTCCCCCCACCCCAGCACTCAGACAAATCCCCTGTTTTTGGGAAAAGCTGATCCGTCCTGTTGTGTAGTGAAATGTGCAGGGGCTGAGCTCAGCTCTCACAATGGAACCTGCACAAGGCTCAGAACGCTGGTGCTCAACATCCTCTCTCATAAAAGGCCTCTATTTACTTTCTGATTCCATGAGTAAATGCTGTCTATAAATAGCCCTCCCTGCCCAGCCACGCTGCTGTTATCACCTCAGTCACTCAGAAAGGGCCCTGATAAGACCAAGTGATAATAGATCAGGATCACCCTTCTGTGGAGAGGAACCTGCTGGAATTCATTACTGCAAGATTTTCATTCCCCTCTGCAGCTCTTCAGCCTGAAGCAGCAAAAATAATGGAGTGCCCATGCCCTCCTCACCTTGTCTTTGGGTTTATCTCCCTCTTCCACCACATCCTTTAGGAACCAGCCTCAAAACAGAGCCAAACTCAAAACTGAGAGCTCGGCTCACCCTAATCTCTGTTTCAGCCCTAAATACTTTTACTGAACCCACTAAAGAACAAAGAAAACAATGAGATAAAAGCTTATCTGCTCCCAGGAGTCAGGAGCACCGGTGGAATACACACCTAGGGCACAGCAAAGCCTCCCAGCACTGCCCTACACATGCATTATCTCTGGGTGAAGAGCTTTATGACCCTTTTATGTGCAGTGTGTAGGTTCTGACCTCAAAAGAAATAAACTTTTCTTCAAGGGCTCCGCTGCCACTGGAGGGAATGCCCAGCACTCCTACAGTGCTCCTATGGATCCATTATCTACATTTCCAGAGTTTTATTGCCTTTGAAAATGTAAATATATTGAAGGGTAGCTTTCATGTGCAGTGTCAGGGTTGCAAGAACATGAGGATTAACCAAGGGAAGAAATAAAAAGCTCTTCAAGGGCTCCAAAGACATTTGAGGAACACACAACACTCCCAAGAGTGCTCCTATGGATCCATTCCCTTATCTGCATTTGAAGAGCTTGATTACCTTTGGAAATGTAAATATATTTTCTGTGCAGTGCCAAGATTGTATCAACACAAATGTTAACAGAGGGTAAGAAATAAACTGTTCTTCAAGGGCTCTGATGGCCTTGAGGAACACCCAGCACCCCTGCAGAGCTCTTGTAGATCCACTCCCACATCTGCATTTACAGAGTTTTACTGCCCTCACAAAGGTAAAGATATTTAATGTGCTGAGCCACAATTGTAACAACACAAATGTTAACAGAAGGTAAGAAACAAACTGTTCTTCAGGGGCTGCAGTGGCACCTGAACAGCCACCAGGCTCCCCAGGAACAGAATGTGCCCCTGCTCAGGCTGCCCTCACCACCTCTGCAGCTCAGGGCTTCCAGTTAATCATGGGGGCTACAGAATTACCATAAATCCACAGCACCCTGCCACTGAGAGGGATGCAAATGAATAAAGGTGGCAGCAGGGGTATAAAATTCAAGATGAGGCATTTTAAAATATTTATATAAAGGCAGAACGGTCTTCAATTCACACAAACAAACCAGGTGCTTTTGATGCCTCAGTTGCACAGATTTCCAAGAACTGGAGTTGTTTAGTACTTGAATTTTTAGCAGTGGGGGGACATAAACAGCCAGGGCAGGGGCAGCCCTGGGGTATTTGTAGAGGGGAAGGGATGGGCAGCAGCAGAGTTCCAGTACAGATTTGGTTTTCATAGAAAACCAGACTGGTTTGGGCTGGAAAGAGCTCAAAGCTGATCCAGTGTCACCCCCGCCATGGCAGGGACACCGTTCCCTGTCCCAGGGTGTTCCAGCCTGGCCTTGGGCACTGCCAGGGACCCAGGGCACCCCCAGCTGCTCTGGGCACCTCACAGGGAAGGATCCTCCCCAAAATCCCATCTAACTGACCCTCTTGTTTTAAAACCATTTCCTGTCCTGCCCCTCCATCCCTTGTAAATAATCCCTCTCCACACTTCCTGCCACAATTAGGTCACTCCAGAGCTTCTCCAGGATGAACAATCCAATTTCCCAGCCTTTCCATTGTACCAGGCCAGGGAACAGGGCTGGAGTGACTGAGGCACTGACCTCATTCCCCTGCCCCACAATTACAGGAGGATGGAGCTGAGTCATGGACTCAACCCCCCCAAAGCACAGCTCCCCCAGGGAATAAATCCCTGCCCACAGGCTGGAGCTCAGTCTCACTGGGAATTTATAGGAGAAAGAGCAAACTGGAATTAATGCTCCACTGAAGGCTGGGAAAAGGAAATGCTCTGCCTTTGGAAACAGGGGAACATTCTTTTAGGGCTGAAACAAACCCAGAGCAGCTCAGTGCTGCTCCACACCAGGCTCCCACCCTCCCCTCCATTAAATAAGTAGAAAAAACAGTGAATTTCTTCTTCCAGCCACCAAAAGGGAGCAGGGAAGAGCCTGCCTGCATTGCACATGCACTGAGAGAGGGATCCCCTGGCCCCAAGGGAAACCCCAAAGGGAAACCCCAAAGGCAGAGTGTTGTTAGCTGTAGGATGTTTACAAGAAGGGTGTTGCTCCTAATTAAGCAATAGTGTAATAAGTAGTGATTAAAGACCAATCAAGTCCACTTCTATCACAGCTATCTATAAAAGAATGTGTGGTTTCTAATAAACTCAACATTTTACTTTCTGAGACTTTATAAATCACTTTATTCAGCCATCCTCGATGCAGTAACAACAGGAGGGGAGGGGCAGGAAGGAGAAGGGGTTCATTTGCAGATTTCCCTGTGCTCCCCCAGGGCAGGCAGCCCCTCTGCATGTGGGACAGCACTCCAGGGTGACTTTGTCCCCGAACGGGAGAGGGAAAGCTGCTCTCCTGCTGCCAGCCAGCAGCTCTGTGCCAGGGGGGAATACACATTAGCAGGAACACGTTTTCCAGGGCTTTAGGGAATTTTTAACTGCTCTGCTCTCCCCATTTCTCCCTTTCATGAAACAAAATAATAAAAAAAGAGAGGGGGGGAAAAATTTAAAAATAATTTTTAAAAAAATTTAACAAGTAAATAAATAAATAAATAGAAATTGTAGAAAGAGCCAAAGGTGAGGTGATTCTGGCATAGTCATTTGGGGAAAAAAAATTGACAGAAGAGTTGGAAAATATTCCAGACTGTCCAATGCTTCAGCATATGGAGGAGAGGGAAATAAAGAATTCTCTTCTGCCTGTGAGAGGGGGGATTTTTTGTAGCAGTTTTAATGACTTTTTAATGACTTTTTAATGATTTTTTGTAGCAGCTGTTTGAAATACTAAATATTGACATTAAAATATCCCCATTGAAATTAAATATTTATGCCTCCCCTGCCAATTTATGGAATTCAGTAAATTTCCACCAATGCCTGGTTTTCTCTTTAACCAGATGTGACTCGTCAGGGTCAGATTCTGGGACTGATCTGACATGGGACTGCTCAATTTCAATTCTGTGCTCTGTGTCAGAGGGAGCTCCATCTATAAAAAATACATTAAAATGGCAGAGTTGTATTTTCTCCCCTCAGAGACAAATTTTACCTGTAAGAATGCACAGGCAGAGACTCTTGCAGTGGAATCCCAGATTTGGAATCAGTCCTGAGGCAGGATCCCTTTGATCTCGGGCTCCAGCCTGAGTCACTGCATTGAAGGGAAGGGGGATGCTGTAAATCATCACTTCCTTCAGCATTCCCTGCCTGAATGAGCCACTGCAAATTACCAACTTCCCTTGCCCACATGAAGAGAAGCAAGTTAATTCCTCCTCTTTTTAGTCCAGGATCTTGGAGCTGTCAGGTTTTCCAGCACTTTTCCAGCACTGATGTCTGTGCACACACAGCAAACAAAGCCAGGCACCCCTGAGTGCCCAAAGCACCAAACACAGAGCTCTGGATGAAGCTCACCTGCTCCCAAACCCTGAAGAGTGGGAAATTTTAAGTGGTTTGTCCACAGAACCGAGAGATTTGGGAAGTTAAATGGAACTGAGGTGCAGGCTGTAACACCAAGCCTTGTTTCTGACTGGATTTCAGGGCAAATTCAGAACAAACCCCCTGAAACGAGCAGCACATTGAAGATTAAACCCAGCAGCAGTGCAAAGCTCTGATCACACACAGGGCAATTCCACCTCAAAGCAAGGAATGGTGCTGCTTCCAGGCAGGAAAAGCCAAAAAAGGGACCCCTGAACCCATCCCTAGTGAGAAGGAGCAGCCCAGGCACAAAGAGCCAACATGACCTGGTGAGTCCCAAAGTCCCCTTGGAAAGGGCTCCAAATGAGCCAGGTTTTGGGGAAGTGGGGCACAGGGAGCCAGAGGAGTCACATGGAGCAGTGCTGGATGCAGGGACAAAGGGCTGCAGGGACTCTCTGCTGGGATTTCAGTGCTGGCCTGGCTCCCTAACGAGCTGGGCACTTCGTTAGCGGGCACAGAGCTCCATTCCGTGCCAGCCTCCCCTCCTGCAGCACCAGAGCCACAGCTGATGTCATTCTGCACAGGGAGCAGCAGCACTCACAGCAGGGGCACAGGAGAGGCTCCCAGGCCTCCAAAACCAGGGCTGAGAATTTCATTTTTAACATTTTTAATTTTCCAAACACAGCACCTTGGTAATGCTGTGGTGGTAAAAATGTGTGTGTGTGCCCCAGCTGCCACTGCCTGCCACAGCACTGGAGAATGTCAGGGAACCTTTCCCAGGTTTCCTGAAAATTAAAAATTTTTAACATTTTTAATTTTCCAAACACAGCACCGTGGTAATGCAGTGGTGGTAAAAATGTGTGTGTGTGCCCCAGCTGCCACGGCACTGGAGAATGTCAGGGAAACTTCCCCAAGTTTCCTGAAGTCAGGTAAATCACCTGGAAAAATCCAGGTTTAATTTGAAGCAGGATGATCTGATAATCAGGATAATCTGATGATCTGATAATTTGATTATCCAGGACCAGAAGAGCTCCTGGACAAGGTGACACCAGGGCTTAGGAAACACCAGACAAGTTCTTGATTTCTTTGGCATCAAAACCAGATCCCTCCACCCCACATGATCCCTTCAGCATCAGCAGGCAGCCAAAACATCCCCAGGTGCCACATCCACACCATTTTTGAACATTCCCATGGATGGTGACTCCACCACTCCCTGGGCAGCCTCTGCCAGGGCTTTGGGAGCTTTTCCATGAGGAAATTTTCCCTATACCCAATCCAAACCTCTGCTGGTGCCACACAAGGCTGTTTCCTGCCACTGCTCCATGGCAGAAGAGGCTGACCCAAATCAAGGCATTTTTGACAATATATTTGAAATTCAAGAAGCTCTCAGTGTGCCCAGGCTGTTGCCCTACTACAGTAATATTTTTGTCCCTTATTCCAAATTTATCACGAAGTGGAGGCAAATTGCTCCCCTTCAGATGTAAGAGTGGGAGGTTCAAGGTTAGAAATGTGAGAAAAACAAACCTGTGGCCATCCCTGATCCCTGGCAGTGCCCAAGGCCAGGCTGGACAGGGCTGGGACAGTGGGAGGTGTCCCTGCCATGGCAGAGGGTTTGGAATTGGATCTTTAAGGGCCCTTCCAACCCAAACCACCCTGTGATTCCATGATTTCCCTGTTTCCCAAGCCGTATTTCCCTGTTTCCCCACCCAGTCTCATGCCATTTCTTATCATTTATTGCCTTTTATTATCACTTCTCACTAATCCCTTCAGGGCTCTTGGAGCAAGGTAATTTTTAATAGGAAGAGGTCACAAAGCTATGCAGGAGTTTCAGCCACTCTGAGCAGTGCACACACAGACACTGTTAAGCTTTTAAACTTCAAAAAACACTGGAAGAAATCTCTTCCTTTCTCATACAACCACACAAAAAAAAGAGCTGGTTTTTAAAAGAGCTGGTTTTAAAAGAGCTGGTTTTTAAAAGAGCTGGTTTTTAAAAGAGCTGGTTTTAAAAGAGCTGGTTTTTAAAAGAGCTGGTTTTTAAAAGAGCTGGTTTTTAAACACCAAGAGGGAGATTTAGAATCAGAATATCCCAAGCTGGAAGGGACCCACAGGGCCCCCTCAGGACCAAAAAACAACATCCTGTGAGTATTTCTAGCACAGAAAAAAAGTCAACTAAGTCAGAGAAAAGCAGATGCAGGAAACCAAGCCGAGAGCTGGCAGAGCAGCACCACAAAGGCTGAGCCACAAAAAAGCAGCTGCTGAGCTGGAGGTGGCTGCAGAGCCCTCCCTGGCCCCAAGTCCAGCACTCCAGAGGCACCTCTGCTCCAAAGCCCCAGGAAAGCTGGAATTCACTGGTTATCACTGGTTCCTGTGTTTGCTTCCACCTCAGCCCACATTGCAGCATCTGGGAGATTCTTTGGGTTTAAGATCTGAGCTATGTGAGGGGTTTGCTCCCAGAGCTACTCAGAGCTGAGCTGTGCTCTGAAAATCTGGGGTTTTATTGCCTTCAGAAAGCCCAGAGTGAGTCACAGGAGGAATCAAAAGGTAAATTCAACTTACACACACACAGTCCTGTGGCTCTCCTACAGCAGGGGAAGCTTCTTGAGAAACAAGGAGAAGTTTTTTCCTTTAAAACTCCAACCACAACACGAGGGGGGGGATTTTTCTCCTCACTGAGTTCATCTACAAACTCATTATGTTAATTCTAATTTAAAGACCAAGTTCAGAACAACAGCAGCTCCTTCAAGTCACTCATAACACACTCAGCCCTCCCATTACAAACCAGTTGAAGGCACACACAGAGATTTCTTTGTCTATTAAATTTTCCAAGCACAGCCCCAACCCCAGCGTGGAGCACTGCTAGAAATCAGGATCAAAGAGAAACACCCTCCCCGCCCCACAAACCTTCTCCTGCATCCCTACAACCCAGAAGTCCCAGTTTCTAGCTGGAAAAAAATAAATAAACCTGAGATTTGTGAGAGATACCGTGTGTACCCTAAATGTGTGTCTCTGCAGCAGCATTTCTGAAGGAAAGATGGAATTATTTAAGGAAATATTTCTCTTCTGGGGCTTCACTTGCACAGCTCCAAGCAGTGCCACTTTCCACCCAGCAATTACAACTGGATAGTTGTGCCACACAGCCAAGGTTTTTTTTCAAATCAGGCAATTTTATCCCGTCTCCACAAGGAAAACTGATGTTCTCCCAGGCCAGGGAAAATGGGGCTTTTCAAGCCTGAGTCTCAGGTTCAGCAGAGCCAGCATTTAATATCAAACTTCACATCTTGTAAGAGGCAGCCAAAAATCCCCCAGACCAGGGATTTTCCACTACTCTGGAAGCGGTGGAAAATCCGGAATTTCCGTGAAAAGCCACATTGAAAAATAATTATCCCTCTAAAACAGAAAAAGAAAAGCAGGAATAGCAGAATTAAAGAGGTGGCTTTCCACAGAGATTGTTCCTGGCAGCCCTGTGACCAATCGAGGCAGGGACAGGTCTGCCACGCTGGTTACATTCCTCCAGGGGGATGAAAAAATTATTTGTTTTTGATTGCGTCTATGCAGAACATTTGCATCTTGTTACTGCTGATATTTTAGCCTTAAAAGTTCTCAGACATTCCTCCAGGGCTTATCTTAAGCACATTTTTATTAAGTTCCCTTCTCAAAAAAAAACAAGCTCCAGTGAGTTTTGACACGCGCTGCCTTTGACAATGATAATCTTTGTCCTTCCCAGCTGCAGCAAATTTAAGATAATCTCTTTTCCAAGTGGACTTTATTAATCTTCCCAGTGAAATACCATCCTGAGGTAAAACAATTATTTCCAGTTCAACTCTTAGTACCAGCTAAGCCCGTGCTGGGAAAGACAACCAACATCTGGCAGACTCAACATCTGCAGCAATTAAGAGTAATCGTGGAACCATAAATATACAAATGTGTGCTGGGGCTGGGCTCGGGGACAGCCACCGAGGGAGGGAACGGCTGCAGCCAGCTGGGCTGGCCACACGCAGGGACACGGCCACTGCCACTGGGGCACTGCCACTGGGGCACTGCTGCTGTCATAGGGGCACTGCCACTGGGGCACTGCCACTGTCACACCTGCACTGCCACTGGGGCACTGCCACTGGGGCACCTGCACTGCCACTGGGGCACTGCTGCTGTCATAGGGGCACCGCCACTGCCACTGGGGCACTGCCACTGGGGCACCGCCACTGCCACTGGGGCACCGCCACTGGGGCACTGCCACTGGGGCACTGGTGCTGTCATAGGGGCACTGCCACTGCCACTGGGGCACCGCCACTGCCACTGGGGCACCGCCACTGGGGCACAGCCACTGTCACATCTGCACTGCTGCTGTCATAGGTAGGGGCACTGCCACTGGGGCACTGCCACTGTCACACCTGCACTGCCACTGTCACCATGACATCTGCACTGCCACTTGTTACTGCTGCACTGCTGCTGTCACAGATGCACTGCCACTCTTACAGCAGCACCATCACTGTCACACCTGCACTGCCACTGTCACCATCACAGCAGTACTGTCACTGTCACACCTGCACTGCCACTGTCACCATCACAGCGGTACTGTCACTGTCACACCTGCACTGCCACTGTCACCATCACAGCAGTACTGTCACTGTCACACCTGCACTGCCACTGTCACCATCACAGCAGCACCATCACTGTCACACCTGCACTGCCACTGTCACCATCACAGCAGTACCATCACTGTCACACCTGCACTGCCACTGTCACCATCACAGCAGTACTGTCACTGTCACACCTGCACTGCCGCTGTCACCATCACAGCAGCACCATCACTGTCACACCTGCACTGCCACTGTCACCATCACAGCAGCACCATCACTGTCACACCTGCACAGCCGCTGTCACCATCACAGCAGTATTGTCACTGTCACACCTGCACAGCCGCTGTCACCATCACAGCAGTATTGTCACTGTCACACCTGCACAGCCGCTGTCACCATCACAGCAGTATTGTCACTGTCACACCTGCACTGCTGCTGTCACCACCACTGTCACAGCATCACCACCGTCACTGTTGCAGCAGCACCACCACTGTCACTGTCACAGCACACGGCCATTGTCACACCTGCATTGTCACCATCACAGCACCATCACCATCACAGCACCATCACCATCACCACTGTCACAGCACCACCACCACTGTCCGTGTCCCCGCCGCTGTCCCCGCGCTCTCTCGGATGTGCGGCTCCCCCGGGATCTCGGGACGGTGACAGCTCAGCGCGGGGAGCCGGGGCGGGGACAGCCGCGGCCATCGCCGCCACACCTTGAACGTGTCACGGCAGAGCCCCCTCGGTCAGTGATTAACAAGAATTAACTAATTGAGGGGAGGATCCCGCTCATTCTCCCCAGGGCCCTCCCTGCCGTGCCCCGGGGCTGTTGAGGCTCCCGAGTGTCCCAAAATGGGGACAAAGATCCCCAAAGGAGCCGGGCCAGGGCTGGGCTCGCCCCCAGCTGCTCCCCCAAAGCAGATAAAGATAAAAACAGATTCTTCTCCTGAATAACCTGAGGGGACCAACCCCAGAGCCAGGGATACAGAGCCTGGATCCCAGCCCTGCTCCTGGAGGAGCCGCTCTGCTCGGGCACACCTCCGAGCACCTAAAGCACCACGGCTGATTATTAGCATTATTAGCATTATTCTTATCATTTTTATTATTAGTATTCGTATTCTGTCTAGAAAAAAAAAATCACTTCACCTTAGTGTTTTAAATTTAAAAATGTGACCCTGCTCCGTTTTCAATTAGCTGTCCCTGAGAGTTTTTTATTGAGCTGCTTTGACTGCAAAAGTGCAATTTTGCAGAAACACAATTTTGCTTTTTCCTGCTAAAAGGGTAACAAGAGGTAAAAATTACAAAAGATCTGACAGATAATAAATTATCTGATTTGGAGTCAGATCTATGTCCAAAAGCTCTTATAAATGCAAGCATAGCTAGAAAAAATTTTAAAAAAATTAATTTAACTTAATTTTCCCTCTAAAACTCCTCCAGCTGCTGACTCCTTCACTGAAGTCATAATCTTGTGTAAAATCATGATCATTGCTAAAAAGATATGAGATTAAGGCAGCACAATAAGTAGAAAATGTGCAAATTTATACATCATTTGAGTAAAATATCATCACCTGGAGGAAAAAGCAAAATCAGTTTTGGACTGAAATATCTGCTGGGTTCCTCATTTTGCTTCAGACACAAACAAAAGCCAGGGTAAAATACGATCAGTGTGCTCGACTGACTATGCCCTCTCAGAGCTCCAGTTTGTGGTGTTACAATGTCCAAGGAAAATTATTTGAGGGAAGGGAACAAAGAAATTAACCATATTTCCCCCAGATGAAGCCACTGCTAATCCCAGAAACTGCACAGGCAGAATTCCATCGGCAAGAACATCCTGGATGATCTCTCACTGTTGTTTTACAGCAGCAAGGCTGCTTTTCCTTTAAAATAAAGGAAACAAAAGGGATGATTTCCCCTCTGGGTTGCACCCCTGCCTTTCCCAGTTCCCAGGTGGGACATCAACAACAGCAGAGACATCCCAGGTGAGCCTGCACACCCAGCACTGCCCTGGCGTCCCTTCCATGCCCTGCCTGGCTTTTCCTCACAGCCAAATACTTCAAACCACAAACACCCGGTAGCCACAAACCTCCTGGACCAAGTGGCCACTCTGGAAAGGGGGAAAAGGCTCCCTTGCCCCAGGAGATAAATGGAATTATCACTGTCTGCTTAAGGGTGTTTGGCTATGGGCTGGTGGCTCCTGGGTGAGGTGACAAGGCCTGGCTGCTCCACAAAGGCTGTGGGCTCTGACAGCTCTCAGACTGAACAATAAAAAGCTCTTTTCCTTTTCTTTCCATTTCTTTTTCCTTCCTTCTTTCCCTGGTCACACACCCGGGCTGGGAGCCTGTGCTGGTGCCCAGCTCTCCATGAGCCCAAGAGCCCCAGCAGGGGAGAGGCACAAGGCTCCTCCTGTTCCACCTGGAGCTCTCTGGGCTCCCTAAATACACCCAGAGCATCCAAGGGATCCCAGCAGGGTGAGGGAACCCCACAGAGGGCATTTAGTGCAGGCACACACACACACAGAGGTGCCAGGGCAGCCCAGCCCTGCACAAGCTCCCTGCAAGCCCTGCAGGGCGGCTGACAAAGCCCGCAGCACCCGGAGCCCAGCTGCTCCACCTGAGTGCCAGGAGGAATTCACACAGCTCAGTCCTGCTCCCCGAGCTCGCCCAAGGCAGCTCAAGGCCCAGAGGAAAAAGCCAAACCCCCAAAAACCAGGGGTGTGCTGTCCATGTGGCACTGAAGGTCACAGAACAGTGACCAACTCCAGCTCCAGAGAAATGAGCATCCATCAAACCCACACTGCAGACACAACACCACCAACGTGGGATGGGACGTGTTGATACCTGTTAATTACTTTTATTTTCTCCACAAGGAAAACACCTTTCAAGGGCAGGATTAAGATCTGAGGTTCCCCTTTGCTCTGCTGAATTTATCTGGTTTATGCAACCTCTGAGTGTGCAAGAACACAGACTGGGGGAAAACGTGCTTTACACAAGTGAGTAAAAGCAGAAAAAATCAACTTTGTATCAGCAGAAAGGCTGAACCTCAAGGCCCACAAGTCTCCTCTTCCTCCAGAAGCAGGAATAAATCAAGTATCCATGGAAAAAGGAGAAGCAGCCCCCAGTTTTGGTGACACAACCCACACCCCACACGCTGTGGGATCCCCTTTCCCCATCCAGCCCCACTTTTTGTGCTCCCTGCTCCTCCCATTCCTCGGGACCGGCCACAGAAACCAAAACCAGCCCGTGCCACCACGGCAGCCACGACTGCGGGCTGGAAAACAGAGAGCAGCTCCTTTTCTCCGGCCACAGCGGGGACACAGCACCCGAGGCACCGGCCAAGGACCCGCTGGGGCACCGAACCCGCCCAGGAAATGTCCGTGAGCTGATTCCAGGGTGCCACAAAAGCTGCCCTGAGCGTGCAGGGAGCTCACTGCAGTCTGCAAAGCCGGGCAGAAGGGACCCGGCCCCGCTCCGCAGGCCACGGAGCCGGGAAATAATGCGGGAAATGAGGACGGATCCGGGGGGTTCTGCGGGGAAAACCCCGGCCCCGCGAGCAGGAAATGCATTTTGAGGCTAAAACCGCCCAAACTGCAGCCGGGAGAGCGCACGGCAGCCCCGAAGGACAGCAGCTCCTCAGACAATGCAGGAATCTCCTGCAGAAGCCCAAGTACATTTTTTTTCCCCTCTGGCCTCCATCTCTGCCACACCAAAGAGCGATCCAAGGGAACGGCATCCATCACCATTCCAACCCAATCCACAGGCCAGGGGACACCTCCAGAGCAGCCGGCCTTACAAAGGCTTTTGTTTTGGCTAATTCCGAGCAACATCTCGGAGTGCAAACCCTGCCCTGCAGTATTTGCAACCCAAATATTGCAGCACTGAGCTAATTTCAGGGAGCTGGCACACACCAGCGACTACTGGAGTAATCAGACCAAAAAAAAAAAAAATGAAGGCGAGCTAAATTTAGGAGTAACTATGCGATGCAATAGCGGATTATTTCCCTTCTAAAGAAAAAATTATATATGTATGTATATACATATCTATCTATGTATGTATGTATATTTTTTTTAGCTCAGCTGACAATGCCCCTTGCAGGATCCAGGCTCTCCATCCCCCCAGGAATGGATCTCAGTTTCCTGGGTATCAAAGGAGGTTCAACCCCCACCAACCCCAGGGAAAAAAAGCCCCCAGGACGCCGGGGCGCATCCCCGGCCCGCAGCGAGCCCCGGGCAGGGGGAGCGCGGTGCCCGCGCTGTCCGCGGGCGCTCCCGGGGAGGGCTGGCCCCGTTCCCCCGCAGTGCAGCGCGGACCGCCCGCATCCCCCCATCACTCACTTCCTCTTGTACTCGTCGCGCTCCCGCTTGACTTTGGCCAGCACGTTGTAGAGGGCGCGGATCTCGGGGGTGATGGTGTCGATCTGCACCCCGACGCCGTCCGGGTGCACCCAGGACACGCCGGGGCCCTGCACGGTCTCCAGGCCGCCGCCGCCGGTGCGCCGCACCTGGGTGTAGCTCCAGATGGTGCCGGGCAGGCGCCCGTAGTGCGGCGGCGACGGCAGCGGCCCGTGCCCGGGGCCCGGCGGCGGCACCAGCGGCGGGGTCCCGCCGTCCGTCTGCACCGCCTGGTCCCGGGAGAAGGTCTTGTAGCGCAGCCGGCGGTCGCGCTCGCTCTGCTGGGCCGCCAGCTGCTTCTCCAGCAGCCGGTTCCGCCGCTCCAGCTCGTGCACCTTGGCCAGGAAGCAGCGGAACCGCACGTTCAGCCCCTTGAGCAGGTGGATGTTGGAGCCCAGGTCGTTCCGCAGCGCCGCCGTCACCGGCGGGCCCCCCCCGGCCGCCGCCGGGCCGCCGCCGCCGGGGCCCAGCGGGCAGGAGGAGGCGGCGGCGGCGGCGGCGGTGGGGGAGAAGGCGCGGGCCATCTCCCCGAAGAGCAGCGAGTTCATGGCGGAGGGGCGGTGGCGGAGAGGCCGGCGGTGATGGAGGGGCCGGCAGTAGCGGAGGGGCCGGCGGTGATGGACGGGCCGGCGGTGATGGACGGGCCGGCGGTAGCGGAGGGGCCGGCGCTGCGGAGCGGCCGAGCCGGTGCCGCCGCTGTCTCTGCGGCCGCCGCCGCGCTCCGGGGCCTCTGAGGGCTCTGGGCGGGAGCGCGGGGCGGGACCGGCCCCGCCTCCACCCCGCGCGCCGGGGCCCAGGCACCGCCCATGCGTCAAACCACGCCCTCTATTTCCATATACACGCCTTCATTTCCATAACCACGCCTTGTATCTCCATACACAGCGCCTTATTTGCATAACCACGCCCCATCGCCGTATCTTGTGCCGGCCCATGGCCACGCCCTTCATCTCCATAACAATGCGTCTCATTTGCATGGCCCCGCCCTGCGGTGCCGCAGCCGCTCCCTCCACGTGTCCGCGGGTTCGGTGAATTTTGGGGAGCCCGCGGGGTCCCCGCATTCGTGGGCAAAGGTTCCGTGAAGGAGCCCCGGGCCCGGCCCGGCCTCCCGGGACACCGCGGGGCCGGGGATCCCCGGCTGATCCCTGCGGAGCCGGGCGGGAGGGCGGGAGGAGAAACTGTGCGGGGCCACCGCAGCTCCTCCGGGGATGCAGGGGACTGAGGGAACCCGCAGGAGGAGCCGCCTCGGGAGCTGGGGCGGCCGGAGAGGGGGAACGGGTACCGGTGGGAGGAGGGAAATTGTGGATATCGAGCAGCAATACAATTGTGGATATTGGGCACCAATATAATTGTGGATATTGGGCAGCAATACAATTTTGGATTTTGGGCAGCAATACAATTCTGGATATTGGGCACCAATATAATTTTGGATACTGGGCAGCAATATAATTTTGGAAATTGGGCACAATATAATTCTGGATATTGGGCACCAATATAATTTTGGATACTGGGCAGCAATACAATTTTGGATTTTGAGCAGCAATACAATTGTGGATATTGGGCACAATATAATTCTGGATATTGGGCACCAATATAATTTTGGATACTGGGCAGCAATACAATTTTGGATTTTGAGCAGCAATACAATTGTGGATATTGGGCGCAATATAATTTTGAGTATTGGGCAGGAATACAGTTGTGGATATTGGGCACAATATAATTTTGGCTATTGGGCACCCGTGAGGGCGGCAGAGCCTGGCACGGGGGGCACAGGGAAGCCGTGGCTGCCCCAGACGTGGCAGCGCTCGGGGCAGGCTGGGCCAGGCCTGGAGCAGCCGGGGATGGTGGGAATGGGAATTGTCCCCGTGCGTGGCAGGGCTGGCAGCAGGAGACCTTTCAGGTCCATTCCAACCCCTCAGAGCTCTGTGATCCCACGATTCAGTCAGATCAGACTAAATTATAAACCTTGGATTTTGTTATCCTACAGCAGAGCCCTGCCGAAGTGCTAAATAATGCTGATATTATAATAATTAAGTTATTAAATTAACACTTCCAAACTGCTGCTCCCGGACCTCTGGGCAATCAAAGGATATTGTTTAATTGAATGATGTGATCATTGCTCTGCTGGCAATGATGCAAGGGAAACACGGGCACAGCTCTGTCAGGATGGTGCAAAGCTGCAGGAACACTGCTCACCCAAATGTCATTTCTGAAATAAAACCATGGGACTTGCTGGTTGTATTTGTAGTTATAATTTTTATTTTTATATATTTTAATGTATCTTTATGTTTTTATTTTTAATTTTTGCAGTTCTATCTATATTTATATTTTAATATGTTATAGATCTTTATATGTTTATATATTTATTTCGTAATTTTTATATATTTTTTATTTTTGCATTTATATTTCTATACTTTTTATATCTTATATATATTTAGAATTATATTTTACAATTTATATTTTATATATCTTTATATGTTTATATTTGTATTTTGTATTTCTATTTCTATATTTTGATATCTCTTACATATGTTTATATTTATATTTTAGAAGTTGTGTATTTATATGTTTGTAATTTTATTTAGTATTTATAATTCTATATTTTTATATAATAAATATATATTTAGATTTAAATTTTATATTTCTATTTTAATCTATCAATATATGGGGGTTTTGTGCTTGAATTTATATTTACACTATTTATATTTATATTTATATTTATATTTATATTTATATTTATATTTATATTTATATTTATATTTATTTAGCCCTACTTGCTGAAACTCCAGCAGCACCTCCAGCCACGCTGAGCACCGAAACCAGGGCTCTTCAAAGGGCTCTGTTATTTGATGTGTCACTAACCTGTGTTTTGCCAGCGCCTCCTGGAAAAAAAAAATAAATGTGCTGGGTGGAGGTGCTTCATTAAGGGAGTGACTCAAAGCAGCACCTGAAGGATTTGTCTCTGCCCAGCACAAACCCTGGGCTGGGTTTGGGGGGGTGCCAGGAGCTCTGGGGGTCCCCAAGCAGGGCCAGAGCTCCATCCCAAACCCATCGTCCTGCCCAGGAATGTTCTCCTGCTCTGGGCTGCCTTGCAGAGCCACAAAAACACCCAGAAAAGGCAAAAATTGGCTCAAACTGCCCGGAATGGGGGCGGAGTTTGGGGGTAGCCCTGGCCAGGGTGGGTTTGTCCAGACTGGGATGGGATGGGATGGGATGGGATGGGATGGGATGGGCTGGGCCTCAAGGTCCCTTCCAGCCCAAACTGGACAGGATTTTATGGCTTTCCCTGGGTTTGGCACCTTGCTGGTGGTGCTGGAAGGAGCTGAGGGATTGCAGAGACCCGTGGTCAGCAGCTGGGGAAATCCAGCTGAGTTTTGGTTTCATTTTTTATCATTTTTCCCCCCTTCCCTTTAACTTTTTATCATTTTTTATAATTTTTTTGTTTCATTTTTTATCATTTTTTCCCTTGGGGAAGCACCCGAGGGGGGATAAACCAGGCAATGAAGGGTTTGGTTCCTGCCCTGTGATCTTGCAGCTCCCTGGATCCACCAGCACCCATCCCGAGGTCATTAAACCTAATTATGCCTTTACCTAATGAGCTCCAGCCCCTCCCTGGGACAGCCACGGTCACCCCCAGGGTCCCCCTGTGCTGCGGCCTCACTGAATCCCCCTGAATTAATGAGAGATGTTAATTAATGAACCCTGGCAGGGGGAGATGGGAATGGTCCCCTGGCACAGCCCCTGCCAGGCTGGGGATGTTCCTGCAGGGAATTCCTGCAGGGGATTCCCGATTCCTGCCTCGAGAGGGTGCAGATAAGGGAGCCCTGATTGTTGGGACAGGCAGGAAAAGGGCTCTGGGAAGGGAAACGGGGCTGGTTCTGAGGGCAGCGACTCTCCATGGCCACCTCCACCATGCCAACCATAATAACAACACACATTTGTTTTGTTTCTTTGGATTTTCGTTTGTTTGCTTGATGGGTTTGCTTCCAGCTCTTCCACCCAAACTCAGGCTGGAGCAGGGATCGGGGTATCCAGGCCCTTGGATTTGGTTTGCGCTCTTTTTTTCTGTTTTGCACTCATTTTCTTTTCCCTTTGGCAGCTCCCTTTACTCCCCAACCTCAGTGACCTCAGTGACCGTTTTCAGAGCTGCTCTCTAAAAATGGGCTCCAATTTTTAGTGTGAATTTTCCTGGGGCTGGCTGCATCCTGTGAGGCTCTGTTAGTCTGTACTCATGGAATTTTTTTATTTTTTTTCTTGGTAAATCGCCATTTTCCAGTCAAACGGAGTGTCCTGGGATGGCTTTAAGATGCTTGTATCCCCATTTGTCTGCTTAGCCCAGAAATGAGTTTTACACCTTTCAGGCTGGTTCTGAGAGCTTTTCAGAAGCTGCACTTGCTCCCCCACATGCCCCTCCTGGACTGGGCTGTCTGCAGCACGGACAGACAGCAGGACAGAGCTCTCCTGTGCCTTCAGCTGGTTTTGGTTAGCTGAGGCAGGGAAGTTCCCTGGACTGTGGATTTTCTTTTTCTTTGGACCTGTCTGAACCTGCTCTGCGCTGAACACCACCAAGAGCACCAGGAGCTCTCACCTGTGGCCACCTGGGCCTGGAGGGGCTGATAAGGGACTGATAAGGGACTGATAAGAGACTGATAAGAGACTGATAAGAGACTGAGTGAGCTGAGCTACAGCCCAAGGAGGGACTTCCTGAGTTTGCCATCTCTTCAGAACAGTGAGAGGTTCTATTGTTTAATATTGTCCATTTTTCGTGCTGGTGAATGCTTTGCCTGTTAATAAAAAGGTTTTTTCCACTTTTCTCCAAGGAAATCTTTTCCCCAACCAGTCGGAGGAGGGGCTGCTGGAATCTGCTTTTCTAGAGGAACCCCTTTGGAGGTTTTCCCCAAGATTTGCCCTAAACCAGGACATCAACCCAAACCCACCCCAGGGTGCTGCTCCCGGGACTGGTGGCATCACCAGAGGTTGGTATGTGTGTTAGCACAAACCTCCCTCTGAAACGAGCAAAATTCCTCTGGTTCAACACCCACAGAACTCCCCAGGCCCCCCAAATGCCCCTCAGTGACTGCAGGGGGTCCTGCTGGGCTGGGATTTTCTCATCCTTTTCTCATTTTTCACACCAGGTGAGGCTGCAGCCCCTGAACCTCCCCCAGCCCCTTCTCATCCCTGGGGCCTCAGCCCTGTGGGACTGCCTGAAAACAGAACCAGACAAAATCCAGGCAAATTATTTATTTATTGAAGGGGTTTCAGGTACATCTCAGGTAGATGAAGCCCCCCAGGGGCTGCACCCAAAAATGGACCACGGCTCACTCACGGGTTTTCACACTTTTATAACTTTAGTCCATTTGCATATTGGGGGTTAATCCTCCAATTACAGCTTCAGCTAATGAAGTCATTCACCCCAAGTTTGCTCCTCCCAGCTCCCTTTTGTTTAATCTCTGGGGGCCTGAGGCAGTGAGGTGTCCTTGAGTGCCAGGCCTGGAGAGGAATTGCTGTGTCTGCCCCAAACGGGAGAGCAGCAGCTGGCACTGCGTGTGGGGTTTGGAGTTCTGCACCAAAGAAGGATTATATGACATATTACAAATTGCAAATACAAATAATAAAAAATATCTTAAATGAAAATATGAAATCCTGAGGCATCAGTTCCACCTCAGTGCTGCTCTCTGACACCCAGCAGGGCCAGGGGTGCGCTCGGGGCTGGGGGGGCTCCCCTGGGGCTCTCACCCCGCACCTTTCCTGGCTCAGGGTGTTTGTTTGTCTGAAAGCAGCAACATCTTTAACAGCCCACCCCAAAATGGTTTGGTTTTAGCACAGAGCCTGTGATGGGGCAGGAGCATCAGCAGGGGGTTGTCCCAGACATCTTTTATGAAAAATCCTTTCCGTAGGATTTTATTCTCCTGAGAGGCTGAGAGGCTTCAGGAACAAAATGTAACCAATGGTTATCTGCTGCTGTGGAATGCAACAGGTGCATCTGGGATTGGTCTCGTGTGGTTGTTTCTAATTAATGGCCAATCACAGTCAGCTGGCTCGGACTGTCTGTCTGAGACAGAAACTTTTGTTATCGTTCTTTCTTTTGCTATTCTTAGCTAAACTTCTGATGAAATAATTTATTCTATTCTTTTAGTATAGTTTTAATATAATATATATCATAAAATAATAAATCAGCCTTCTGAAACATGGAGTCAGATCCTCATCTCTCCCTCAGCCTCGGACCCTGTGAACACGGTCACAGGGGGTGGCATCAGTCCCATCCCGGCCGCGATTTTGGCAGCAAAGCCTCTCCCAGCCCCGCAGCTCCGGTGGGAACGGGGGCAGGATCTGCCCTGCCCTGCCCGGGCACGATGGGCAGGGCTGGGCACAGCCCCGGAGCCTCTGGATGGGCAGAGCCGGGCACAGAGCCGGGCACAGAGCCGGGCACAGAGCCGGGCACAGCCCCGGAGCCTCTGGATGGGCAGAGCCGGGCACAGCCCCGGAGCCTCCGGGCTGACTCAGCGCCACCGAAACACCCGCGGTGCCACCAGGGCCGGGCCCTCCGGGTGTCACCGGCCGGGAAGGGTGGCCCGGGTCAGCCCGGGGTGGTTCCGTTCAGGGAACCTTTGGGTGGTGCCGGGATCTCCACCCGGGCTCAGAGGCGTTTGTGGGGCTGCTGCTGGCCGTGCGTGGGAGGGATGAGCTCCACAGGGCAGCAGCTTCTCCTCCCCGCACCTTTCTGCCTTTAAAGGAGATTTCTCCTCCCCAAGCCGTGTTTGCTCCCCGGCTTTGTCCCCTCCCTGTCCCGGCAGCTCAGGGGCAGAGGAGCCGCTGCCGAAACCCGGCACCTCCTCCCAATGTCACTGTAGGACACGAAGTAACACGGCACGCACACACCGCTGTTCTCAGGGCAAAAAAGGGAAGTTTATCTTTTGACTCCAACATTTATAGATTTCTAAAAGTGACAGTGGATTGGAGGGTGAAAGTGCCACCTCTCCAATGACGCTGGATAATCACAGTCTATCAAATTTCTCTTCTTCCATAAAAGAATGTAAAACAATGAGTCACTTACAGAAAGTGTGTGAGAAAGTTCGTTACAATAATGTAAACACCAGAAGACTTAGAAAATCTTAAAAAATCAGGGCGACAGGTTTGTTCCTGCAGTCACAAAAACCTCATTTACCCTCATTTGGGGGTTTGTGGGTGTCAGCAGCACAAACCAGACCCGGCCCGAGGAGGGAGGATGCTCCTGCACAGCCCAGGATCGGGGATGCGCGGGAGGGAGCGGGCCCAGCCCGGCCGGGCTGATCTCCTCCATGGAGAGGTGTCAATATTTTGCAAACAAAGCCGCAGCCGCGGGCGCAGCCCCGGAGGGCGGAGGAGATGAAGGCGCCGAGCGGAGCATCCGCGCTCGGGGCGCGCCGCAATTTCCGTGGAGACGGCGGCAGCGCTCTCTGCTTCCTTAGAACCAAACACTTGATCCGCCTTGAGTAGGGCGGCAAATATGCGGGACGGGCCCGGACAGGCGGCCCGGGGGTGCCCCGGGGCGGGATCGCTCCGGCAGCGGCTCCGGGACCGTCCCGGGATGCGCTGCGCGATCCGGGCGCGCCCGCGGCAGCGCTGCCGTCCCAAACGCTCCAACTCCTCATTGTGCAGGAGCACGGCCTGGTTAATTCATGCGCAGGATGAATTTAGATTAACAGAATAAATGATTCCTGTCTCGTTGTTGCCCCAAACTTCGCTGGGTTGAGCGGCGCCCAAAGCTCCGAGCATTGAGGGGGGTAAAGTTGAACTGGGATTTATTTTTGACTCCCTGTCTAAGCCTCTCCTCCAGCAGCCATTCGCTGGGTCTTTTCCTTGCTTGCACCGTGGCGTTTCAGCCTGACAGATTTTGCAGGACACAGGAAAAACTTCCCGGTGGGAGCTGTGAGGGATCTGGGCGCGATCGGGAATGCGGGGCTGGGACCGCCCGAGCATCCCCCGGCACCTCCCGGCTGTCCCCTCCTGTGCCCCGGCAGGGACAGCGGGGCTGTCCTGGGGAGGGGACACCTGGGGCACTCACAGGGACACGGGGACACACAGGGACAATTCACAAACACTGGGATTTGTCCCGAGGGGGGAGAGCACACTTGGGGCACCCACAGGGACACCAGGACATCACACTTGGAGCATTCACAGGGACACCAGGGTCTGTCCTGAGGGGGAGCATCTCATTTGGGGCACCCACAGGGACACCAGGACCTGTCCTGAGAGGGGACATCTCATCAGGGGCATTCACAGGGACACGGGGACATCTCACCTGGAGAACTCCTAGGGACACTGGGGTTTGTCCCGAGGGGGGACAGCACACCTGGGGCACTCACAGGGCCACCAGGACCTGTCCGAGGGAGGGGACAGCACACCTGGAGCGCCCACAGGGACCCGAACACTGTCCTGAGGGGGGACATCTCACCGGGGCACTCACAGGGACACCGGGACATTTTACCTGGGACACTCACAGGGACAGCGGGGTTTGTCCCGAGGAGGGACATCTCCCCTGGGGCACTCACAGGGACACCGGGACATCTCCCCTGGAGCTCTCGGGTTTCCCCCCGGCCCGGGGCTGCTCCGCCCGCCCCGCGGGGTCACTGCCGTGAGTGCCGGCGCTTTGGAGCGGTTCCCTCCCGCCTCTCCCCGCGGGGGCAGCCCCGGGCCGGGAGCTGCGCGAAGCTGCCGAGAGCAGCGGAGGCGGCTGCAGAAGGGCCGGGGCAGTGACCTGGGCTCCGGTGCCACCCTCGGTGCCTGGTGTCGCCCCTGGCAATGGCCTGGCTGCCATCAAACGTTAGCAATAATTACAGGATGCTGCTGGGTTCGCTCATTAAATGGGATTAAAAAGAGCGGCCGGGAGAAGCCGCGGGGATGGAGCCCGGGGTGTCCCGAGCACGGACACTGCGCTGGGAAACTCCTGGGAGCTCCTCCAGGCCGGGACACGCAGGGACAGCCCCAAAGCCACCGGGGCTGAGCACGGGCTGAGCCCGGGGCCGTCACTGGGCCGAGCCCCAGAGGGCTCCCGGCTCCACCCTGAGCCCTTTCCCATCCCAATCCCGCATCCCAACCTCCTGTGCCAGCCCTGACTCTGCCCAGGGCAGGGGCTGAGCGTGGCTGAGGTGCTGCTGGCACCACACCTGGGAAGGAACCAGCGGGGTTGTGATTAATGACAGTAATTATCGGGTTATCTTCGTTAGGGCAGGGATCTCTCCCTCTGAGGCGCTCGGGCCCCAGAGCCCTCTAATGAGAGGGTGTCCCTGGCTGCCCTGCCCTCCTCCCCCAAATCCAAACATCTCCTTTATCCCTCGGCAGCCCCTGCAGCCCCCACGGCAGGGAAAGGTGGGAAAAGTGGGAAAAGTGTCAGACCCAACATCCCTGGCAGGAGCAGCCAAGACTAAACATGGTGTTCTTGATGTTTGTTTCTTTTTAAAGCTCAGCCTCCCTCCATATGTCAAAGCTGAACTTCAACCACAAACACCTGAATTTTTCCAATTTCTACTTGATATTTGCCCCGTTTAATGTCACACACCCACTGGAGAAGGGCTGCAGGGAAGTGTTATCCTGATTCTCCAGTGGCAAAACAATTCCAGCATATTCCCCCTGTGCCTGGGCTGGGGGATGGCAGCAGCCCCAGGAGAGGCAGAGCTGGGCTCTCTCACCATTCCCACCTCTCCTGCAGCTCCAGGGACATTTGTGGGTCCCCCAGGGCCTGGGGGGCTGCACCAGCCTTGGCTGGGCTCTCCCACAGCCCCATGATTCACCCACACAGGGTCTGAGTTTCCCAAGGGAAGGGACCAGGCTGAGTCAGGCTGAGGAGTGCCAGGGTGGGGATTCCTTTCCTCCTTTCCAGAAGGAAAGCTCTGATTTTTGGAGCATTGTGAGCTCCCGATGCTCCCAGGGGGAAGGGAAGGGGCAGGAAGGCTCTGCAGCATCCAAGAGTGAGGATCAGGGAGCAGGAACGTGTCTGATCCCTCCTGGGCTCTGTGGCAGCAGTGGATGAGGGAGAAAATCCCTGTGGGACAAGAGGGAGGTTGTAATTCCCACTCCACACCTGGGACCTGCAGGAACAGGGCCTGGCTGCAGGAACAGCACTGAGCACGGCAGGATCCTGCTCAAGAAAGGTTTAACAAGCACCAGGAAAATAAAATCCTCCCAGAGGCACATCCAGAGCTCCTCACACACCCCAAAACCTCTTTGGGGGCAATGCCTGAAGGTCCCCAACCTGCCTGGGGTTAAAACACAGCACAGGGGCTTCCCCTCCACGTGTCCTTTGGACCACTTGATGGAGAATTTTCCCCAAAAGCATCTTCTGCTGCTGACACATTCCCCTTTGGGAGAGGAGGGGGATCCCAGCTGACCCCAGGGTTTGGATAAAGGGCTGGAGCTGGTTCCTCCCAGCTGCTGATGTGAAGGGTTGGGATCAATCCTGCAAAGAAATCTGCAAATAGGGATTTAATCATTATGTTTTCCCTCCTGGAAACAAGGGAGTGACCATTCCTGGATGCTCAGGTGGCTGCCCCTGGCTTTTCCCACCAACTTGGAGAGCCAGGGGCGACGTCCCTGAGGTGATTTTGTCCTCAATGCACCCAAGACCCTTTTCCAGCCCTCCTGTGAGCTCAGAGTTTGTTTTTCCCTGATCCTTGATCCCTCACACCTGAGCTGTGACTCACCCCCACCCGGATGGGAGCGTGGCCGTGCAGCAAACGAGTCAAGGCCAATCTGATTTTCTCACCAGGGAGCAGAAACGTGACCCAGGGGTGGCTCCTGCCCAACCTCAGGAGGTCCCTGGGGTGCTTTGGGAGCCTCCTGGGGCTGCAGGGGGGCCTCTCATGGGGGCCTCTCCCCAGAGCAGCTCCAAACCTGCCTGGTCACAGCAGGAGTGAATTCGGGAGCCTGCACTTGGTGGCTTTGAGCTCCTTTCTGTCACTCAGTGCCTGGAGGGTCCCTGGGCTGTGACCTGAGCAGGATCCAGCCCTGGGCTGGCCCAAAGGCCAGGAGGGAGCCTGCAGCATTCACCCTGCAGCATTCACCCTGCAGGATTCACCTGTAGGATTCACCCTGTAGGATTCACCCTGCAGGATTCACCCTGTAGGATTCACCCTGCTGCACTCACCCTGCTGCATTCACCCTGTAGGATTCACCTGTAGGATTTTCCCTGTAGGATTCACCCTCCAGGATTTCCTGGGTGCACCCAGGGCCTGCAGGCTCCTGCAGCATGGCCAGACCATCAATCCTGCAGAACCTGGAGGAAAATGTGGGATTCCATCCAGCTCTGGGGCACTGCAGCCCCGGGATGTCCCCACCACGTCCCTCGAGTCTTGCCGTGTCCTGGAAGGTGCCACAGACTCAGGTTCAGGGAATAAAATCCCTTTTCCTCCACTGGAAAAAGTGCAGGGGGTGTTTTGTGGCACTGGAACTCGCTGTGTTTATGGGCAGCAGCTCCAGCCCTGCTTGTCTGAAAACATTTCCAGGGAATTGCAGAGAGACAAAGCAGGGGAGTCTGGTGGGAAGAGGCAGAGGAGCAGGGACGGGCCCTGAGCTGGGAAAGGGAATTGGACAAGGAAAGCACCACAGAGCACCCAGGGAAGGTCAGGGCTCTGTGTCACCTCAGCAGCTGGGGGGGCAGCAGTCCCTGCTCTCCCCAGGTTTAATTAATCCCCACATTAATTAAATCCTGGAGCCCAACCCAGCGCAGGGATGTCAGAAATTCGGGGAGCTCCTGCCCACAGTCAGGTTCAAAGCAATCCCACAGCTCATCCAGCCTCTCCTGCACCACAAAGGGCTTCTTTCCCCCAAATAATATCTTTGGCAAATAAATTAAATTTTTTGGAGAGGGGGTTGACTGTCTGTTGTGCAGCTCATGGTTCAGCTCATCACTTTGAGTAATTTCATCCATTCTGAGGCATCTTCTCTCAGTCTTCTCATCCCTAACATATGTAACAAACTCCCCAAAGTCTTTGCTGACCTCCCAGCCCCAGCCCAGGGGATTTTGGAGCCTTTGTGCAGCACTGAGAACATTGGAGCCTCTCTGTGTGGCCTGGACCAGCTGAAACTTTCCAAGGCACTTCCCTTTTGCTCTTGTCCCTCCCCACCTCTGCTGGGGTCATCATTGTCACCCTCAGTCCCTCCCAGGCCCATCTGTTCCGAGCACTGTCAGGATGTTCCCACCTTCTCTCCAGCCCTGGCTTGTCCCTAAACCACAGCCCTGGGCAGGCAGCCACTGCTTGCTCCACCTTTATTTTCCATTTATTTTCCAAAATCCATCTCTGGGCCTCTGCAGAGCACCCAGAACCAGCTCTGGGGAGCTGCTTGCAAGGAGTTTCAAAGCTCCCTCTGAGGTGCCACCTCCTCAGTGTCACTGATGCTGAGCAGGGCCCAGCTTGTGCTGCTGGCAGCCCTGAGGATCTGCCCCAGCTGAGGGGAGGAACCCAGGCTGGAGATCTGGGCCAGCACAAGTGGGGCACAGCAGGATTCCCAGCTGGGCTCCCTGGCTGGGGGAGCTGCAGGAGCTCCTGCCCTGGGCAGGGCTGGGGCACCCCCAGGCTGCGGCTCCAGGGCTCCAGAGCTGCTCTGGCCAGCACAGACCCTGAGCAGGGAAGGGAGGCAGCCTGGTGCTCCTGCAGCTCCCACCCCTTCCCCAGCCCCTGTGCCACAAATGGCAGAGCCACAACACGGTGGGGGCTCAGTCCTGGCTGTGCTGAGAGCCCTGAGCAGCACAGCCCCACAGCCCGGGCTCTGGGGAGCTGCTCCCAGCACTGGGGCACCTCTGGCACCTCTGGCAGGGGTTTGGCACTGCCCAGGCTGCCCCAGTGACTGTTCCAACCATCCTGAGCAGCCCAGCTGCAGTTTGGAGCAGGTTCTGTTGGCTCTGCAGGGCTCCCTCAGAGCTGTGCTTGCTCTCTGATGTGGTTCAGGGCAGCAGAGGTGCAGGGTTGCTGCTCCAAAGAGCCACCAACTCCACAGCAGCTCCTCCTGCACGTCCCAGGGCCAGGCAGAGGCACCAGCCCAGCCCCAGCCCCCGTGGGCACCAAGCAGAGCCCCTGGGGCAGTTCCTGCCCAGCCCCTGTGGGCACCAAGCAGAGCCCCTGGGGCAGTTCCTGCCCAACTCCTGTGGGCACCAAGCAGAGCCCCCGGGGCAGCTCCTGCCCAACTCCTGTGGGCACCAAGCAGAGCCCCTGGGGCAGCTCCTGCCCAGCCCCAGCCCCTGTGGGCACCAAGCAGAGCCCCTGGGGCAGTTCCTGCCCAACTCCTGTGGGCACCAAGCAGAGCCCCCGGGGCAGCTCCTGCCCAGCTGCAGCTGCCAGGGGTGACACCAGCCCAGAGGTGAGAACACAAACACTGCACCTTCACCCCTCTGCTAATTGCCAATCCAGCACCAACACCAGGCACCAAAGGGCTGGGGAGTTATTCAGCCTCTAAATTATTATTATTGTTATTGTTATTTCTGGGCTGGGGCTGTGCTGGGGAATTCAAGTTCAAACAGAGATGAGGAAGCCAGGGAAGCTTTATTAGATTCCAGCCTCACCAGGTGTCAGCAGAACTGAGCCAGGTGAGGCTGCAGCGTGCACAGCTGGGGAGCTGGGCTGGGAGAGAGCTGGGATAGGACAGAGCAGGGATGGGACAGAGCTGGGCTGGGACAGAGCAGGGCATGCAGGGGGGCTGTGCAGGGCTCTGGGGGGGCTGTGCAGGGCCCTGGGGGGCTGTGCAGGGCTCTGGGGGGGCCTGTGCAGGGCTCTGGGGGGGCTGTGCAGAGCTCTGGGGCTGCCCTGGCTGGAGCTGAAGGGTCCCAGAGAGGGAACAGGGATGGGAGCAGCCCCCAGAGAGGCGAAATCCATGCACAGAGAGCTCTGGATCCAGCCTGGGAGGGAGCCAGGACAGGCCCTGGACACTCCATGGAGGGGACACAGAGCTGGGGAGGGGAGGGAAGGTTTGGGATGGTTTGGGATGGTTTAGGAAGGTTTAGGAAGGGAAGGTTTGGGAAGGGAAGGTTTGGGAAGGGAAGGTTGGGAAGGTTTGGGAAGGTTTGGGAAGGTTTGGGAAGGTTTGGGAAGGTTGGGAAGGGAACGGAAGGGAAGGGAAGGGAAGGGAAGGGAAGGGAAGGGAAGGGAAGGAAGGGAACGGGAAGGGAAGGGAAGGGAAGGGAAGGGAAGGGAAGGGAAGGGAAGGGAAGGGAAGGGACGTTATCCTTGCAGAGCCCCGAGGCTCCAGCCCCACACAGACCCTGCCAGGGCAGCAGGGAGTGCCCAGCTGCTGCTCCCTGGGGCTCCTTGAGCAGGCCCAGGGCTGGACAGAGCAGCAGCTCTGCAGGGAAATGTGAGGAACACCTCGGCACTCAGGCTCCTGCCTGGCTCAAGCACTAGTCAGGCCCAGCTTACCCATTTGTTCTGTTTATTTAACTTCAAAGAGGTGCACACTAGAGCATTAGGATTTACTGGTTTGGATTCCTCTCTGTACAAGTTCTTTCAAACAGCTTGAATGCACAAGGCTTTACAGATAGAAGCGCTGAAACACAAGATAAAACAAATCTAAATTTCAAATCACTCCATGAAGAAAAATTGTAGAAAATAAAAACCAAAAAACAAAAAACCAAAAAAAAAAAAAAGGAAAACAAAACAAAAAATATTCCAACAAAAAACTGCAGCACTCCTTGGGAAAGGGACAGACTGCACGAGGAGGGACACAGAGGGTGGAAGGCAAGCAGTGGAGGCTCTGCCCAAAGCTTCTCCGTGCTGGCAGCTCAGGGGATGGAGTTCAGGAGGTCCTTGAGGAAGCTGTCGGGATCATTGATTTCTGACAAGAGTCCTTTGAACAGAAGAAGGCAAGAGAGAAGAATCAGCCCCTGTTTGTCCTGCCCAGGGGGATTTGTGCTGGGCCATGTGTGAGCCCCTGACAGCTGCAGGGTTATCTTAGGGCTGGACACGAGCAGGGCAAACCCTGCTGGGTGCATGAGCAGGAGGGACTGAAATGTGAATTTAACAAACACTAAATCCACATGGAGCTGCTCTTGGGCTCCCCAGCTCTGCTCCCTGTGTGGGGCAGTGAGAGACTGGCCTGGGGCAGGTTTTGAGAGAGGAAAGAGCAGTTCCAGCTTCCCTGCAGGTTTTCAGCATCTCCTGACTCCTGGGGGAGCAGCTCTGGCTGCACCCACCTGCTGCAGGTCACATCTGCTCACCAGCCCTCAACCACAGAGCCCCCAAACCACCCTCCAGCTGTGCTACAGATGTTTCACAGGGCAGGGGGGAGCTTTTCCTGCCTGGGGCTGCTCAGGTGTGTGTCCCAGCAGTTTGGGGACAGCCCAGGCTGGGCAGTGCTGAGCCCTCCTCCCCCTGTCCCCTCTCCAGGAGCTGCAGCAGTGTCAGGAATGCTGCTGGCTCCAGTCACCAGCTGCACAAGGCAGCCTATAAAAGGTCAAGCAAACACTCACCAGCCACATCCAAAAACTCAGAAAACGTTTCCACTGGCATGAATTCCTCCTGGAAGGTTTTCAGGGCCTTGTCTGCAGCCTCGTGGATTGGCATGTCGTTGTGTCGGATGAACTCAGCCAGAGAGAAGGACCAGCCTCCCTCTGTGTTACTGGTAGGCACCTTCTGACAGGGGACAAACACACCAAATCAGGCCAAAAAGAATGATTTCATTAAAAAAAAAAAAAAAGTTACTGCAAACCCTGGTGCCTTCTCCCATTGCTCCTGGATTTCCATCCCTGGCTCCTGCAAACATCCAACAGAGGAGGAAATTCCCTGACTGCAACTTCATGATCCTTTTTTGCAGGATGAAACAAGGTCCCAGCATTCTCTCACCCTGAGCACTGAACCCTCTGTGGAAGCTGCAGGTTTCTTTCTGCCCCTGGCTCCTTCCTCACCCAACCATTTCCCTGGCATGGCCTGGAATGTCCTTCCTTCCATGAACAATGAACAGGAAAAGTAAGCAAACACACAATACAGGAGTGCTGCCAGCTGGAGAAGTCTCTCAGTTCTTCAGCTACTGAACTGCAAGGGCTGCAATGAGCACAGGCAGCTTCTTGTGGCCTTTCTGCTTTTACAAGGTGCAGAAGAAAAAAGAAGGAAAAATCCTTCCCTGGGAGGGTGGGCAGGCCCTGGCACAGGTGCCCAGAGCAGCTGTGGCTGCCCCTGGATCCCTGGCAGTGCCCAAGGCCAGGCTGGACAGGGCTGAGAGCAGCCTGGGATGGTGGAAGGTGTCCCTGCCATGGCAGGGGGGGGAATGGGATGAGCTTTAAGGTCCCTTCCCACCCAAACCATCCTGGGATTCTGTGAAGTTTCATTTCCAAGGTCCTTGGAGAAAGGGGTTTCAAATTTTGATTTCTATTTCAAACTCATGGAATGGCTCAGGTAAGAAAGCTGAAGTGAGGCTGAGCTGGAGGTGCTGCAGAGGAGCTGCAGTGCTCTCCTTACCTTGAACATGTTGTAGATGAGATCCACGAGGGCCCAGAAGAGCAGCCCCGAGCGGTACGTGGCGTATTCCTTCACTGCCTTGTCTGCCAGTCTGGGGAGGGAAAGCAGCTGAGTTAATCCCTCTGGCATGGCGTGGAACCCAGGGCATTCCTCTGGCTGCCCTGGCAGGGGGCTCAGAGACACCTGTGCCTTTGATTTTAACCCCTGGAAACAATTGCTAACTTTGTGTGAAGATGTACAAGCCACAAGAGTTTGAGTAGAATGATAGTGAATTTATCACAGGGTGGAAAAGTAAAATTTTGGGGTTTTTAGAATGTGGGTTCAAGAGGCAAGATGGAGGGATCTGGGCATGTCCTGTCCCTCCTCCTGTTCCTTCTTGTCCTCCATCTCTGCTGTGATGGTGACATTGTTTGATTGGTTTAGAATAGAGACAGACTGCCTAACATAGGGGACAGGTATTGGAAAATTATTGTAAATAAAGTACACGAAGTTCTTGGTATAAAAAGCCAACACTGCCCCAAGGGTGCTCGGTGTGCCACAAACTGACCTGCTGGACAGATCTCAGCAGGTCAGAGAAAGAACATAACAGATAAGAGAAAATAAACAACCTTGAAAAGCAGAGCTGAGGAATCTCGACTTCTTCTTCAAGCATGGGGCTGGGAAAAAGAGACTTTCTAATACCTTGGGAGCCATTCCAGCAACAACAAACCCGACATCATGGGGCTTTGGTACCCCCCCGATGGCCAGCAGGGCAGCTGGAGCAGCCAGAGCCCAGCAGTGACAGCTCTCAGTGAGCCTGGCTGGGTGATCCTGCCCAGGAAACTTTGGGCACCTGGGGCTCTCTGGGCACCCCCTCTGCTCCAGCTGTGCTGAGAGACCAGGGCAGCTCTGCCAGCCAAACCTCCTTCCATGGAGGGAAACGAGCACAGAGGGACCTGGAGGGCTGAGACTACACAGGAAATCAACAGCAGAGTGGGGAAAAACAATGTACAGCCCTTGTTTGTGTGTCCACTGCTGGAGAACAGCAGATTCCTGAAGGAATGACCAAATCCAGGGGGTATCAATGACACAACAGCTTTGTGCTTCCAACTCATAAAAGCATTTCTGCAAGACTCTGAGGGAAATCTCTTGTCCTTGAAGAAATGGAGGAATTTCCATTTAATATATCCTTGGTTATTCTCCTGCCAGGAAAGGACTTCTGGAAATCCAGCACCTGGGTTTGGAGCAGCAGGAATGCCCTAAAAGGTGCAGAGCTGTGCTGGGACAGCAGCTCCCAAAGCCTGCAGGATTAATCACAAACAGGTTCTGGCAAGGAGGAACCTCCTGCCAGCAGCTCTCATGGCTTTGGAATTTTTGTGCTTGTGCTCCTCAGGTACATCTGCCCCATCACATGCTGCTTCCTGCTCAATGCTCCAGAGCTTTGGAAAAACAAAAACCATTTTTTGTGCACCCAGGACCAGCTCAGCTGCTGCTGTGAGTCAGCAACACAAACAGGGGCTCCCACTGCAACTGCCCCAGACTGGGCTTTTCTGAGGGGAAAATGAACATTGTGTTGCTCTCATTAAAAGGCTCCACTTGTGTGTGTCTGTGCCCTTAAAACAGACATCTTAGTAGGTGGCAGCCTGCTCAGGCAGCTCAGCTTAATTATTTAAAGGAAAACCAATTAGTAAAGGTGACTAAATTTCCACGGGATGAAGAGAACTCCGAGGGAGGCTAATTCTGACCTCCCAAATACTGCAAGCCAGACTTTTCCTTTCATGTGAACGGGTTTGATCTAATTGCAGTCTGCTCCTTTAATTGAAAACTAAAAGGCCCTTGTGGGTTAGGGCTGGGAGTTACCTTGTGGAGCAGCTGCTCCATGGAGGAGCTGCTGGGTTTCACTCCTGCAGCTGGACAGGGACTGCCAGCACAAAGCCACACTCTGGGCAAGCCTGGCTCCCCTCTGCAGGGCTTTAGAGAGGTCACAGTGGAGAGCAAAGGGAAAACAATCAAAATGGTCTTTTCCTCCCAAATTCCAGATGAAAGCTACACTGAAAAACATCTACAGGATTTTTTTAGCCAGAATTTGTGGTTCAGTAATAATGAGCACTCCATTCAGTTCTTTGGGATCTGTAAATTATATTTACAAAAACCCAGAACTGGGATCCATTCTGGGAATTTCATCTTTGGGTTTAAATAGGAAGTGTTTCCTAAACAAGGGAGGTGCTGAGCATCTCCCCCTGGTACCTGTGGTACCACCCCTCCTGGCAGAGCCAGAAGCCCTTTTTGGCTCAATTCTCCCCAAATCTGTGACCCTGGCTGGCCCAGCTGAGGAGCTGCATGGGCACCTCCCCATGGCTGGGATTTGCTGCCTTGGGATGAGGGAATGCAGAGCCCTCCTGCCCCTTCCCAGGAAGTTTCAGATCACCAGCAGATCCTCAGCATCTGGAGAAGCACTGGGGGTTCCTGCAGTGACTCCTGTCCCTTTTTAGAGGCACTGGGGGTTCCTGCAGTGGTTCCTGTCCCCTTCTGAGATGCTCTGGGGGTTCCTGCAGTGGTTCCTGTCCCTTTTTAAGTGGCACTGGGGTTCCTGCAGTGACTCCTGTCCCTTTTTAAGAGGCACTGGGGTTCCTGCAGTGGTTCCTGTCCCTTTTTCAGAGGCACTGGGGGTTCCTGCAGTGGTTCCTGTCCCCTTCTGAGATGCTCTGGGGGTTCCTGCAGTGGTTCCTGTCCCTTTTTAAGTGGCACTGGGGTTCCTGCAGTGACTCCTGTCCCTTTTTAAGAGGCACTGGGGTTCCTGCAGTGACTCCTGTCCCTTTTTCAGAGGCACTGGGGGTTCCTGCAGTGGTTCCTGCCCCTTTTTAGGATGCACAGGTAGCAGTGAGTCCTTGGGTGTCCCCAGCCTTCACCCCAGTGCTCTGGAATGGAGCTGCTCCCAGACAACACCTTGAACATGGAATGCTCATTTTAATGCTTTGCATGCAGACATTACCCTGGTGTCACAGCCAGTGGCTTCATCTCTGCCTCAGCCTACAAATTCAAGATATTGGCACTTATCTGCAGAGCCTTTCACCATCCATCACCCTCTTCCTGCTTTTCCACAAGAATAAATAAGCACAGAGCTTGGAAATCAGAATTGCCATATTGCTATTTCTGAGAGGCTTTATCAGAGGGAGGCTTTGTGCTCCCTTAGTCTGCAGAGATTAAAGAAAGCCCTTGAATAAACCTTGACATAATTCCTGAGCACTGTTTCTGAGAGTGCTCCCCTGAAATTCCAGAGATTGGATGCTTTAGCTGGAAGTTCCTGGCTCTGCCTGTTCCAAAGTGCTTTTATTACAGCACCTGTGCTTGGGGAAGGAACAGAACATCCAGGGAGGTTTAAAAAGCAGCAAACCCACCCTGGGCTTAGCCCTGCTGCATCCCCTGAGCCTCCAGGACATGCCCTGGGTCTGTCAGACCCCCCAGGAAACAGGAAACAGGAGCCAGGGGAGGCTGAAAGCAGCACAGGGATCAATGCAGGAGCCCTTTCAGGGCTCTCTGACTTTTCCAAGAGCACTGGTTCATGCTGGGTTTGTGCAACTACAATGTAATGACTTTATCAAACACCTAATTAATGTCATCAGCATAAAAATGCCCTTTAAGGCGACTTAGAATAATAATGAATTGATTCCTAATTATGACAGCTATTTCAAATCATCCTTTCAGAAACTGGAATTCCCTTTCCCTCTCTGGAAATATTGTGCCTTTGTCAGGCAGGCACAGCCACTTATTCTTGTGCTTCAAGTGCCTGACAGCTGCTATTGATTTTTTTCTTTTTAAAAAGCAATGGCATTTGACTTCTATTTCTATTTTTCTATTTGAGGGAGGCTGGAGCACTGATCAAAAGGGCCCAGAAGGAGCTTCTTTAGGGAGGCAAACAGGGATGAGGCACAGCTCAGACAGCTCATGGCTGAGTGCTGAGGTGGTGGAGGAAGAAGGAAAAGCTTCATTTCCATGGATCAGCTCATTGATCCACTCCAGGAACAGCCAGGATGAAATCTCCTGCTCAGACCAGCCCTGGGGAGCAGCTGCAGCCACTCAGGGCCAGGCTGGACAGGGCTGGGAGCAACCTGGGCTGTGCTGGGGGTCCCCGGGCTGTGCTGGGGGTCCCTGGGCTCTGGGGGTGTCCCTGGGCTGTGCTGGGGGTGTCCCTGGGCTGTGCTGGGGGTGTCCCTGGGCTCTGGGGGTGTCCCTGGGCTGTGCTGGGGGTGTCCCTGGGCTGTGCTGGGGGTGTCCCTGGGCTGTGCTGGGGGTGTCCCTGGGCTCTGGGGGTGTCCCTGGGCTGTGCTGGGGGTGTCCCTGGGCTCTGGGGGTGTCCCTGGGCTCTGAGGGTGTCCCTGGGCTGTGCTGGCTGTCCCTGGGCTCTGGGGCTGTCCCTGCCATGGCAGGGGGTGGCACTGGGGGGGTTTCAGGGCCCTTCCCAAGCCAAGCCAGGCTGGGATTGTGCAGCTCCACAACCCTGAGTGCAAAGGTTACTCAGAGGGGCCAACACCTGGTGTAAACTACACACACTCCATCGGCTGTGAGTGGGGCAGTGACGTGAGCAGGTGTGACGGTGACACGAGTGGATGTGACAGTGACACAACCAGGTGTGACAGTGACACGAGTGGCTCTGTGGCAGTGACATGAGCTCTGTGCCAGTGGCCTGTGGGGCTCTGTGACAGTGACACGAGCAGCTCTGTGACAGTGACACGAGTGGCTCTGTGACAGTGACACAACCAGGTGTGACAGCAACACGAGCCCTGTGCCAGTGGCCCGTGGGGCTCCGTGACAGTGACACGAGCAGCTTTGTGACAGTGACACAAGTGGCTCTGTGACAGTGACACGAGCAAGCGGGACAGTGACACGAGTGGCTCTATGACGGTGACATGGGCAGGTGGGACAGTGACACGAGTGGCTCTGTGCCAGGGGTGGGACTGACCTGCTGGCCCCTCCCGGGGACACCACGCGTGCGTGGGCGGTGACGAGCAGGCGGCGCAGGATGTCCCCGCGGATGGCGCGCCACCGCTCGGGGGGACACACGTGCAGGGCCAGCACGGTGTAGTAGTGGGGCCCGTCCACCTCGAAGGCGCTCTCCACCCACTTCTCACGGGGCTGCTCCAGGAAGCTCTGCAGGTTCTTCTCCTCCCGTGAGGTCGCCCGGGTCCTGCAACACAGGGGGAGCCTCAGAGGCTGCTCAGCTCCAGGGGGCTCAGCTTCTGCTCAGCTCCAGGGGGCTCAGCCCCTGCTCAGCTCCTGCTCAGCCTCTGCTCAGCTCCAGGGCGCTCAGCCCCTGCTCAGCCTCTGCTCAGCTCCAGGGGGCTCAGCCCCTGCTCAGCCTCTGCTCAGCCCCAGGGGGCTCAGCCCCTGCTCAGCTCCAGGGCGCTCAGCCTCTGCTCAGCCCCTGCTCAGCCCCTGCTCAGCTCCAGGGGGCTCAGCCCCTGCTCAGCCTCTGCTCAGCTCCAGGGGGCTCAGCCTCTGCTCAGCCCCTGCTCAGCTCCAGGGGGCTCAGCCTCTGCTCAGCCCCTGCTCAGCCCCTGCTCAGCTCCAGGGGGCTCAGCCTCTGCTCAGCCTCTGCTCAGCCTCTGCTCAGCCCCTGCTCAGCTCCAGGGGGCTCAGCCTCGGCTCCCCAGCAGCCCTGGGTGCTGCCCCTGCACTGGCAGCCAGCGGGGCACCACCAGCTTCCCCCAAATTCACCCCCTGGTTAAGGATTTGCTCCCAGTGGGCACCACCAGCTTTTCCCAAATCCACCCCCTGGTTAAGGATTTGCTCCCAGTGGGCACTACCAGTTTTTCCCAAATTCTTCCCTGGCTGAGGACCTGCTCCCAGTGAAGCAAACACATTTTCCTTGGAGTTGTGGGTGGCACTAGAGGTTTGCCAAACAGCTGCCATTGCCCCAGTGGAAGGTAACACCACTGTAGAGGTATTTTTCCCTCTTTTTGAGAAAAAGATGAGTGGTGCCAACTCCCATGGGACACCCCACAGCCACTGCAGCTCCTGCAGCCACACCTGGATCCATTTTTTTTTATGTAGATCCATTTTTTTTTATGCTTTTGCAGTAGAGGAATTTATAAAATTCCTCTACTGCAAAAGCAACGCCTGGGAAGATACAGGCCAAATTCAAACCCAAAAGACACTGCACTTTACTGCCAGCTTATATAAATATTTTATCCTTTTCCTCAGAGCTCCAGTGTCCCAGGAGTCCTGACAGCCCAGAAGTGACAGTGCAAAGCATGTGTCACAGGAGACTTTGGGAAGTTGCATCACACTTTGCCACATCTGTGGCTCTACTGCAGCAGGCAGAGGCTGCCAGCCAGGTCAGACCTGTGACTCTGAAGTGAGATAAACTCTGTCAGGCATCAAGCAGCATCCCAGCAGATGAAGCTGTCAGGGCTGTGTGACCTTTTCATCTGCTAAAAGATGCAGCTGGGAGCCAAGTAGTAGCTCTTTATTTTCTCCATTTAATATTAAAAATTCTGTCTGGGAAGTACAGAAGGCTTTTTTCCACGTCTGCCCAGCGGGTTCTGGGCTCTGTGGTGCCAACAGCAGCCTAACAAGATGAAACAAATAGTTCCATTTATTTGTCTCCCAAAGGATTGGGAAAACAATAGCACAGGGATCTGGAGATAGATATTAAAAACAAAAGACAAATTGTATTACAGCCAAAACCTTGATTAGTTCCAGGCGGGAAAGTGAGAGGGATTTCACTGCACTGCATTTGGAGTGACCTTGGTGTGTATTTTAATATTTATACCCTCATCTAATTAGTATTACTTACTAATATTTAACTCCTCCAATAGAGGAGCCCATTTTTGCAGGATCAGAACCAGCTCATGTATTCCAAAGCATCTGGGTGCCCATGGAGCCTCAGTGCAGTGCCAAAGCACTGCTGTTTATTGGCAAAAAATAATAATGGTAACCCCCCAAAAAATTTAAAATATCAGGAAAATCTGGTGGACCTGAACCCTCCTCCAGGATGCCAAATTTGGAAACCAACCTGTGTTATTTGAACACTGAATAAAATTGTATCAGGGTTAAGTTTTCAACTAACAATTATTTCATCGCAGTGTCTCTTCTGCCTGCTCAGGAGAAAATTAAGCTGGCAGAGTTTCTTTAATGTAATAACCCTGTTGCTCACCCCAGAGGTAATAATTACATCTAGAATGGAAAGAGAAGCTAATTCCCAATTGCTTTTACTCAATAGGTTCCCTGTTATCCGGCATGTCCAGGCTTCACTCCCAGCAATGCAAATCCTTAACAACCTACTTAGGACGTGCAACCCTCCCAAACTTCATGTGATTCCCCATCTGTGCTGGCCCGTGCAGAAGCACAGGCAGAGCTGTGGGAGGGTGGGAGGGGTGGCACTGACGTGTTGAGCACGTAGAGCACGGTGTGGATGATGTAGGGGATGAGGTGGATGTTGCTCTCGCGGCCGCCGCCCCCGGTGTCGATGCTGAACGACTGCTCCATGGCGAAGCGCAGGAACAGCAGCTTGATGTCGTGCACGTTCAGCTGGTACGTGGGCTCCCTCTGCCCCGTGCACTCCTGCAGGTACGTGTTGTGGCTGCAAAACACCAGGGGGCTTTCAGAGAGTTCCTCCTGCCACAGCACAGCCCCTCCTGCAGGTTTGTGTTGTGGCTGAAAAACAGCAGGGAGCTTGCAGAGAGCTCCTCCTGCCACAGCACGGCCCAGGAGCAGAGCAAGCACAGCACAGGAACTCACAAAGGCAGCCCTGCTACCTTGGAGTAACCTCCCCAAAGGGAGGCTTTCAGATCACTCTGGCAAATCCAATTCCATCTGCAGATATCTGTCCACCCATCAAATACTGTTTGCCCATGCCCAGGACCTGGGGTACAGCTCCTTGGCTGGAATGTTTCCAGGATGTTGCCACTCTTGGTTCCACACAATTCCAGAATCACAGAATGGTTTGGGTTGGGAGGGACATTAAAGATCATCCAGTCCCAACCCTTGCCATGGGCAGGGACACCTTCCACTGTCCCAGGTTGCTCAAAGCCTTGTCCAGCCTGGCTTTGGACATTGCCAGGGATGGGACATCCATAACTTCTCTGGGCATCTTGTGCCAGTGCACACCCCTTCACAGGGAAGACTTTCTCACAAATATCTGATCTACACCTATCCATTCTCAGGTTCAAAATTTCTAATGTGACATTACAAACCCAGCACAAGGTCAAGCAGAATCCTGACATCAGCATCTCCATCTGCTCCAGATAGGTGCCCAAGCACCTCAGTACCATCCAAGAGAAGTCTGGAAATCTACACCAGGGAATCCACTGGTGTCAGAAGATTTCTTTTGTACAGTAGGGGCTCACTGGGCCACAGATGAATTAACACTGCATCTTCAGCTGTGACTGGGGGCTAAGGAGGCTCTGGAATTATTTACATGAAGCCAAGGAGCAAAGAGACAGCTGCACTTTTTTAGGAGATTCACTCCTGATGGTAGAGCCTGAAATGGCTCTGTTTTACCAACATTCAGCTGCACCACCTCTGATCCCAAGATTTCAGGGGAATGTGTGGCAAGGATCTGACTCAGCCAGATGCAACCAGCTGGGGAAGAACCTGTCTGTACTCACCGTGCCAAGCACGTGGCAAAAGCAGACTCTGGCACGTGGGGCCCCCACACTGGCAGGAGCCCATTGCACTTGGTGTTGGCATTTTGCAGGGCTGCACTCTCCCACTCCTCACGGCCCCGAGCAAGTCTGCACAAAGAGACAGAGCACACCAGGCAAGTCAGGAGGATGCAAGCTTTTGTCTAAGGAAACATCCCAAAAATTCCACAGCTTCTCTCAATACTGGACCTGGCAGAGTCCAGGCCTGAGCAGTATTAAAGCAAACCCTGATGGAGAAGCCCTGCAAAGCGATCAACAACCCAGCCCACCCAGCCTGAGTCCCACAGTGATCCCAAACCTCCTGGAAAGGCCTCCAGCCCAGGCTGAGGGGCTGTGGGGCTGTGGGCACACGTACCTGACAGCTGCCAGGTGGCAGTCGTAGTGCACGATGTTGAAGTGGGACACGGTGCTGTAGCCCTGCTGCTTGCGGGGCTTGTTCTCAAACTCCTCGAGCGCCACGCGCTTGGTGAAGGTGTAAATCCCCAGCACCTTGGTGGGCTGCAAGGACACACAGCTGCCTTAGCAAGCACTCAGCTCTGCAACTCATCTCCTGCTCTTTCCACCCCACAGCTGCCTTAGCAAGCACTCAGCTCTGCAGCAGGGCACATCTCCTGCTCTTTCCACCCCACAGCTGCCTTAGCAGCAGCTCTGCAACTCATCTCCTCCTCTTTCCACACTACACACTGAATTGAACCTCTCCCAGTCCCAACCATGTGGTATTCACATACTCTCTGAACAGAGAGAGACAATTCTCTCTCCCAAGATTTTTCCTGGGGAAGGCAGTGAGAAAGCTCAGAGAAAGAAGAAAACAGTTCTTATCTTCACTTGCTGCATCTGTTGTTTGACACATGTGGAATGTGTTATGCAGATTGTTTGCTGAAAAGGGAGTTGTTAATTGGACACTGGTGATGGTTGTTTTGACTGATTGACCAATTAGGTCAAATCTCTGTTGTGACTGTTGGAAAGGGTCACAGGTTTTTGTTTAGTATAGTATTAGTATAGTATGTAGTATAATATAATATAGCTTAATAAAGCATTTGTTCAACCTCCTGAATCATAGAGTCAGAACATGCTATTCCCCCTTTCAGGGTTCCTTGCATCAATACCAACCTCAAACTTAAACTGGCCCTGCGTTTTTCCAGCTTTCACTGAAAGCACACTTCCACTTCCCAGCCACCTCTGGAATTACTGATCTCAAGAACCAACCCTGAGACTTCCTGATCTTCCAGTGCCAGCACTTGTGCAACCAGAAACTGGCAACTCCCCTTATGAGCTGAGAGGGCTCTGAAAATGTGTCTCCCTTCACCTGGAACTTCAATCTCCCATCATCATTACCTGGAACTCTTCGTTCCCACTACCTGGAACTCTTTGCTCCCACTACCTGGAACTTTTAGCTCCCACTATGCAGAACTTTTAGCTCCCACTATCTGGAACTTCACTCCCATGACCTGGAACTCTTAGCTTGCACTATGCAGAACTTTTAGCTCCCATAACCTGGAACTTTTAGCTCCCACTATGCAGAACTCTTAGCTCCCACTACCTGGAACTTGTATCCCTCCCGGCAGATGCAGCAGGTCAGTCCTGGCTCCTCTATCAGCTCCTCCATCTGTTTAAGCAGCGCAGTCTTGGTCACCACCTGGCCCTTCTCATTTGTCTGGAAGAGAGAAAAGCTCAAGCAGGTTAAAAACAATGACAAACCACACCCTGCCCAGCACTGGCACTGGAATGCCCATCCCATCTCCCAGCAGCTCTGTCCCCTCCTGGCAGCACCAGGCAAACGGGGGGGCTGGAGCTCTGCAATATCCATCAATAAATCCCTTCCCACACTTCCTGCTGAGGCAGCTTGAGCAGGGCAGGAAGGAAAGCCCCTGAAGGAGCAGAGCACCCAGACATTACCGTCATGCCCAGGGTACCCAGGGCCTTCTGCCTCATGGCCATGGCCATCCTCTTCTTCTCGGCGCGCGTCTCCTTCCGCGCGGCGTCGATCTTCTTGTTCACCTCGGGGTGCTCCCTCAGAGCCTCCAGGAGGTTCTCTGCCAACGTCCCAATGCCTTCATCACTTGACACCTGCTCCAGTTTGTGCAGGTTGGAGATGGAGTCTGTTCCTATTAGCACCTGGGGGGGACAGGAACACAGCACTGCTCAGGAGGAGGGGACTTGGGACAGTGACTGTCCCCTCCAATCCCAGGGAACAGCTGGGATTAGAGGTGAGCTGTACTGAGCTGCAACAACTGCTCCTTCCTTTTTTAATGCTCCTGGGCCCTAAAAACTGTGTGTAAGTCTGGGGCAATTTGCCTCTCCACTGGTCATTATCAGGAGCTCACATGGGGATGTTGGATAAAATGTTTATTTTGTGGTAAGACATTGTATTGATGCCTTCAAACACCAACAATCACATCCTGAGGAGTTTATCAATAATTACCTTCCCTTCACACTGGTGTGTCAATCTCACACCACACAGCAGGAGGAAATACTCAAGTCAGAATCTCTGACTTTTCCAGATGATGCCTGAAGCTGCCCAGCAGAGGCTCAAGGCATCAAGACAAAGACACAAACTCATGTTCCCAATCTTGTCACATGACACACAAAACTCAGAGGATGCTCTGCAAAGGCAGAACTTGCCCAGGGAATACCTGAACAGCTTCCACACCTATGCCTACTTTGAGATTCCCAACAGAATTAACAATTCTTATAAGAATTTCACATTCTTTTAAGAGGTAAGCTCAGGAGAACTGGATTTTCTCCCTGCTTTATCCCCCAAACAGAATTCCCTTCAGACTAGAACCAAAACCTTCCGGCAGAGAAAAGTTGTGAGCAAAACTGTTCCAACTATGGTGAGGATGGCAAAACAAAACCCAACAAAAATGAGTGTAGAACCAACTCTTGGAGGAATTTCTGCTCAGCTGCAGCCCCAGAGCAGAGTGCCAGGGCCCTGGGCTCACCTGTGTTGCAGGGTGCTGCGTCGCGAGGCCTCGGAGCAGGCGCAGGATAAAAGGAAGTGCAGGTCGAGATAAGAACCTCTTCCATATGTCTGCATCCAAACTGCATGGAACACAAAAGGCAGCAGCTGAGGGAGTGTCCCAGACAGCAGCATGGCTCCAGGCTGCAGGGAACACTCCCTCCCCCGTGTCCCTGCTCAGCTCATTAATGAAGGGACAGTCACACTCCCACTCCCATGCTGTGCATGGTCACAGTGCCAACTCTGAGCCTGGGGATTTGTGTTCATGAGTTGGCTACCAACAGCAGAAACTCTGTTGCTGTGCAACAGGAGGGAACAGGCAGGAAACACAAGGATTGAGATATCCAAGAAATCAGCTTGGATGGGTATCAAATGGGAAGATTTCAGGGTTTTTAGGTCATTCCTATATGTGCACTGCCTCACCAGAGCTCTGCATCACAGCTCTGAATGCTCCTGAATGGGCACTTGTTCATGGATTTCTTGGGAGACTGTGGTGATGGGATGAGGAGGATGTCCAGGGCAGTCACGCACATTAACCACACACATTAAATAGTGACTCTTACTTCTTTGCACTTGGAATGTGCTTTTTCATGTAATCCAGGGCATTCTGTGTAATCCCCTTCTGCAGGATGAGATCTTTCAGCTGATGGCCATTGCTGTTGTTCTTTATTCCTGCTGCTATTTTACAGAAGCAATCCAGGAAAACTTTATCATCTCCACTGTGCTCCTCATCATACCTGAACAAAGAGAAGAGAAGAGCTGGTAACTCTGCCTGTAATTCTCACTGAATGGTGTACCTGCCCCAGCTCAGAGACTCAGAAAAGCTATTCAGGCCCCTGTCACCTCAAAGTACTCTCTGAAGACCTATTTCTCAAGCTAGAGCTCACACATTTCTTTCAAAAATGGCTTGAAAGTGAAAGAGGAAATGAAGCTGAAGCCTGGCATTAGACTGGAGTAGCATCAATGAGGAAATGAAGGCAGAGACATGTCTATAGAACCCAATTCAGGCGCTTTTAGCTGAGCTGTGCCAACATACTTATCAAAGTTACAGTAGGGCTTGAAGCGATCCACCAGGATCTGCATCTTCTCCATCTCCCCGAAGGACAGGTAGGGGATGATGCGCAGCAGCCCCTGCAGCACGCTCAGGTTGGAGCGCACAAAGGTGCTGTTGATCTGGTCCAGCAGCATCACCAGCTGGTCCTTGTCCCCTGTGAGGAGGAGGTTGCCCTGTGAAGTAAGAGCAGCAGGATTTATATTCAATAAATCGACAAGAAAATTCTCACTCTGGGAGCTGGTGGGCTGCTCCAGTTGTGAAGGGGTAGTCACTGATAAAAATAAAACTCAGTCTCATCCCAGAGGTCTCGTGGAATGGCTGCACCAACCCCTCTAGCTGACACCTGGCTTATTCCACGTGCTGTTAAAGCATTTTCCAGCCAAAAGTCTAATAATTCCAACCCAAAGCACACCAGATTCCTGTTCACCCACAGCTTCAAAAGATGAGTGAGAAGCTCTTCTTGTTCTCAGTCTAGATGAGATACAGTTTTATTCTCAATTAGCTGGAAAATCAATCATGTTTTCAACACATACAAAAACACTCCAAAAAACAAGGCCAAGCTGTGTCTTTTCTTGTCTCTCACTGGCCCATGGCCCAAAGCAGGCAGGAAAGGATCCAAGCAGTGCCTAACAACCCTCACCCAACCATGCAAGATTCATCCTGACGCAGCCTCGCAGTGCTTTTGGTTCAGGGCCCTCCTCGAGCCCTTCCCCAAGGCCTGCTAAGACCTGCCAGAAGTGTAACGAGGGTCAGACTCCATCAGCACTCCCCTCCAGCTCCTGGAGCTCAGCATCCCTGTGAGCAGGGCTGTGCAAGCCCTGAGCCCCAGGGAAAGGAGCCACTCACCTTGTCCTCGCTCAGGGGCTCCGCGTTGGATTCATCCAGAATGATCTCCATGATGCTCAGCACCTGCTCTGCCACTGCTGCTCCCCCACTGTCCTTGCTCTCCTGCTCAGCCACCAGAGCCTGCAAGACATGGGAGTGCTCAGGGGAACAGCAGCAGGAACTGGTTTGAGGTAGGAGCAGTCCCTGGAACAGCAGCAGTCACTGGTTTGAGGTGGGAACACTCAGGGGAACACCAGCAGTCACTGGTTTGAGGTGGGAAGGGGCACTGGAGCAGCAGCAGTCACTGGTTTGAGGTGGGAGCACTCAGGGGAACACCAGCAGTCACTGGTTTGAGGTGGGAAGGGGCACTGGAGCACCAGCAGTCACTGGTTTGAGGTGAGAAGGGGCACTGGAGCAGCAGCAGTCACTGGTTTGAGGTGGGAGCACTCAGGGGAACAGCAGCAGGAACTGGTTTGAGGTGGGAAGGGGCACTGGTTTAACTGCCCCCACACTCCCACCCATAGAAGATAAGGAATGTCCAAAGGATAATTTGCAATGCCAGCAGTATTTCCCATCTCCTGTAGTTGTCACAAGGCAGCAGGGCAGTCAGAAGTAGTTTAAATTCATTGGAATCCATGGAAAAACCACTTCTGGAAGTCAAGGCTGTCCTTACCAAGTTGAGAGTCCCCAGCATGACATTCAAAGTGTTCATCTCTGGCTTGACCAGCTGCTGCCGGTTTATTTTCACCTTCACACAGTAACTGAAGAGTTTTAGCAGCACCTGCAAAATTCAGCAAAGGGATTCTCTGTGGGACCTTCACAATGAGGGGGGATTTTGCTGAAACTGAAGTAACAGTTTAATACAATAATACACTTGATCTCCAGACTGCTGGGATACAGTACACCCCAGATTTTTACACATATATATGTATCTTAGCACAGCTTTGGTTTTCAGATATGGCCAAGGCAGAAAACAATTCCTCCAGCAAGACAGGATTTGGTCTTACCAACTCCTCAGGCTCTAGACATTTCAAGTTTTGTAAGGAATTGTTACCCAAGAAGAACAGGGGAGGGAAAGAGCTGCTCCAGCTCAAGGGAGATTGTCTAAACCTCAGGGATGTCTGTGGAATTTTCCTCCCCATAACTCCTGACCCCAGAGCCAAAGAGAGACTCACGGTTAAGAGGTGCCGGCCCTGTTTGAAGTCCTTGATGCCAGTCAGTCTGTTGAGCATGCACTCCAGGCCTCCACATGGGGCCATCACCCCTGCCATCTTATACACCTCTTCCTCATCCTCCTCCTCATCTGCAGGACAGACACAGTGGTGAGGACAGGAGCAGCCACAGCGGGACACGCTCGTGCAGTGGAAGCAGAAATGGAGAGCAGAGCAGCACACATTTCCCAGCAATTCCAGTCACTTCAGTTGTATTGAATTCAAAAAGAATTAAGAGCAGAGATATGAAGAAGGGCTGGGCAGAATGGTCCCCGTGCCAAGCAAGTGCTCACATCTGAAGCACAGCTTTAAAGCGCTGGTAAAATCCTCCTTCACTCGAGGTGAAGCAGGTAAATGCAGCAAAAGCAACGTCAATCAACTTTAAGCTCACTGCTGTGAGGATAATAATGTCATTGCTCTGCAGCAAACCTCAGATTTCAAATCTAATCCCAGCTTTCAGCAGACAAATGCATTACCAGTGGTGGAGTCGAGGGACTCGATGAATTCCTCCGTGGCATCTCCCAGTAACCCCCGCATGCGGTAAATGATCCTCATGGGCTCCCCCTGCAAGAGCACAGCTTTTTATTCATTCTGTCTCTGGGCACTTGGACACAAGCCTGGTTCTGGTTTCAGTGTGTACAGACACTCCAGCCCCAGCTCTCCCTCGTGCTGTTCCACCTGCTGATGGTCGCACCGGGGAAATCTTTCACTCCCTCATTCTCTCCTTCCTGAGATGAATTAAAAACAACAGTAGAGCCACCTGCAAAAACATCAGTAACTCATCCCTTGGTCTGCCCAGTTTTTCTTGGCATTGCCAGTTAACTGACAGACTGGTGATAAACAGTCTCCTCCTCCTTCCATCTCCTCCAGCTTTCCTTCAGCACCAGTGAAAGATGCAGCCATGGAAAATGGGGTCACCTGCTTTCCATGGCAACCTCTCCTCTGAGGGTATGGCACAGCATACCTGGGAAATACAGGGAACAGGCACAGCCCAGGAAATGAAGCAGGACAGGCTAATTGGATGAAAGCTTTCAAAGAGATAAAATCTGCAGTGATGGCAAATGGAAGAGGAGTAAAAGGCAATCTAATGAGCTTTCGGTAAGACAGTACATCACTGATACAGCCAAGAAGCTGTGCTTTTACCCTGAGAAAGGGACACTTTTCCAGATGCATTTCCAGCTGGAAATACTGACAGCATATCATGAAACTTTCCATTTTTAATCCATAGGTCTGAATAAAAAGCAGAAAAGAAAAATCCCAGATTTGGGAGCAGGAGACCTTGCAAGAGAAAACCTGTCAGGGATCGTGCTAAGCCTAATGTGGAATAAGCAGTGCTTAATGTCACAGCAAATACATAAGCACAGGGAAAGCCCCGGGGGGAAGATCTGCTCAAAGGCCACGCTGGCGACCAGCAATTAACACCACAGGGGCCCTGGTAAAACGGCAGATGAACAAAAAAAGCCACTGAGAGACAAGGGAAACAAAAAGGGGCCTGAGGTTGCGTTTCTTGTGAGCCTGTCGCTCCCAGGGAACGGGAGCTGCGGCTCCAGGAGGTGCTCACAAAGGAAGACAGATGAAAGCTGTTCATCCACAGGAATGCTGAGCAAACTCTGCCTTTCAGCAGCAGAGCTGCTTCCCTCCCGGGAGAGCTGCACGCCCGGCATCCCACGGGAACAGCTCCTCCAGGGGCAGCATGGGGAACATTCTCACCAGCGACTCGATCAGAATTCAAATCAGAACTCACAGATTAACACCAGCACCTCGTCTCCCTTTCCAAGTTGGTACCTTGTTAAAAAATTATCACTGTCACAAGGTTTGGGCTTGATTTTGCAGTACTGAAGGCTTTGTTCCTGAAATAAAGCTTAATGAGACCCATTTTATCATAATTCACTGCTAACTGGCACTTTGTTTGAATTCTTCCCACAAATGGCTTCAGGAAATGGAGGTTTCAAAGGTGATTTGAGGCCAGGAGGAAATGAGGAATGACCAAGAAATGCTGGGCAAATCAGTATTGTTTTATGATCTCAAGTGGCTCTAAAAATATATTTGTAGTGGGCAAGCTTGACCCTGATGGTCTCAGTGGGAGTTTATTTGAATGGTCACAAGGAAGGAAAGGAAGAGTTTGTTCTGGACCACATCCCCCTCTGGAACAAGCTCAGTATGACATGGTGGACTGGACCCTTAAGACTGTGGGTCCATTTCTTCATGTGAAAAACACACAAAACATACAATGAAAAGCAAAAAACAGGATTAATCTGCCAAGTGCTTGAGATCCTGATGGAAAACATGAGAGCAGAAGTGCAAATATGGAGAAGCACTGGATGCTCTGTGCATAAATAACTTGGGTTCACCCCCGAAGCACAGACTGATGGAGCAGTCTGGTGTCCTTGTGTGCACACACACAAACTTTTGTGTGCAGATGGAGTGTGAAATGTGCTCTGAAAGGCACTGAAACGTTCAGCTCTCCCCAGGGAACACAGGGAAGGCTGTTCCTCAGGAAGAGTCACGTGTGACACAGGACACAGCTCACCTGGGGCAGTGCTCTGCAATCACTCACGTTGCAGGGCCATGCACAATCTGTCCTAACAGAGCACCAAAAGTTGCTGAGCAGTTACACCCAATAAATTATATGCCAGGAAATAAATCCTGACGTGTGTGGTTTTGATTTTTCCCCATTTTTTTTGTTGATGTGAAGGACAGGTGCTCTGTGCTGTTAAATTGTACAAAGGTAACACACACCTCGTTTGTGGGACACCACACCTTCTTGTAGACCTCAGCCACAGGCAGATCCAGACTGATGATCTTGTTGTTCACCAGAAGCTGAAAGGGAGAGAAGAACAAGTCAAGAACAAGCTCAGGTTGTTACATCACCACCCCAACAACCACCAGCTGCCCAAAACCAGCATCCCACAGGTCTGTGCAAGAAATTCCCACCTCCAGAAATTCTCACCTCCATCCCACTGTCATCCTCCAGCAGAGCCACCAGGTCACAGTCCTGGCAGATCTTGTTCTTGATGTCCCTCATGAGGGGCCCGATGCCAGGCTCGTTACTGCTGTAGGGATTCCCTGGCATCCTGCCCTGCAGGAAATCTTCCTGCTGGGGATCTTTCTCCAGAGTGACAAAGAACTCAGTGACTTCATTCTCCTCCTAAAGAGCAGCAGCAGAGACAGAGTGAACAAGTTTTTCCCTAGTCATGCTCCCATTCCTGCATTTTAATGGGAGAATGTTCCTAAACCTTCAGTCCTTTCCCCACTGGTGCATCTGCTCTGCATGCCACACTCAGAGGATGGCCAGGATCACTGAGTAACCAAATTCCTCAGGGAACCTGAGCCCCCCCAAAGGGATACACTGGGGTACAGGTCTCCACTGGCTAATGGTGAATCATGACTGCAGACACTGCTGCTCCTGGGAAAAAGGAACCAGATCTAGGGCTGCTGGAGGTGCTTGGTGGTGATTCTCCTCCTCTATCATGAGACCCCACCTGGAGCACTGCACACAGTTCTTGTGACCCTCAACAAAAAAAGGACATGAAACTCTTGGAGCATGTGCAGAGGAGGCCACAGCGTTGCTCAGGGAACTGGAGCACCTTCCCTATGGAGACAGGCTGGGACATTGGGAATGCTCAGCCTGGAGAGGAGAAGGCTGTGTGGAGACCCCACAACACCCTCCAGGGTCTGACGGGACTGCAGGAAAGCCAGAGAGAGGCTTTTCATCAGGAGCTGGAGTGACAGGACAAGGGGGAAAGGATCAGGCTGAAAGAGGGGAAATTTAGGCCAGATACTGGGAAGAGTGGGCAGGCCCTGGCACAGGGTGCCCAGAGAAGCTGTGGCTGCCCCTGGATCCCTGCAAGTGTCAGGGCTGGGCTGGCCAGGGCTCAGAGCATCCTGGGATCATGGAAAGTGTCACTGCCACGGCAGAGGGTGGGACTGGACAATCTTTAAGTCCCTTCCCAAAGCATTGCAGGGCTCTGTTCAGGCAGTGTGCCCCTGCCCCACTCACGGGGTAGATGATGCTGCAGAGCCTCTCAAAGATGAACACTGGGGTCCTGTAGTCATCGAGGCTGTAACGCTTGGCAGTCTCTATGCACACGGCCATGAATGCCTTGGTCTCTGACTCTGTGCCTGCCAACAAAAGGAAGCTTTAAAATGGACACTGCAGTCAATTTTATAGATTCCACTTTAACTCAGCACATGCAGTAAATCCTTCTGCAGCCAGCCCCACAATTTGGTGCTCTCTCCTTTTGTGAATCCACTCTGTGAAAGATGGAAGGTATTTCTTTGGTAGGGTTACTCTGCATGGCTGGGCTGCAGTAAAACAGCCCCATAAAAATGAGGAGGCTGAGATTCCTGGAAAAGAAGAGGTGACCAGGAATGCTGTTCAACTGCTCTGTGCCAACAGAAAATACTGGAAGCCATAAACCCCCCTGATTACAGCAGTCACTTAGAGAAGTTCTTTGTGTGGCTGTTCTGCTTTTCCTGCTTTCTGCTGTTCTGTTTTCTTGCTTGATCCCAAGGCTGGATTTATGGAACAGAGGTGGTTTTTACCTGTTGTCATGTCCTCCAGCATCTCCAGCAGCATGTCCTGGGTCTCATCAATCAGCTTTGTCCTCTGCACCACCAGCTTCCTCAGGCACAGGTAGCCATTGAGCACCGTGCCCACCAGGCGGCTCTTGAAGTGCCTTTTGATGGACTCCACCTCCACAAAGGAAGAGAGAAGACCTAGAAAGACACAGAAACTCAGGCAGTGTGGAAGCCCAGGGCATCAGGAATATTTCTGTGTCTGCTCTGGGGTGCCCAGACCCTCAGGGGAGCACTGACTTTGACCCTCATCCATGGAGAAAGTTTCCCAGACTTCAAGATAGACTGGAATCCACAAAAGTGTGAAATAGATTCTAGAGAGTAGTGTAGGTGTGTCACTTGGTGAGAAATTGAGGTTTGGGGTTTTTAGTATGTTGTGGATGGAAGCAAGATGGAGGGCACAGGGTGTTGTCCTGGGTTTCTTCTCTATGGGTTTGGGTGGCATTTTGTAATTGGACAGAAGAGTCTGCACTGGGGGCTCTTTGGGATCAGTTATTGGGTTAAAAGGGAAAATAATCTAGGTGTCAGCTCTTAATTGGATAGTTTAGTCTTAAAAGCCCTTGTACCAAGAGATTGTTGGCCATTTTGTGCCTTCTAATGAAAAGCTGCAGAACTCACAGCAGTGAAACTGTTTTACTGATAAGAAATAATAAACACCTGAGTGTGAACATGAACTCCTGTCTCAAGTGCCTTCAATCCAGACCCAGGGAAACCCACAGCTGGGACCCTGGCAACTGGGACTCCCACAAGGCAGGTGGAAGAGAATGTGATTTCTAAATTTCATAGCAGCAAACAGGGCACAGTATCATAAAAATGGCTTGTTCCAGCTCCCATCAGTCTGGGGTTTAAAGCTCACTCCTGTGAACTGGGTGGTTGCAGGCAAAAGCCTTGGTCTGGCTTGTAAATTGTAACATATGAAAAATAGTTTGGGAATGAGGAAAGGGCCTAAGGAGTTTCCTGTGTGCTTGATACAAAATTCTGCACTCTTGGGCATTTTCCTGTCACAAGCTATTCCAAAAGCAGATGACTGCTCCTCTTGTAATACTTCTAATACCTCTGATGATGTGAAATGACTTATCAGTGACATCAGCAAACTGGTCACTCCTACAATAAAGCAAAGAATCAGCAAACACAAGGATTCTTTCCCATGACACACTGATCAACATGCTGCTTCTTGCAAGAAGCCAGGCTTTATGGATTCACCCACTAATGGCTGAAGAATGTGAAAGAGGATACAAAAAACAATGATCTAGTTCATGAGGTATTTCCATTTCCAACACATTTTTGTAAAAGGGTATACACCCTAGGAGATAAAAGAAAAGCTCCCATAGAATAGGGAGGTAAGAACAACAGGTAGGAATAAAGCAGCAGTTTACAGTAGTGCCAGGGATTATGTAATAAAGTGAAATGATGAAGCTTGCCTGGTATGTTACCACAGTTCAGCTAAAAACTCTTACTGACCATAAAAATATATGGAAAAATCCATTTAGAGATTAAGTGCTAAATCGATGGCAAAAATCCAGTGCTGACAATGGCAACACAGCTGAATGAGATCTCTCTGAAATTCTGCCACAGCTGTTAGAGAACAATGATCACCAGCTCTAACCCTGCTGCAGGCCCACTCAATACCTGTGAGACTCTTCAGGGCATATCCCTGCTGCAAATCCGTGCTGAGAGTTGCTTCCTCCAAGGCCAGCAAACGAGCTATTTCCTGAAAATAATTAAAATCATTAACAGCCTGTTAGGCCAAGATGACCCTGCAATGCCAATAACCATTGGGGTGTCTAACACAGGGTGTAAGAACTCAGCACAGAAACTGAAAGCACAACTGCAACAGCAGGGAGGGAAAGGGAAAAGGACAGGAAATCGCCACAAATATCCCTCTCATTTTCTCCCTGCACTTTTCCTGTTACCACTGCTTGGCTCTAGTGGCCCTCCAGGAGCACTCACAGCCACCAGTGATATGGAGAGTGCCACCTGCCCCCTTGGAGTGCAGCAGGGACCCCCACAGAAAACTCCCACCACTCTGAACACTGTAAACCCAGAGTGCTGCTCCTCCAAAGGCTGTAATTCCCATTTCTCCAGCAATGGCAGCACACCTGATCCTTCCCTGTCCCTAAGGGCTCTCAGAGCCCAGCCTGGGAGCTGCACAACAGACCCAAGGCAGTGCAGCAATAATGACAATGCCAGAGCAGTTAATTAAAGGGCTGAGGAATTCTCCAGCTGGGGCTAAAACCCCCCATGGCTCCCTCAGTTCACAGGTACCAGCACTGAAATGTGAACTTGAGAACCTTGGCAGGGTCAGCAACAGGGCACTGAACGAAGGGATGGAATTTCAAAAGCAAAAAAAAGCCAAGCTAACAGGTCATTTCCTGTACACAAATCCATACCTTAGTGATGAGGCTGCCAATGTAGGGCAGAACCCCTCTGGCTGCCAGGTAGACCTTCCAGTGGGCAGGTTTGATGAGCTTCTGATACAGGGCCAGGTACTCAGCAGCACATTCACCAGCAATGCTCAGCTCATCCAGGTAGCTGGCAAAGAGAAACACAAGCTGACAACCCAAAGAGAAACACAGCTGACATTCCAGCCTAAGGACACTGTGGAAAGGAGAAAAAGCCTCCATCCATCCATCCATCCATCCATCCATCCATCCATCCATCCATCCATCCATCCATCCATCCATCCATCCATCCATCCATCCATCCATCCATCCATCCATCCATCCATCCATCCATCCATCCTCCACCTCCTGAGGCAGTGAGGTGTCCTTGCTAACAGCATCACTGATATTCATTACTTGCTGGCTAAATCACTATTTGTCCCCAAAAGGAGCTGACTGTGCTATCAGGATGAGCTGGGGTAAGTTATGTCACAGCAGCTGGAACAGAGTTCACTCTATTATTCTGCCATTGAAGAGGCAAGGGAAATGCTGGCCACACAGCTGCACAGCTGATCCTTACTTCTGGAAAAAAACAGACTGCAAGAGCTCATTGCCAGGCAGCAAACCCCAACTCCATAAACCCCTAAATCCATACCCTCCCAGTTAATTAAGTTGAAAACTCCAGCTCAAAAAGACCCCTGAACTGCAGGTATACAGGGAGAGGTGTGAGAAAAGCTGCAAGAAGGGAGAGATTCTGATGGGAATTGAAGACAAAAACTGGTGGAGCTGCCAGGTGTGGCAGCACAGCAATACCTGGTGAGGAGATCCAGGACCTGCTGCTTCCTGCTGGGGATGGTGGCCAGGGCCTCCACGATGGTGCAGGCAGCCTGCCTGGCAGCCTGGGTGGCAGGAGTGAACAGCACCTGGGCCAGGGGCAGGAAAAGCCAGGTCAGACCCATGGGCACAGATGAACTCGTGACAGCTCACAAGAAGGCACAACACAGGGACTGCTGGGTGACCTGGTGGCAGCCTTTTCTTGTTCTCCCAACACTTGGTTCTGTGACAATTCCTGCTCTGCTCAGCACCAAAGTGCTGAAAGAGTGCATGGACCTGCTAGTGTGCACACACAGGAAGCAAAGCTTTGCTCCAGGACCCTCAGAGGTGCAGCTCCTCAGGCACGGGAGCACCGTGGCAATCAAAGGTTCAGAGTTTAAGAACCCACAGACTCCCAGATCAACGTTTGATCTGAGCTCCCCAAGGCAGCACAGCTGCAAACCTGGCTTGGAATCAGAGGCAGTGAGTGCCTCCCCAGACACCCCTGCAGAGGAGCTGCAGCAAGCCACCCACACTGTGTGACTGAGCCCTGCCCCAGGCTCTCCCCACCTTTACCTGTCTCAGCCAATTGTTGTGTCCCAGCTTGAGATCCAGAGGACAAGTTCTCTTCCCACGGCGACTCATGAACTGCTTCCACTTCCAGACGTATTTTTCTGACAAGTAGAGCTGGTGAAGCTCAGCTTTGCTGGGAGTTTTCCCGTTGGCATCTGCACCTGCAATGTCGAGCAGAGCCCAAGAGAACTGTCAGCAGTCATGAGCTGCAAACTGCCAGAGTATTTTTGTCTTCCTACTGGAACTCGCCAAACTCCAGCAGGGAACTGAGTGCTTCCCATCTCCTGCTGCTGCCATTTTCACTCCTGTGCGGAGCCATGCTCAGTTCCAAGCCTCATGCAAATCCCAGAGCCTCTCTCAAGGAATCTTATCAGCTTTCCAGCTAGCTGCTATCAATTTAAGTAAGCAACAAGTTTCACTTTTTACAGTCCCTGATTCTCTTTGGGCACAGAGCATTTTCTGTTTAGGGTTTGAGGCACACAGCCCAGAAAAGTCAGTCCTACAACTCTAAGGACTAAAGTGAGGATGGAATCAGATGTCACAGGACAGAAGCCGACACAACTCCACAGAAGCACATTCCTTATTAAATGTGGGGACACACATGTTCCTGCACAGAACTGCAGCAGGTCACAGGCACAGGGGTTACCTCTGGCAGGGAGGCACTTCTTCCAAGCTTCATAGGATGCCTTGGGGTCCCTCTTGAGCCACAGCTGAGCCTGTGCATGGATTTCATTGCTGTAAGGCTTCACAGTGGTGAGAGCATCCATGGGCACATCCTAACAAATAAAAAAGCTTTGTGATTCTTCAGAAAGCCACAGTGTGCTCCCACAGAGCAAGCCCTGGGGCTGGGCCATGAAGAGGCAAATGCAGCTCTTGGACAGCAGCAGGGTAATGCAGTGCCTGTTAATGGTGAACCAAGAGAGATATTTCAGTTCCTACTGAAATATGAATAAACCCATCTCTGACATCCACCTGTGATTATCAGACAGGCAGATCAAAGCAGAAAAATACCTTCTCTCCTGCAAATCTAACCCTAAAAGAAAATCAACAGCAATCAATTTATTTTAATGAGAACTGTAGCCCTGTATTTAAAAATCTGAGTCAAAAGTACTTGATTCTTTCAAATTTAGGTACTTGATTCTACAAAGCTGCTGAAAGCTTAAAGCCTGCCCAAAATAACCAAGCTGTGGCTTTGAAGTAGCTCTTTCCACATGCCTCAGATCTGAGGGGAAAACAGTAAACCCTCAACAGTTGTGGTCAAAGTCACCAAAACCCAGTGAAAAATAGAAGTAGTCATCTGTAATTTGCAGTGTGTGATGATCAGAGTCACAGGGCTTGTGCTTCCCTAGGAACAGTGACCAGGAAAAGCAAGTCCTGGCTTCCTCACAAACCAATTCCTCACTGAGATCAGCGTGCCAGACTTCAATCAGCAAATTCTCAACGTTTTGCTCAGCCTCAAGGCAGTACCTTGTTTTTCTTGCTGGTTGGAGCAGGTGGCTTGATGAGCTTCTGGAGGATGCGCAGGCACATGAGGGTGATGTTTTCAACAACCACCGGGGTCTTGATGTTCACTGCCATCAGGAAGAGGCTGAGAGCTGAAAGCAGACAGGGGTGTTCATTATCCTGGGAGAGCTGCAGACAGGACACAGCTCTAGGCAGCACTTGAAGTGGGTTTAGAGGTGGAAGTGCTGCCCTTGCTGGCCCCTGGTCCTGCACTCACCGCAGCGCAGGCGCAGCTCCCAGCAGCTGTCCTCCTTGGAGATGGAGTCTGTCAGCAGCAGCATCTCGTACTGGAGGCTGCTCGCCTGCAACACACACAGCTCCAGCTCCTGGGGGTGCCCCACTCCCTGCTGCCTTCCCAGCTTTCATCAACTCACGTTCAAAACACAAGGATCTAGGTTAGCTTCACCCCATGCACACCTGGGGGGACGTGACCTGCTGGAGCAGTACGAGCAAAGCCAAGGCAGGGAACTGCCTGAGGAAGCTTCAGCAGGTACCGGTACACAAAATTCTGTGCTGTACTCTGACATTTATGTCATTTCCTGTGGGAACCCAGGGCACTGGGAATATTTCTCTGTCTGCTCTGGGGTGCCCTGACCCCCAGGGCAGCACTGACTTTGACCCTCATTCAGGGAGAAAGTTTTCTGGACTCCAAGATGGACTGGAATCCACAAAAGTGTGAAACACTTTTGATAGTTAGATAATAGAGAAGAAAATAGAGAATAGTGTAGGTGTATCACTTAGGTGAGAAATTGAGGTTTTGGGATTCTTAGTATGTTGTGGATGGCAGCAAGATGCAGGGCACAGGGTGTCATCCTGGGTTTCTTCTTCATGCTTCTTCCTCCTTCTTCTCCATGGGTTTGGGTGGCATTTTGTAATTGGGCAGAAAAGTCTGCATTGGGGGCTCTTTGGGATTGGTTATTGGGTTAAAAGGGAAAATAATCTAGGTGTCAGCTCTTAATTGGGTAGTTTAGTCTTAAAAGCCCTTGTACCAAGAGATTGTTGGCCATTTTGTGCCCTCTAATGAAAAGCTGCTGAATTCATGGTTGTGAGACTGTTTTACTGATAAGAAATAATAAACACCTGAGTGTGAACATGAACTCCTGTCTCAAGTGCTTTCAATCCAGACCCAGAAAAACCAACAACTGGTACCCCCATAATTTCCTATCGAAACTCAATTTCTTTTCTTACAAACAGACCATAAGAGAGAAGATGCAATGGTTAGAATACACCAGCAGTGCAGAGGGGCACAACAAATAAACAGGAAAACACTGGAGTCTCTCACCAAGTCTGGATTTGCCCAGTGTCCCTTCAGAGCTGCAGAAACCTTCCCAATGATTAAATCATTCATTTGCTGTGTGGCTTCTGGATTGTCCCTGATTCCAGGAGGAAAAAGACAACACTGTTATGCTCTGCTTGTACTAAATGCCAAAAGCTCCTGGGATTTCAGCTCAGCTGGTAACAAGTGCACAGGGAGTTGGGGGTCACACTTTGCTGATGTACAACACACCCATGGCAGGGGAGGGACTCTGAGGTCCCTTCCAACCCAGACCACTGTGATTCTAAGGTAACTCTCCCTATAAGAGAGGCTTTCCCTTCCTCAGGGGGCTTTCCTGATGCCTTTTTGGGACTACCCTAAAATACAGGCCAGACAAAATTAAGGGAATAAAAAGTATTTACTGAAGGGCCCTCAGGTGCATCTTGGGCAGATGAAGCTTCCCAGAGGCTGCACCCAAAAATGAACCATGGGTCATGGGTTTTCACACTTTTATAACTTTGGTCCATTTGCATATTGGGGGTTAATCCTCCAATTACAGCTTCAGCTAATGAAGTCATTCACCCCAAGGTTGCTCCCCCCAGCTCCCTTTTGTTTAATCTCTGGGGCCTGAGGCAGTGAGGTGTCCTTGAGTGCCAGGCCTGGAGAGGAATTGTTGTGTCTGCCCCAAACGGGAGAACAGCAGCTGGCACTGCGTGTGGGGTTTGGAGTTCTGCACTAAAGATCTTCAGGGTTATATTACAAATTATAAACTACAAATACAAATAATAAAAAATATCTTAAATGAATAGATGAAATCCTGAGGCAGTGAGGTGTCCTTGTGTCACAGACATCTTTTATGAAAAATCCTTTCCTTAGGATTTTTCCTCCTGAGAAGCTGAGAGGCCTCAGGAACAAAATGTAACCAATGGTTATCTGCTGCTGTGGAATGCAACAGGTGCATCTGTGATTGGTCTCATGTGGTTGTTTCTAATTAATGGCCAATCACAGTCAGATGGCTCGGACTCTCTGAGACAGAAACTTTTGTTATCATTCTTTCTTTTTCTATTCTTAGCCAGCCTTCTGATGAAATCCTTTCTTCTATTCTTTTAGTATCGTTTTAATATAATATATATATATATAAAATAATAAATCAGCCTTCTGAAACATGGAGTCAGATCCTCGTCTCTTCCCTCATCCTCAAACCCCTGTGACACGGTCACATCCTTGAGTGCCAGGCCTGGAGAGGAATTGCTGTGTCTGCCCCAAACGGGAGAACAGCAGCTGGCACTGCGTGTGGGGTTTGGAGTTCTGCACTAAAGAACTGCAGGGTTATATTACAAATTACAAATTGTAAATCCAAATAATAAAGAATATATTAAATGAATATATGAAATCCTGAGGCAGTGAGGTGTCCTTGACTGCCAGGCCTGGACAGGAATTGCTGTGTCTGCCCCAAACAGGAGAATGGCAGCTGGCACTGCGTGTGGGGCTTGGAGTTCTACACTAAAGAACTGCAGGGTCACAAAACCACAGAGAATACAAAAGCAGAAGCCCTCAGGCATCACCCCACGGAGGAGGCTGTCCCAGAGCAGCTCTCACCTGGTCAGGAGGCACATGAGCTGCCGCACCTCCTCGCGCATGGCGGCCGCGCCCCGGCGCAGGTTGTAGTCGAAGAGCTCGCGGATGAGCCCCTGCGCCACCAGGATGTGGCGGATGGCGCCGTTGGTGGCCAGGGCCCGCAGCAGGGTGATGCAGTGCTCGGTGACAGCCGAGGCACAGCCGTAGCACTTGGTGGAGGAGGTGTGGCCGCAGCCCAGCACGGACAGAGCCCGGTACTGGCTGGCCGTGAACGTGGGGAGCGCCGAGCTCCGCGAGGACTTGGTGGCCGCCTCGCGCTGCTGCAGGTCGTACTCCAGCAGCTCCTTCCGCGAGGCAAACACTTTCTGGGGACACACAAGGAGGAGCTGTGAGCCAGCACAATGCCACTACCAGGTTATCTTCACTGAGTATTTTGGGGAGAAATATTTTTGAGAGGAATGAGGGATTTGTCTTTACAAACAAGCTGGTAGATAAAAGCAGCACTGAGAAATCAAAGAAACAATGGGAAGGATTCCACTGATTGATGAATGGAAAAACATATTTGCTTTTACAAATAAACTTTAGGTTTGCTGATAAATGAAATTGGATATTTGAAAGAAACAATGGGGAAAACTCTAAATTCCATAAGAATCAGAATTAAAAGGGAGGGTTATACATTAGAGGGGAATCTTTGGGATCAGGCGTTCTGGGAAGTCCGTACCTCTCAAGCACCTCAGAAACAGGGAAAGAGAGAAGGGAAATTGGGATAAAAAGGGAGGCTGAATCCTCCAAAAATTGGAGAGACCCCAGGGAAATGCCCCATGGCCTCTCCCTTTATTTGAATAAAGCCAAAAAGGACTCCTCTGTCTCGTTTTCGGACATAAACCTCTGGTGTTTGTGGATTAATTTTCCTGACATTTTCACTGAGTATTTTGGGGAGAAATATTTTTGAGAGGAATGAGGGATTTGTCCTTATAAACAAGCTATGGGTCTGCTGGTAGATAAAACCAGCACTGAGAGATAAAAGAAACAATGGGAAGGATTCCACTGATTGGAAAAAGATACTTGCCTTTACAAATAAACTTTAGGTTTGCTGATAAATGAAATTGGATATTGAAAGATGAAAGAAACAATGAGGAAAAACCCTAAATTCCATAAGAATTAAAAATTAAAAGGGAGAGTTATACACTAGAGGGAAATCTTTGGTATCAGATGTATTGGGAAGTCTGTAGCTCTCAAGTACCTCAGCCAATGGGGAAAGAGAGAAGGGAAATGTGGCCAGAAAATTGGTACAGAAAGGAGGTTGGATTCTCCAAAAATTGGAGAGGCCCCAGGGGAATGCCCCATGGTCTCTCTCTTTATTCAAATTAAGTAAAAGGACTTCTCTGTCTCCTTTTTGGACATAAACCTCTGATGTTTGTGGATTAATTTTCCTGACATTTTTAACCAAGTGTTTCCAAACTTGAAATCTTTCATGGCAAGACAAGACTTGGGAAATCCATGAGGAATATCAGCCTAACTCTCATTTATCACAGAATTCACAGAACCATCAGGCTGGAAGAGACCTTAAAGATCATCGAGTCCAACCCAGCCCCAACACCTCAACTAAACCCTGGCACCCAGTGCCACGTCCAGGCTTTGTTAAACACACCCAGGGATGGGGACTCCACCTCCCCGGCAGAACATTCCAGAACTTTATCACTTTATCCTCCCTGCTGTTTAAACTACATGCAATGTAACACTGGAAATGTGACAAATCCGTAGTATTAACTACTATTAATACTGGCAGAGTAAGTTAATTCTTTGAGTACTTACTCTTCAGAGTAATTTATTCTTTATATAAAGAGCCAAATATATTTAATATGCTTAAATATCACAGCCAAAAGGACATTCATGACGTAGCAGGTTTTCCAGTGTTTAAGTGACTTGTTGAGCACAAATAAACATATTTAATTTATAAAACACTTCTGTAGGTCACCCTTCAGACTGGTGTGTTTTCAAACACTTGGATACATGCAAAAATTCAATTCTCTTTAATTAACCATCTGTTCGGTCTCCTGCTCTTCATGATGTAGCTGCTGAGAAAACCAGTTTCACAAGCTAGATGAAATTTTAGTAATTAATACAGAGCTTTTAGAAATTATTATTATTTCCCTGAAAATATGCAGTTGTTAATGATATCATTATCATTGTTAATGATATCATCATCTTGATTTAATGATATCATTATCACCTGCTGTTAATGATATCATTAAATCAAGAATGGCAACATCTTGGTTTTTTCTTTTTTTCTAATAAACACCTGGCCCAAATCCAAACCAAAGCACATTGTACCTGGATGATTTTGGACAGTTCATCGAAGGAGTTCTTGCAGTCCCCACAGTACTCCTGGGCTAACTGCAGGATGTACCTGTTCACACTGGCTGAGGTAGAACTGATCCCTCCACTGCTGCCAGACTCATCCTGGAACAGGGAAAGCAAAGAGGAATCACAAAGGGAGGCACCACACAAAAATAACAACAGAGCAGCACCTGAGGGAAGGACTGCCTTGGGCAGAGCCAAGGCCAGTGTGTGCCCAGCCTGAGCTCTGTGCAAGCTGCACCTGGCCCTGCTTACCTGGGGCTTCTCAGGGGCTGCCTCGTTCACTTTGCACAGCAGGTTCTCCAGCTGTGGTCGGTGTCCCATCAGCTGGTGATACACCCTGTCAGCCTTGTCCAGCAGAGTGTTGATGTTTGTCACTGCCTACCCAGGGAAAAGGAAAGGAAACTCTTATTTCATTTTCAGAACCACAACCACCAAGCTCCAAGTCTTCTCTTTTACTTTTCTCTTGGGGAGGAATCACTAAATTGTGACCCTGCAGCCTGGTTCTGCCCTGAGAAGCACTGTGGTGACACTACTGAGCACACTCTGTGGCACTACACCGAGCACACTGATCCTTTGGGACAGGACACAGAGTGCACAGGGCTCTTCATTCATTAGCAGGGCTCCTCAGGTGGGATGGGAAGCCAACAAAATAACCCAAATCCATCCCCTTCTACAGCAAGGCAAGGAGATGCAGTCAGTTTATAAGTGAAGCACTGAATTATGCCTTTTGAAGAATTACTTGTCTGGTGGAGCAAAACACAAACTCAGAATGCATCGGTCAGTGAGGAGCCTTGAAGGAGCCCTGATTTTAACAGGGGATGGAGCCCTGATTTTGACAGGGGATGGAGCCCTGCTGTGCCCACAAGAGGGGATGGAGCCCTGCTGTGCCCACAGTGGCCCAGAGCCCCAGAAGCTCCTGCCAGCCCCACCTTCTTGCGATCCTCCTCGTTCTCGATGGGGTCCACGGCGCAGCAGGGCTTGGCGTAGAGCATGAAGTCGAAGCGGGCGTATTTACAGAAGCCACAGGCATTGCACAGGAAAGGATCCTTCTCATCATAATTGATGGACCTGCAAGGAAGGCAGCAGCTCAAAACCTGCAGCTCAAGGCAATGGAACAAACTGAACAGGCTCGGGTAAAAGAGATGGGTGACTTTAAACACCTCGGTGACCGGACTGCCCCGGGGAAGGGAAATACTTGAGAATCAAAACCTACAGATCAGGCAACAAAAAAAGTCCTCCCAGCAGTGCCATGTTCTGGCTGGAAAAAGCAGGAACAGAAATCGTTCCTAACAATTCCACTTTAATGACAGTAATTCCCCGTAGAAAGTCAGGCTGGTGCACTGTGTCCTTTAGGAGAACACAGATGAAGGAACTGTTCTGGTTTGTAGGGTTTGGCCTTTGCCCTGGGATTGACTGCACTTCTCCCCACTGCAGAGCAGGGCAGCAGACAGAACTGATTTATAGCTCCCAGAGCTCCAGAAGGGATGTGGAAATCTTTCCACACAGGAGCAATCACCAGGAAAGAGCCTGCTAAACACCTCGAATCCCATGAGAATTAGAGAGGAACAGGGACAGCAACAAGGGGAAAGAGATATCAGATAAGGAGACAAAAGTGACAAAAGAGAAAGACTTCTAAGGCTGTAGTAGAAGTGTGAATAGCACACAGCAAATTACCCCTGAGCCTGCTCTGAATGAGGAAAGCACAACAAAAGCCATGAATAGAACTGTCTGTCCAGCCCAGGCAGGGATCCTGGGGGAAGCCCTGCAATCCCCCAGCTGAACTCCAGCCTCCAGCCCAGGCAGGCCAAAAATAACCTGCTCTGGGGAATTCTGTGCTGTGAACTTCGAGGCTGGATGTGAAACCTCAGCTGGCTGAGAATTGTGCTCCCAGGCTCCCTTTGTTAGCCTGCATTACATTAAATCCCTGTAAGCCTGTTTTATACTTCCCCACTAATTTGATTGTGTGCTTGTATTAACCAGAATGGGGGATTTGCGTGGCAGGGGGTGTGGGGCACCCGGGAGGGCTCTGGGGGACACTCACACCTGCACCTGGGGCACTGCTACACGCTCTGGGGACACACAGTGACACCCACAGACCTGCACTTGTGGCACTGGTAGCCGTTCTGGGTGAACACACAGTGGCTCTGGGGGCACACACAGTGACACAGTGACACACAGACCTGCACTTGTGGCACTGGTAGATGTTCTGGGGGCACACCCAGTGACTCTGGGGGCACACACAGTGACTCTGGGGGCACACACAGTGACACACAGATCTGCACTTGTGGCACTGGTAGACGTTCTGGGGGCAGACACAGTGACACAGTGACACACACAGACCTGCACTTGTGGCACTGGTAGACGTTCTGGGGGCACACACAGTGACTCTGGGGGCACACACAGTGACACAGTGACACACAGACCTGCACCTGTGGCACTGGTAGACATTCTGGGGGCACACCCAGTGACTCTGGGGGCACACACAGTGACCCTGGGGGCACACACAGTGACACAGTGACACACAGACCTGCACCTGTGGCACTGGTAGGCGTTCTGGGGGCACACACAGTGACCCTGGGGGCACACCCAGTGACACAATGACACACACAGTGACTCTGGGGGCACACACAGTGACCCTGGGGGCACACACAGTGACACAGTGACACACAGACCTGCACCTGTGGCACTGGTAGGCGTTCTGGGGGCACACACAGTGACCCTGGGGGCACACCCAGTGACACAATGACACACACAGTGACTCTGGGGGCACACACAGTGACCCTGGGGGCACACACAGTGACACACAGACCTGCACTTGTGGCACTGGTAGATGTTCTGGGGGCACACACAGTGACCCTGGGGGCACACACAGTGACACACAGACCTGCACTTGTGGCACTGGTAGACGTTCTCGCCGCAGTTGCCGCACACGCCGGGGTTGGCGGGCACCGAGGCGCTGCAGCGCGGGCACTGCAGGGTCTCGGTGGATGCCTGGTAGTTCTCGTAGAAGTCGGCGAACTCGATCATCAGGTTGGAGGCCACGATGGGCAGGGGCAGATCGATCTTCACCTCTGTCTGCCCTGGGGTCAGCTGCACCTTCTTGGCCTTGTGCCAGCGAGCCGGCCTGCAGGAGGGATGGGAGGGGTAGGGAAGGAAAGGAAAGGAAGGGAAAGGAAGGGAAAGGAAGGGAAAGGAAGGGAAAGGAAGGGAAAGGAAGGGAAAGGAAGGGAAAGGAAGGGAAAGGAAGGGAAAGGAAGGGAAAGGAAGGGAAAGGAAGGGAAAGGAAGGGAAAGGAAGGGAAAGGAAGGGAAAGGAAGGGAAAGGAAGGGAAAGGAAGGGAAAGCAAGGGAAAGGAAGGGAAAGGAAGGGAAAGGAAGGGAAAGCAAGGGAAAGGAAGGTTTTCCAGAGGGAAGTTCCCTCCCCACCCACGTGTGAGGAAAAGCCAAATGCAACCGTCTCGGCTCCAAATCTCCTTTAACTGGGATGAATGGAGAGCAGTTCTAGGATTCGTTTCCTTAGCTTCTGTATTGACATGATATGTAGCCAGAAATACATTTTAAGCCTTTATCCTCTTCATAGAGAGAGACTGTTTGGGATTAAAGAGCTGTTGATGCCTCATGGAAAAACTTTAATTCTACAGACATTTTCTAGGGATTTTCACCTCCATTTTTTTATTAGTAAGGACATTTGCATGAAAACAGGATATTTATTTCTTAAAGATCTCATCTGCTCCCACTGCTTATTCTCAACCTGAAGTCAGAATCCTCTCTTTGTGACATCATAATCCTCTCCACAGCAGCCACTTGTGATGTCACAGAGGATTAAGACTTCAAATAAGCAATAAGCGGCGGGCACAGATTAATCCCTAAGCCAGAGAGATCTGATTCTGGTGAGAACATCTCAAGAAGTAAGAAGGGGAAGCACATAAGCAGGACTGGCTCCAGACTGAGCAGTGTGTTGAAAAGGAGCCATTTCTGGTAGGTAAAGCAGAGCTGAGAGTGAGACCATCCAACTTCTAATTTTAATTCTACTCTATGGCTTCAAAGAAACAATGTTAATGCTTTCAGCATTCCTGGACATGCTGCAAAGTCCAAATCCCTTTTGGAGTCAAACTACCCATGAAGTGCTCTCAGTATTACTGCTGGTTCCCACACAATTAAGTCAGGTGCTTAAAAGCGAGCCTGGACAAAACCAGAATCCAAAAATTTTATAGACATTCTCCAAGCTTCAGAGGAAAACTGGATCTTTGCTTCAACAATTGTAGGGGATTCAGAACAATCCCACCCAATGTGGGCTGAGAGTGATGAGTAATAATCTAAGGAGGAACCTTGGGGAAAAACAAGAAGCGAAGGGAACGAATCTGATTCAAAGACTGCACACAAAACTTGATGAACATACTTGTTCTTCAGCTCCACGATGGCCTGCACGGTCCTGTTGTTGTAGTAGAGGTTGATGGTTCTCACCATCTTGGTTCGTTTCAGGTCCCCAATCTTCACTGTCACCTTGCTGATGGTGTGGCTGCCAATGAGCTTCACCACCTGCTGCGTGGTTGTGTAGCGCGTGTCCACTTTGATGGACGAGAGCTTGATGTACTGGGGAGACAAAGCAAGGGCACACTGCCTGTCTGAGGGCACCCCAAAACCTCAGGGGCACAGGAAACCAAGGGTTGGGCTCCCTGCTGTACTGGGGAGACAAAGCAAGGGCACACTGCCTGTCTGAGGGCACCCCAAAACCTCAGGGGCACAGGAAAACACACCTGGAAAGGGTTGGGATCCCCACAAGTGGAAAGGATTTAGTAACAGCAGTTAATGCTGGTGTCATGCAGAGCAGGTGGAGCTATGTCAGGAGGGTTTAGGCTGGATCATGAAAGGTTCTTTCCCCAGAGGGTGCAGGCACTGCCCAGGCTCCCCAGGGAATGGGCACAGCCCTGAGGCTGCCAGAGCTCCAGGAGCCTTTGGACATCACTCCCAGGGATGCCCAGGGTGGCATTGTTGGGATGTCTGTGCAGAGCCAGGAGTCAGATTTGATCCTTGTGGGCCCTTTCCAACCCAGGACATTCCATGGCTGTGTGATTCCAGGGTTACTTACACAGAAAGGCACCTCGGGGTTGTTGCAGACAAGGCAAGGATCACTCTCCAGGTAGTAGCCATCAAATTCCACGAGCCCAGACAATGTGCTGGAATGAAGGAACAACACTGACACATGGACCTGGGCATTTGCTACTTTTAACCCAGGCTATTCAACCAGAATCATTTTCATTTCCCCCATTTCCCAGTCCCAGTGTGTAACAGAACTGTTACAGTGTAAATCACACTGGAATAACAGCTTTTAACTAAGCATTTTTATTGTAATTGTCAATGGCCAAGGTGGGACCAAGAACATAACACTCAAAACTGCAAATCTCTATTCTCCAGCTGGGCCTAAGATTTTATAACATTTACTGACAGCAGAAGAGCTCAAGTCAAGCTCTGCTGGTAGGGCCCAATGTCAGGTTTGCATCTGGCAAAAGGATTCTGCTGCTCTCCCAAGCCTCAGCAGGGCCCATCCCCAGCACCTTCCCTGGGTACTCCCCATGGATGGAGCTCAGCTGGAAAGCCCTCCAGTGACCTGGATCAAAGGCACAAGTGACTCACTTGTAGATGTTGGAGTTGGGGTGGTTGGTGAGAATGTGGTTTTGAGTCCGGAGGATCTCCACGGCCTTTTGGGAATATTCCTTCAGCTGAAATAAAACCAGGCAAAGACAGTCCTCAAAACAATGCTTTTACTGCTACACAGACACAAATATCCTCATCTTGTGGTGTTCCAGGTGCCCCAAAAGAAGTACAGACCACACCCACAGGAATTTATGTGTTTAAATCATTACCCAGGACTGTAATTGATCCTAAAATTTGAGATTTACACAGTAAGTGCTGTTTGTCAGTCAATCCCTGCAAGTGCCTGCCAAGATTTGTACAGCATTCCCCACTTTAAACATACTCATGCAAGTACCAATGGGTCTAAATTATTTGTTCTCAATCTCACTGATCCCCTAAAAGAGGCCACAACTTCCTTTGCTCAAAAATCATGGTTACAAAAGACTTCTAGGAGTTGCAATATCAAAAATCTATAAACTGGAGCTGCCAGATCCACAAAAGCCTCCTGTGGGAAAAGTATTTTTCTCAATAAATAAAAAAACTCACCAGCACAATTTCACCCCCAAAACAATAAAACAAAAACCCACACTTCCAAATTCTTTAAGGATCCTTCTTTTTTTAACATTAAAGTTCTAATAACATGAAAAATTTCCAGCAGAAGCTCTTCTGACAGAAAATCTGTGCCAGCTGTATCATAAATGAGCACCTGGGATGCTGTACCTCCCTTCTGGAATGTCACTGTACCTTTTTCTCAGTCTGCTGTGTTTTCAGGGAGAAGTATCCCAGGAGATCAACAAACTGGGCAGCCTTTCTTCCATAGGCTGGGAGCTCTGGCCAGATGGACCACATGAGATCCAGCAGTAACTCCTGCTGGGACTTGTTGGAGTTCCTGTTGGGTGGATTACAGACAATCAGGGCTCTTGTGCAGAAGGAGAACATAAGCTCCAGTCCACCAAAGTGGGAAACCATCACCTTGCAGAGCTCACAGAGCTAAATCCCACCATCCCTTGAACCCATCTGTTTTCCAGCACTCCAAAACAAAAGCAGCTGTCCTGCAACAACCAAACAGAGCTCTGAAGGAGTCCAGCCCCCTAAAGCACTCCTTTCCCACACAGCTCCCAACTTCTCCTGGTGGGAGTCTGGATCTGTCTCAGAAATTCACTTTGCCCACAAACACCTGCTCCTGGTCATGACAGGAGTCAGATTTTGCAGGCAGAAATAAAGTGCTCCTTGCAGGTGACAACTGAGATCGATCATGGGTAAGTCACAACTTCCACCTCCAGCCCCAGTAACTGCAAACCACGAGGGCAATTCCAGAGGAACCCAACACCTGCAGGCTCCAGTGTCCTTCAGGGAGAGGCTCTGGCCCTGAGGCAGCCCCAGGCTCACCTGTAGATGTGCAGGGCCAGGCAGTGGGCCTGCCACCTCACTGAGGAGGAGTTGGATTCCAGCAGGAAGCAGCGCAGGAACTGGATGAGGGTCTCCTTGTCAGCAAACTTGTTCAGCTGGTTCACCAGGGCCGTGCACAGCTGGTCCTCCTGGCTGCCTGAACCCTCACCTAGGGACACAGGGAAGGCTTTAGGGAGAAGATAAATGCAGCATCTCACAGGCAGGCTACTCTCCTATTTCAAAGAGTCAGGATAATGGGGACAAATTATTATGTTTCAGGTAATAAGAAAGTTTAATATTCATGTCTTTTTCAAAAATATAACCCAGCACTCCTGACTAACAGGAAAAAACTGCAGGAAAACTTGCCAGTGAGGACGTGAGAAATGTGCTACACATCCTGATAAAAAGAAAAGGACTGACCATGAGGCAATGAAAAGACTCACAGAGAACCATCTGATGGTGAAAGCCAAAGCGGCTCCTTGAAGAAAAGCCAAGAGAGAATTTATGCCCGTGACTTTTATAGGGAAGCTTAATTACTTTCCCAGGACTGTGGATATTCATTAAGCAGCAGCCCTGGCTCCAGCAGAGCTTCCAAGGCAGCCAGAGGAAACAAGTCTGAACACAATCACTGCAGAGCACAGCTAACTGGGTGTGCATCCCCAGGATTTGTTTTAATCCTCGTGAGCCTTTCAGCCTCCTACAACCCAGGACAGGCAAGTTAAGTGGAAGCTGCCTCATCACTAGATTAGGTAACACCATTAGACAACTTCAAACCCACTCAAGGCAATAAACACAGTGGGTTTGTGATGCCCTCAGCACGTGGTTTCAGCCCAACTCTCAGAACACACTGCTTCACCTCAGTCCCATCTACACATGGGAAAAACTGCTCCTCTCCCCTGACTGTGGCTGTGGGTGCCCTTGCCACGAGCCATGACCCTTTCCCATCAGCAGGATTTATCATCCAGCTCTTTCTGAACAGAGTAAGAAAGGCTGTGAGGAGCAGACTTGCTCCCTAAAACCAGAGGACAGAGCCCAGCTGCCCCTCACCCTCTCGCTCCTTCTCCTTTTCCTCCTTCTTGCTCTTTTTGGTGGAGGATTTGCTCTGTGCTGCTGCCTGCCCCGAGCCTGATGCTGCAGGAGCAGAGCTGGAAGAGGTGCTGGAAGCTCCAGAGGATGAAGCCACAGACAGCACTTTGCTGCCACACAGAGCACAAGACAACAGCTGCAGGAGAACTGGGGACACTCCTTCATCTACCAGGAAGCTGACTTGGAGCAGGAAATAGAGAACCGCTGTGGAGGAAAGGGGAAAATGTTTGAATCACACAATCATGGAATGTCCTGAGCTGGAAAAGGCCAACAGGGATTGACTCCAACCCAGGTCCTGCACACACACCCCAACAATCCCACCCTGAGCATCCCTGAGAGCACTGTCCCAATGCTCCTGGAGCTCGGGCAGCCTCGGGGCTGTGCCCATTCCCTGGGGAGCCTGGGCAGTGCCTGCACCCTCTGGGGGAAGAACCTTGCCCTGACATCCAACCTAACCCTGCCCTGACACAGCTCCATGCCACTAAAGGCTGAATTAAAAAAGAAAAGGAACAAAACAAAAAAGTAAAAAAACCTCAGCCTAAACCAAAAGCCTTTGTACACAAGAACCAAACTCCCACAACTGTCCTGTCCCTGGACCATAGAAGCCTAACACTGGGGTACACCAGGTACAGTGGCTCATCACAAATTACCCCCTGGCACAATGGCAGCACAAGCAAGAGAACACAGATCTCCTGTTCCTCTAAGTTATCCATTACACCACATTTTGCTCTTTAGCCAAGGACCAGATGCAATTAGGGCACTGGGATAATTAGTACTGGAAACAGTTCAGTCCTATCAAAACCCTCATCTGTGCTGAGCTTCCCCATCCGAGCCACCTCGATCCCAACCACGACACCACTGCTCCCCCAAGCCCTGTGAGACAGAACTCACAGTCATCCTTGATGCAGAATTTCTGCCAGTTCACTGTTCTCTGCGTGGCAATCTCTGCACAAGCCTTCAAATGTTCCATCTGCAGGCACAAAGGGATGGGATCAGCGCACATCAGCGCTCCTGTCACACCAACACCACCCCGAGGCCCTTTCCCTGCTCCTGCCCTTACCAGGGAGATCAGGGTGTCATACTGCAGGGCAGAGCCTGAGCTGGCTGTCACCACACTGGCCCTCAGGAAGATGCCCTGCTCCTCCAGGAGCTTCTTGATGCCTCGCACGTGCGAGTCCAGCGTGTGCAGGTCCCGCAGCTGCCGGTACTTGTCCTTGGAGCCGCAGATGAACAGCAGCAGCTTGCGCACCTGGCGCCGCACGAACGGCGTCTGCTGGATCATCAGGTACTGCAGGGGGAAGCCAGGGCACAGTGAGATCACCAGGGTCACACTGACCACCAAAAATGAGGGGTTTCTTCCAAAAGGTAAACAGATGGGAGATGCTTTCATCCAGCTTTAATCCTGTAAGTCCCAGGCAGAACAGACACTGCACAGCAGCACTGCACCACTTGCTGGAAACATCTCCAACCTCAAATAACACCCAACCAAGGCTAATTAAGAAATCCTAACTCATACTTGTGTAAATGTAAGATAACTTGTTATGTAAAGCAGGAAGCAAACTGAGAACACAAACACCAAATATCTTCCTGATTTCTTTTTAAGGCCAAAGTACCAACAGCTGAGCATGATGTTACATTTTTTCCATCTCACAGCAGGTTTTCTCTCTAAGCTTTGTGGCAGCAACCACTGAGTTTCAAGAAATAACAGCAACCTCATTTTTCATGTATGTTTTCCTACAGATTCCTGTTCAACAGGAATGCACAAAGCCAACAGTTCACCTTCTTTCAAGGGGATTAAAAATACAAGATGGAGCTGAGATCAGCCCTGCAAAAGCTCATCTCTCCCAAGAAAGAAATCATTATTGGAGTTTTCTTGTGGAAATCTGCAGGTGTATCATGTTCTTGCTTACCTCAGACAAAAAATAGAACCAGGAGTGATCAAAGATGGGCGGGGGGATGCGGGAGTTGGTGTCTGCAATCTTCTTGATCTGGTAGGGCAGGCGCAGCACCATCTCTGTCAGGAGCTGAGTGTAGGCCTCAAAAACATCTGCAGCATGACCCTGGCAGCAAGAGAAATCTCTCAGGCTCTGAGCACACCCAGTGTGGTGCCATGATGAATGACAGGGTGCTTTTGGTGAATTTTTAAAAACAAGGGATTTCTGCCCCTTTGCAGCCTAAAGAATGTTCCCAAATGATGAATAAGAACCTGCACAAGGCCTTGAACCAGATGGCAGCTGTGAGGATGCACTAAGCTAGTCTGGAGTAATAAAGCAGTTCAACTCAGCAGACATTCTTACATTTAATCAGGCTTTTTGCACTGCACCTGTACAAACACCAAACCATGGCATAATGGCACCACAGTGGTGGAACAAGCCTGGGAATTACTGTGGAAATTCCCATCCACCATTCCACTTCCTTGGCACACTTAAGTTCAGGAATTCTGCCTGCCAAGCACAGGGAGTCGTGGGCCGGGGCAGCTTCCCTTCAGGATGATTAACAATTCCTCCAGGAACAGCTCCACAGAACTCCTGGGTTAGGAGTGCACCAGGGGATGCAGGGAGAGGTGGGAGAGGAGCTGGGCTGCCCTGTGAGAACTCAGAGCACTCCCAGTTGTAACTTTGTGCCACAAGATGGATTTTGGTTGCTTTTCTAAGGGCAAACTCCTCATGCAGGGCTCCTTTCCCAGCTCTGTGCACGCCCAGCACAGCTCCCAGCACAGGGCAGGACTCACCTTCACGTACTGGCGGAGGAAAAAGGGGCTCATGTCAGGGGGAGAGGAGGTGGTGTGAGGCTTCAGCAGCTGGCTGGTGGCCACGGGCTCCTCATCATTCTGCTGGCTCTTCCAGTACTCCAGCAGGGACTTGAGCACGTGCAGACAGTAATCAACGGCACCAGAGCTCAGCAAGGCAGCTGCTGTGGCACTGGAGATCAGGGAGGAAGCCTGGAACAGAGGGAAGGAGCTGGATCAGGAACACACCTGGGAACCCTCAGTGGGGAGAGCTGGGGCAGCCCTGAGCACCTGCTGACAGTGTGGGCAAGAGAGCAGGTCTGGATGAAACTTTGCAGGCAGCTTTTAAGTTTGGGGTTTGTTTGAGGTTGGGGTTTTTTGGGTTTTTTTTTTTGTGTTTATGAAAAGCAACTCAAATATTTACAGAGACTCTTTTGAACAAGTGCTTAGTAAAGGAAAACAAATAAAATCTCCTCTTAAGTCTAATCTCCCCTCGACACATGTGCCAGAGGCCACTCTGCTGTGGATTAGACGACTAGGGCTTTTTTCCCTTCTTTTTTTCCCCCTTCTTTTTTTTGTTTTTAAGTTGGGATTTCTATTTGTTTATCTGGGATTTGGCCAGCTGGGCGTGAATCCTGGTAGAGAAAGAGTCCCTGTTGCAGCTGCCGCTCACAGGCTCTGCTCCACCCAGGTATTGCTCCACCTGCATTCTGCAAGACGAGGAGCTTTGATTTCTGTGGGAAGCTCAAGTGAGTAACAAAGGCTGGAGAAAAAGCTACTGTAAATAAAACTATTAAAGCAGCCCTGTAAATCCAAACAAACCCCACAGCTCATAAGCTCATTAAAATTTGATGCAGTTCAGACTAAATTTTTTAACCTCTATGCTTTTTTATTAATCTCCTTCCCACCACACATACTGCTTTTTATGCCTTATTACTGTACCTTTTAGCAACAAATATCTAAGGAATCCTCTTAGCGACTTTTACGTTGACACAGCAGCATATTGCTTTCCAATAATCACATCACAAATCCTCTTTAACCCCTTCAGCACTGGTGAGATGCAAGGCAAAAATCTGCCAGACCGTTTTAAGTACCATCATTAATGTGCTGCCCTGAGCTCAGTCTGGAACCATGCACAAAACAAGAGCATCCAATTGTCTTTACACGGCTGCTTCCTCCAGCCCTAGTTTCAAAACTCTTTTTCCACAAGAGTTCAGTAACACTACAGGTTCCCTATAAATTTTTCCAAAGCCCTCTCAAGGACGTTTCAGTTTTGCATCTGTTATTTCAGTTAGCAGCTTTGGTTTTGATGAACAAAAGCCCCCCAAGCACATCACGGAATCCCAGAATGGTCTGGGTTGGAAGAGACCTTAAAGTTGAACCCATTCCACCCTCTGCCATGGACAGGGAGACCTTCCACTGTCCCACATTGCTCCAACCTGGCCTTGGACACTTCCAGAGATCCAGGGGCAGCCACAGCTTCTCTGGGCACCCTGTGCCAGGGCCTGCCCACCCTCACAGAGAAGAATTTCTTCCCAATATCTGATCTAAATTTCTCCTCTTTCAATCTGACCCTTTCCCCCTTGTCCTGTCACTCCAGCTCCTGATGAAAAGTCTCTCTCTGGCTTTCCTGTAGTCCCTTCAGACCCTGGAAGGTGTTGTGGAGTCTCCACAAAACCACACAACCTTCTCCTCTCCAGGCTGAGCATTCCCAACTGTCCCAGCCTGTCTCCATAGGGGAGGTGCTCCAGTCCCCTCCTCTGCACTTGCTCCAACAATTCCATGAGTTCTCATGTTGAGAACACCAGAACTGTGTGCAGTGCTCCAGGTGGGGTCTTGTTAGAGCCGAGTGAAGAGGGAGAAAATCATCCCCTGACAAATCAATTTGGAGAATGTACCTCACAAATGGAAGTCTTGGATCCTGACTTGGTCCTGGACATGAAGACACTGAGCAGCCTCATCACCACCAAGTGCACCTCGTTCACAGCGGAGCGCTCGTTTTTCTTGGACACATCCTGCAGGAAAAGAAACATCCTGCTGCTCAATCCCAGAGCTGAGCAGTGTCCCAAGCCTCTCAAGTTCAGTGCTCTGATCCTCAGGAAGCATTTCTAATTTAAGCTCAAGCAATAAGACTGAAAAAAGCAGCACAAATGCCTCAAGAGAAGGGTAGGCAGTGGCCTGGCTGCCAGAGAACAGTCCCACACAAATGAAAAGCTACATATGCCAATCATGCATTTACTGATCATGGCTCTTCTCAGAGTTTAATTCCAGCAAAACAAATTTTCATGCTCCCTTGTGGATGTCAGACCCAGGAAACAGCGGGAGTTCCACTCATGTCATTTTCTACCTTACGTGAAAGGAGGCAAGAGGAATGAACTGCCTGACCACACAGCAATGTTTCTGTGACTCCCAAGCATTTAATTCCTCCAAGGAAACAAACCCTGCCTAGAAGGAGCAAATTCAGAGCATGAGCCCACACTGCACTTTACCTTTTTGTCCATGCCCAGCTCTGCAATCAGCTGGGACAGAAGGTTATCCAAAGCTCCCTTGTCTTTCTCATCCTCCCCATCTAGGTCTGTTGTGAGCATCAGAATAACCTGGGAAAAGCAGTCAGAGGATTATCAGAGGGCAGGTTCCACATTTATTTGTCCTTCACTGATTTTATCTTGAATTATATGTGTTCTTTCCCAAATCCAGCCTGTGCCTCACATCCTAATATGAACATTCAGCATAAACCCACAAGACCTTCCCAAACACAGTGGAGCTCAAGGATTGGAGCCCTCAGGCTCCTCAGTCAGCTGTAAAGTCACACTGAGAAAGGGCACAAGTCCAGCAAAAATCTGTGGGTAAGGAATGCTTTGCAACAGATGGACTCACACTGTGACTGGGCAGGAAGGAGAAAAGCACATGCAAATAGAAACCAGTGACTGAACTGTTTCATTTGGGCTTAATTCTGAGCCCTCCTCACTCACCTGCATGTAAGGGATGGCCCGGACCCCCCCCACGTTCCTCAGCTGGGGCAGATTCTGCAGCAGCCTCTCCAGCAGCATCAGCCTGACCATGTGCAGCCTGGGGATTCAGAGGCAGTAATCAGACACAGCCCAGAACACACCACACCCAGCAGGGTCTCCAGGAGAGCACTGCAATCTGCCCCAGAAACCCTAAGCCATCAAATCCTCCCAGAGAGGACAGGACTTGCTCAGACTTCACAGGGGAGAGAAGCCAAAGATGCAGAGCACCTCTGACAATGGAGCCACACTGCCCAGGCCTGGCCACCTGGGGACTGCAACTGCATGGGAACATCCTGCAAATCAGCTCCACACTGCTCTGGAGAGGGGACTGAGCACCTGCTCCCACAGAATGAAAAGTGCCCATGCTCCCAAAGGACACTTCCACATGCTTTTGTCCTAACAGTGAATTTCACAGGCTCACAAGATTTCAGTGGTTCCATGTTAACTAGACTCATGGAGCATTTTTTCATCCCTTCCTAGAGGCAGCAGTTTTGTGGGACACACACTGGGTGTATTTATCACACCACACGATGATTGCACAGAGGGTGCACTGCCCAGGCTCCCCAAGGAATGAGTGCAGCCCTGAGGCTTGCCAGAGCTCCAGGAGTGTTTGGACAACATTGGGATGTAGAGGGTGGGATTGTTGGGATGTCTGTGCAGGGCCAGGGGTTGGACTGGATGATATTTGTGGGCCCCTTTCACCTCAGGACATTCCACGATTTTGCAATGGCAGTTTGCTCTAGTCTGTGTTTCTGACTTTCCACTTTGGTTACCCAGCAGTCACAAATCCCACTCCTGGCACTGCAGCCCCCTCCTCGGCAAACACCCCCAGAGCACAGAGCTGTTCTTCCTCAAGAGGAAACAAAGTCTCTTGCCTGTTGCTGGTGTGGACGTCCCCCTCTGCCTCCCCTTCCCCCTCGGAGCCCTCTCCCTCCTGCTGGCCCGTGGTGGTGCTGATGGCTCCCGTGCTGGAGCTGACGCTGCCCGGCCCCGCCGGGTGACCCTCGGCCGCCGTGTCCCCGTAGGCGCTGCTCCGGCCGGACACTGGGGAGGACAGGAGAACAGGGAAACACACAAAACCTCAGCATCTCAACAGGGAAACACACGAAACCTCAGCAACTCAACAGGGAAACACACCCTCAGCAACTCAACAAGCACCTTGCCTGCTTCATATCCACCAGCACAGCTGAGCTGCACTTTGGAATGAATTGTGGTTCAAAGGAGATGCTGGCTTTGGTTCTCTTCTGAAAGCCACAGAGAGGCTGAAGATGCTTTTGTAGAAATATTTTCTTTGCCACCCTCATCTTTGTGGCCCAAACTGAACTGGTCCCACAGCAGTAATTCAAACTCAGTCAGACAATGTTTCAATGGGCAGGGCAGACAATCACACAATTTCTTTAATAAGAGTCTGTGATTATTTTACCTGGGTATCAGTCCCAAACTAAAAAGAGAGTAATTAATCCTATTTCATTCAAACTTAACCAGCAGCATAGTGAACTGTCTCAGTCTTGCTCTAGGCATTCTGAGAGGCAAGGGCTCTGGGGAGACCTTGCTGTGGCCTCCCATACCTTATAGAGTACTGGGTACTCATGGTACTTATGAAAAACAAGGAGAGGGATCTGTTATATGGGCAGAGAGTGACAGGACCAGGGGCAGTGGCTTTCAGCTGAACAAGGGCAGGATTGGATGGGATATTAGGAAGAAATTCTTTACTCAGAGGGTGATGAAGTCCTGGCACAGGTTGCCCAGAGAAGCTGTGGCTGCTCCTGGATCCCTGGAAGTGTCCAAGGCCAGGTTGGACAGGGCTTGGAGCACCCTGGGATCGTGGAAGGTGTCCCTGCCTTGGGGTTAGTACAGGATGATCTTTAAGGTCCCTTCCCACCCAAACCATTCTGGGATTTAATGATTCTGTTATTATAGCCCAGCAAAATCTGCTGCAGATTCCATACTTCCAGAGAACCACGAAAAGCAGACAACATCCCATCTGTGGGAACTGGGGCAAAACCCACAAAACAACAGATGGCAGCAGCCACTGGGGACTGAGATTCCCTCTGTGCCAGGGATCACCCACACGCTCCCATGGTGGGTGAGGCTGTGGCAGCAGGGAGGGAGCAGGGGGTGCAGCAGGGAGGGGAGCAGGGGGTGCAGCAGGGAGGGGAGCAGGGGGTGCAGCAGGGAGGGGAGCAGGGGGTGCAGCAGGGAGGCAGCGGTAGGTGCAGGAGGGGATGCAGCAGGAAGGGTGCAGCAGGAAGGGTGCAGCAGGAGGTGCAGCAGGGGGTGCAGCGGGAGATGCAGCGGGGAGGGAGCAGGGAGGGAGCAGAGGGTGCAGGATGGGGTGCAGCAGGGCTGCAGCAGGGGGTGCAGCAGGGGGTGCAGTAGGGAAGAAGCAGAAGGTGCAGCAGGGCAGAAGCAGGGAGGGAGCAGGGAGGGAGCAGGAGGTGCAGCAGGGAAGGAACAGAGGGTGCAGGATGGGGTGCAGCAGGGAGGGAGCAGGGGTGCAGCAGGAAGTGCAGCAGGAGGTGCAGCAGGGCTGCAGCAGGGAAGGAGCAGGGGCTGCAATGGGGTGCAGCAGGGGATGCAGCAGGGCTGCAGCAGGGAAGGAGAAGAAGGTGCAGGATGGGGTGCAGCAGGGAGGGAGCAGGAGGTTCAACAGGGGGTGCAGCAGGGGATGCAGCAGGGCTGCAGCAGGGAAGGAGCAGGGAAGGAGTAGGGAAGGAGTAGGGGCTGCAATGGGGTGCAGCAGGGGATGCAGCAGGGAAGGAGCAGGGGCTGCAATGGGGTGCAGCAGGGGATGCAGCAGGGCTGCAGCAGGGAAGGAGCAGGGGCTGCAGTGGGGTGCAGCAGGGGATGCAGCAGGGGATGCAGCAGGGCTCACTCACCGCTGTGCTCCCCGGCCACCGAGTCCACGGCGCTGCCGCCGCTCTCCGAGCCCACGCTGCCCCCGTGCTCCGCGGGCGATGTCCGCAGCGTGGAGCCGTCCGTGGCCGCCGTGCTGCCCTCGTCGTCAGAGGCTGGAGCTAAGAGAATAAAGAGAGCTGTTACAAGTAAAAACACTGCCTGGGAACAACTGCAAACGACGCTCACGCTACCAGGGAAAGGCTGTGGGGATCGGGCTTGGGGTTTGGGGATGGCCACAAAGGGAAAGGGAGCTTGGGGGTGACAAGCAGGACAGTTAAAGCAGCGCAGGGGAGATATCCCGAGAGGAAAGCTTCTCTATCAAACACACAGGCATGCACAGTTACTTAAAGAACCATGTCTGGTTGTTTATAAATGCAAGGGAAATACAGCACATGCTCTGTTTTGTCTGCTTTAGTTTAAAGACAGGAAATAACTTCTTCAGAAGTCTACAGTGAGAGTCAATCAAAGCAGGAAAAAGCTGTAAGTACACTCTCAAAAATACAAGAAGCCAATAGTAATAACTGGCTCTTCCAAACCGTGTTTGCAAACCAATTTTAAGGCATTACTTAGGTCAGAATGTGAAAAAGAAGATGCCTTGCAGTGAACAGTTACCTGATGCTGTTGTGTCTGAGAGTGTTCCAGCGTCGAGAGAGGAGGAGCTGGGAGCTTGGCCCGACAGTCCCAAGCTCTGCAGCCCAAGGGCACTGCTGCTGCTCCCTGCAAGCAGAGAACAACTTATGAGCATCATTCTTTGAGAGAATAAGTTAACTCTGGCATTTTCTGTACATTTCATAGTTCTGCTATCTTTGGTTCACTGGTGATGACACCATCAGCTTTGCCTCATTTCTTTCCCAGTTTTCCGTTTCCATCCCCTTGTTGCCTGCCAACAGTGCCCACATCTGACCTTGCTGATCTTGTTGCAGGCTCAAGGCAATAGCCAACTCCACCATTGTCTCATCATCTGCATCTGGAGGGATATCCAGCATCGGAGGGAATCCCTCTGCTCCAGCCAGGAGAGCCTCCAGAGGAGAAGGATTCCCATTATTCACGTTCTCAGAAGTCTCCAGAACCATGGATTCGGACTATGGAGAGGAAACACAGTGAGAGCCTTCCCCAGACCACCACCATTAAGGGAGCACTACAAGCAGGTTCATCAGAACTAAACTGACTCAAGTCCTGGCACACTTCAAGGGCTCCAAGGAGAAGCTCTGGACTCACCACCATCTCAAAGTCTCCATGATCCACCTCGCTCTGCTCCTGGCTCTCCTGTCGGATGTGCTCTCCATTTGCTATCCCAGAGCTCTGCAGCTTGTCTTCTGCATCGTCGTCATCATCATCATCCTTATCTCCTGAGTAGCAAAACAGGAGTTCATAAATGCACAGCTCCTCATCCCATCCCAAACCAGGCTGCTAATGCTGGGAAAAAACCCTAACTACCCTCAGTTACCAAGAGGCTCCTGACACCTACAATTTGCTTCAATACTGAAAAACCTCTCTTGGATAGAGCTCTGATAATTTTGACCTGCACACATCTTTGACTGATTTATTAGAACCTGAAAACATGCATAGAAATATAACTCTAGATTACTACTCTCTAGATAAAATGATCAGATTTTCCTGTCATTGAAAGGGGAATATATCAGAGAGATCTCCTTTGTGAATCCCAAAATATCAACAAAAGGTGAGAGTTTATTAAATAAAAAGGGGTTTAGGGGGCAAGGGAGAGCAAAAGAAAGGAAAAAGGCTGATTTTAGTTTTTTTTAGTCTCAGTTTCTAACAAGACCACTTTATTTTCCTGTCCTTTCTGGCCAGTCAAGAAGGCCATGCTGGTTTAAGCAGGGATGCCCTGGCGTACCCATGGGGGTGTTGCTGCGGGGGGACGATGGCAGGGTCACGTGGCGCCGCTTGTTCCGGGGTCTCAGCACCCTGATCAAAGCTTGCTTGCAGGAAAAGCTCACTGCTGGGTCCTGCAGGGTGAACAGTTCATCATTACACTCTTTAAGCTCTAAGTCCTTTTTCACAGCATTTGGAAAAATGGCTAAAAATGAACTTGTGACTCTTGTTAGTCATGGTTCATGTAGGACACGAATCACCTCCCTGTTTCCCTCAGGAGCCACAAAGCAACACTTGCAATTCCACATGCAGCACATATCAAACATCACTAGAACAAAAGGAGGGAGAATTCTCCTTCATTCAACTTCTGGCTGGGTGGTTTTGGCTGTATTTTGTGTCTGTACTATGTATTCGCATTCTGCCCACATTTAACTTTTTCCCCGCTAGAGAATCATAGAAACATTTAGGTTGAAAAAGCCCTCTGAGATCAAGTCCAACCATAAACCCAACACTGCAAATCCCCCTAAACCATGTCCCCAAGTGCCACATCTACAGCCTGTGGCAGGCTGGCACACCTATTCCACAAAGAAATGATTCCAGATGCCCAACCTAAACCTCCCCTGGTGCAATTAGAGGCTGAGGCAGAGAAGAACAAGGTGACATACTGGGCAAAGTAACATCTGCATGTAGATCTTGGATGCAGTATGGATACAGTCCAGCTCACACGTGCAGTATCCATGGATAATATCCACCAAAGCATTGACTGTGGCTTCAACATGAGTGAGACCTAGCAGGAATAAAAGCAGGACTGAAATCAGCTCTCTCTGTATTTCAGCACAGAGTGAGGCACTGCAGGAAGCATCTTTTGTTTGCAGACTTCAAGGCACAATGTTAACAGCACAAATACATTGATTTTCAATCCAGACTGAGCCAGTCTTGTCTGTCTGATGGAATATTGTGAACTCCATACACCAGCACCACTGAATATCCTCTAACACCACCCATGAAGACAAATGTGGGTAAATCAATCATCAGTCCCTTCTTCCTGGCACAATACACGTGTCCCTGAACAAAAGCTTTGAAGCAGAATCTGCAGCTCCACATCACAAAGCTCTCAGTGCAGCACCAGCATTAAAAAGTCATGTTCTCTGCTTACAAACTTAAAACAGGCCCCTTCAGAAGCCACAGGCTTGCCAATAGCAAAGGAAGAGCTCTCCCACCTGGCAGGCAGGCAGGGGCCAGGAAGGCGTTTTTGGGTTTTGATGCATGGAGCTTCCAGAAGTGGTTCACCAGCTGGGTAATGAAGGTGCAGCCCTCTCCTTCCACGTGTTTCTGGGCCTCCTGCCCTTCTTCACTCTCTGCAGAGATTAAAAAACACCTCTCAGAAATGTGCAGGGGAAAACCTTAATGAGGGTAACACCAAGTTTATTTGAAATGGCTTTTTTCAGAAGCTTTGATGTTCTCATCAGCAGGATATCACACACCTACCAAATGTGTCAAATACAGTCTCTGCCACTCTAACCCAACACCCCAGCACAGCTTCAATCATCACAACAGAAACTTAGAGAAAATTACAGACTTATCTACCTGTTTCCAGCTGTGGCAGCTTTGATTCTGTGTAGTGGACCAGATTGTTGGGTCTCATAATAGCAATGGACCGAGCAGTGATGACCAACCTCTGGAACACCTCAGGATCAAGGTCCTTTCCTTCTTTGGTTGAGGAAGTCAAATACTGAATGGCTTTGCTTAGCAGTGCTTGATCCTGTAGAGTGAGAGATAACACAGGCAAAGAAAAATAACTGACTGCAGCACGAGAAAGCAGCTGAAGCACAACCACGGGACAGATCCTGGGGAAATCCAGCACTCTTTATCTAAGGAAGGGCAACCAATGCTAAAAGGTCAGAGAATCACACAATTCTGGTGGAACACAGCAGCCAGCAGGGCAGGCAGCAGGAGCTAAAGGGAGATGAGACAGGAGGTTTGTGCTGCATGAAGGAAGGGCTCTCTAGGGCTCTGCCGCACCTCAGCCATGACCTGGCAGGGTCCAGGAGCCCCAAATCCATGCCCTGGGCAGTACCTTGTGGTTGTGGTAGGCTGAACGGCTGGTGTGCAAGCTGGCCAGCAGGCTCTTGGTCTGCTGCTGCACGCTGGAAGGGGCTGGCATGGACAGCAGCACTGTAGCCAGTTCCTGAGCTGCAATCTTATTCTTCTCCTAGAACAGATAAACCCCATTATTCAGTATATTTACCATCACTCAGTGTACCTACAGCTCCCTTCCTTCAATACCCTTTTGATAGCCTCCCTTCATTTACTATTGACATTTAGGGAACACTTCACATGTCTACACAAGAAAAGTCCCTTTGAGATTTATGGGCTCCCACCCTGCTGTTTCTGTAAACGAGGTCACTCCGAAGCACAAAAAGCCCACCAGCGCTAAATGCAAATGCCAATTGTCATTCTAAACTAGTTTCAAACGCTTTTGGCTAAGGCAACTTTCAGATCAGTGCTCTGAGCAAAAGGGATGCGGCTCTGCTCCTATCAGGCCCCCGGGGCTGCAGGAGGTAGTGCTGAGCTGGCCCCTCCTCCCCCGGCTCCAAAGCTCAGGAATGTATTCAGAAAGTTACTTGCCTTCTCGTTGACTGGTCCCACAGCAAAGCAGCTTTCCAGCGCTTCTAAAGAACTCACAACTAGCCTGGAGGGAGAGAGGAAAGCAGGCTTGAGTACAGCAACCCTTCTCTCTCCTTAGCACTTTGCTTTATGCGGGCTACAGTCATGAGTAGCTCAGAGACAGCTAACGAATGCCAAGTACAAAATCAAAGCATGATAAAACCTGCCACAGGCACCATGCATATCATTTCATTGTGTTACAGACCAGAGTTAAACCTGGCTCACGCTCACAGACAAACTTAGGACTGCTTTAATAATCCACAGCTGAAAGACAGGGGCTTTTCTCTCCCAAAGAGGATAAAACATTTCCTTACGCAGCCTGCAGCAGGGATAACTTGGATTGTCTTGACAGTCCCAATTCACCATGGCCCCCAGACGTACAGATGACTGCAGATCAAGGCTGGCTATGACACATGGGAAAAAGCGGAACCGACTTTGCTCAGGGAGCAACGTTCTACTCGCTTGCTATTTTCACACAGGTTGCTCTTTCCAATTTGGAGTTTCAGCACAAAATATTCCAGAGGAAAATTAACTCAGAGCACTGGGGGTGACCCCAAGCGAGGGATGCTGAGGTTCAAGCAGGCTGGGAAAACACTTGTCCCGAGGGAAAACCTGATTTACAAGTGGCAGCAAAGTCCCTGTAGCAGCACTCCATGCCCTCAGGTGGAACTACCTGAAATGCCATCTGACACACCAGAAGGAGCAGGAAGATACAGGAAAAAGCAGGGAAGAGAGAGCATTAAGGGGAAAAATAGCAGTGTAGGATTGGAAGGCAGAAGGAACAATTGTCTGGTCTGGTGGTGATAAATAACATCCCCCTCCCCACAGCCACCCTCATAAAGCTTGGAGGGAACAGAAGTGGGATAAGAAGGCACAAGGAAGGAACAAAGCAGAGAGGAGTCTGTCAAATAAGCAACAGTTATGCTGTGCACAGCAAAAAATCTGCAAACCACCTCATCTTTACATTTGCTAAACCATCTGCCATGCAATGACCAGAATGTAAAGAAGCAAATGTCACTTGGAAAACAAAAAAATCCCAGTCACCAAAAGCCACACCATGTGTTCTGTCTCTGACACACACTCATTCGTGCAGAGAAAAGGATGCCATACTAACCGGTCCAGGGTGGTTAGGGACTCAGTGTCAGAACTTTGGGGGAGCAAAGAAAAAGGAAAAAAAAAAAATGTGTAAAGCTCACAGAAAAACTCCCTAGAACACATTCTAAGCAAAAGGCAAATTAAATGGGGAAATCAGGAAGCCGGGGGAGCGTCAGTCTAAGCAGGGTCTCTACCTGGGCAGCACACACTGGTCTGGAGCAAAACAAAGACAGAGATGAGCCAGGTCACCTCACACAGAGAAGCCAAGCACCACTTAAAGCACCACCCAGGCTTAAATTCGAGTGCAGACACCACATTTGGATAGAAAAGCTGCCTCCTGCCTGCCATCAGCTGTTCCTGCTTCAGAGGCCCTTCAGAAGGTAACACCAAATAGGAAGAATATTTTTTTAGTATCTGAATTTTTTAGAATATAATCCCACTGCTCTGAAAAACCAGAGAGCATGTCTGTGCTGAGAGGGACATCTTGTGGGGATGTCACAGCAGAGGAGGGAAGGAAAGGGAAAATAAACACAGGGAAAAATCCCATGAACTATTAGACAAAATACTAAAGGACGGCTGAACAGATCCTTCAACTGGGCCTAAGTGGCACTTCAAGCCCTGAGCCTCTACCAGAGAATTTCAGTCAGACAAACTTAACCACCACTTCCTCACAGCTGAGCAGTGATTGTTTCCTCTGAAATGCTCATTTTTCAGCAGTACCAGTTCCTCTTTGAGCTGTTTCCCTCCTGTCCTTGCTGCTTTTACAACCCTTATGATACAGACTGTATGAGTTCAAAGGAAAGCACAGCATGGACATAAGAAAGAACACAAGTTCTGTTTATTCACTGCATTCATGTCCAGGTCACCCTTGGGGTTTGGCTCTCAGCAGGGATATGGGGGAAAACCCAACACCTTCCCCAGCACAACAGCTCAGCCTGAGGCACGTGGGCTACAAGGCAAGTTGGTGGGAGCCACAAGCCTAAAGCAGGGTCACACACAAAGCCCTCCTCAAAACTGAGCTCAGCTTCAGAGAGGCCTGACCTTTGTGAGCTCCAGAGACCAAAAAAGGGCCAACTTGAAATGAGAGAATGTACCAGGGCAGCAGAAATTGCTTTGAGCTCCTCAAGACTGCTGAAACATGAACTAGGCAGCACAAGCAAGCACACAGATCTACCCATCTACTGCACCAGATCAACCAAGAGCCACCACAAACCCTCCTACCAAGATAATTAACCCCTGTTTTCAGCTGTTGCTGTGTAAGGCAGTGAGAACAACTCACAAATTCCCTCCAGTTCTCCAAGTCAGGAAAAGCACACAAGTGCACCCAAGTGCCCACCACAACAACAACAACCCATTTCCAAGGAGAAATAAGGGAGAGACTGTGGAAATACCTCTCCAGGACAGTCCACTGGCAGCAGCAGGGGCAGCTGACTCGGCATCCCCAGTGCCATTCCCTTGGTTGAGGTTTGGGGGACACACGTTGCTCACGGAAGCAGACGGGAAGTCCTCGGGGGGCTCGTCAGGCCAGCCAAACTGCTCTTTGGTTTTGCCATAAATTTTTATGGAATCCATCATGGTGACTCCAGCAGGATCCACAGAAGCCCCAACTGTAGCGATGAGAGAAATTTCTTAAAAACTGAGAGAACTGTTGCTTTTGGATACAAACCAGCCTCGTTTCACAGGACCAGGACAGCAATTACACTGTCATTAATACACAGCCACTGACAGTTGTCACAGACACATTTTATGAAAAATCCTTTCCTTAGGATTTTTTCTCCTGAGAAGCTGAGAGGCCTCAGGAAGAAAATGCAAACAATGGTTATCTGCTGCTGTGGGATGCAACACGTGCATCTGTGATTGGTCTCATGTGGTTGTTTCTAATTAATGGCCAATCACAGTCAGCTGGCTCAGACTCTCAGTCAGTCACAAGCCTTTGTTATTCCTTTCTTTTCTATTCTTAGCCAGCTTTCTGATGAAATCCTTTCTTCTATTCTTTTAGTATAGTTTTAATACAATATATATCATAAAATAATAAATCAAGCCTTCTGAAACATGGAGTCAGATCCTCGTCTCTTCCCTCATCCTAAGAGAGGGAAGGCACCCCTGTGGCACCCCTGCGGCACCGTCACAGACAGTGCCATCTCCTTTGCAAGGCCACTTTCCTTCTCTCACCTCAGCACAAAATCACTGAGCTGAACTACAGAACACTCACTCACAGCAGCAAGAAACTGGGCCATAAATAAAGTTACCAAATGCTCAGGGTTCCCCCCTCAGACCGTTTTTGCAGTCAGGGCAAACGAATGGATTGTGGCAACTCCCAGCTGTGAGGTGAAGCAGCTTCATCCCACCCAAAGCAGCCCAGCAGCTGCTCAGACCAAGCAGGGCACACAGCCTTACTGAAGATGGTGAGTTTCTTGTCAGCCTGCAGGGCCTCCTCGCGGGTGAAGGGGAAGTCGAACCAGCGGGCGCGGGTCATGTTGAGCTGCATGGTGCGGCCGAAGATCTCCAGGTAGGAGGGGGCTCGCTCGATGGCCTGCGTGCCGATCTGGATGCGCATGCCCGTCATCACCATCGTGCTGTTGTTGTTGGTCACTTCAATGGTGAAACCCCCAGGCTGCAGAGAACAAACCACAGCTCAAAAACTCCCTCTGAAGCCAAGGACACTGTACAGAGGTGCCTCCACTGTTCACTCAATTACAGAATTACAGAATCACAGAATGATTAGGTTGGAAGAGACCTTCAAGATCATTAAGTCCAACTCATGCCCTAAACACCTAAACTGAACCATGGCACCCAGTGCCACATCCAGTCTTTTTTTGAACACATCCAGGGATGGTGACTCTACCACCTCCCTGAGCAGACCATTCCAATATTTTATCACTCTTTGTGTGAAAAACTTTCTCCTAATATCCAACCTATATTTCCCCAGCTTGAGACTGTGTCCTCTGGTTCTGTCAGTTCCTGGAGAAAGAGACCAACCCCACCTGAGCACAGCCACCTTTCAGGGAGCTGTAGAGAGTGATAAGGTCACCCCCGAGTCTCCTTTTCTCCAGGCTGAACACCCCCAGCTCCCTCAGTCATTCCTCACAGGGTTTGTGTTCCAACCCCCTCACCACCCTTGTCACTCTTCTCTGGACACGCTCAAGTGTCTCAACATCCTTCCCATTTGAGGGCCCAGAACTGGACACAGTGCTCAAGGTGCTGGCTCACCAGTGCCGAGTACAGGGACAGAATGATCTCCCTGCTCCTGCTGGCCACACCATTCCTGATCCAGGCCACGAGCCATTGGCCTTCTTGGCCACAGGGCACACTGCTGGCTCATGCTCGGTCTGCTGTCAACCAGTACCCCCAGGTACAGTACATGGCGGAGTCATTTGAACAAAGCAGACTCCTTAAGGCAAGGCATGGTGACAACATGAACAGTAATGTCACCCAGAAGCCCAAGAGAGTCCCCAGACTGCCCCACTCACCTTTGTGTTGGCCACGTACATGCCCGTGGAATTGAGCCGGTGCTTTATCTGCTGGGCATTGTACACCTGCAGCAGGTCATTGCCCCCGAACTCCACGTCTGTGAGCTGCTGGTTGTGCTCAAAGAAGTCAATTGGGAAGTTCACCTGGCTGGATGTGCGAGTTGCTAAAAGGGGAAAGAGATCTTTATGACAAAAGATGTTCTAAACAGGCAAAGTTGTAAAAAACCTGCAGAAACAACTCGCCTCCTTTAGAAAGTATTTCTATATGCATCTGTTGGATTTTTTACTACTCAAACTTATGAAGAAGGTGAAAAAGAAGGACTAGTCTCTGTCTTAAAGCTTCTATCTTGTTTTTATATATTACTATATTCTAAAATTTTAAACTCCGAGTTTTCTACTATGTGATATTATACACTTTTATTTAAACTATGCACTAATAATCTTAGTTTTGTTATTTAATTTTGGAAGCTTTCTCTACAACTTCAGGTCTAATGTAGTGTTCTCTTGAGGGTCAGTGCCTATCAGTGCAGAAAGCCTAAAATTCTCAGTAACCAGGGTGCCAACATCCATCTACAGAAACATTTTATCCACTTAGCCAGTACCTATGTAATTGTCAGAATGAGTGTTGTAAGTATTTAGATGATGTAGACCAGTCTTTACATCTCCATTAGTGTTCTGGATTGCAAGATAAGTGTGTATTCTATTTGCCATCTGTTAGAGGTGGGGTAGCTATCGTCTGTTAATTGGGCAGTTTTCTTTATCTCTCCCACAACCAATCCTCCCTCCAGGAGATCTCTGCTGTCCATGGCCACTGAGTGTCCCTGCAGGGCTGATCCAATTCCATCATCCCATGGGGAGATGCTCCGCCCAGGGGAGGAGCCAAGCATTCCTACCTGGATACAATCTGAGATTTTGGGACACCAGGGCAGCCTTTTCCCATTGCATTCCCAGAGGAGCAGCCTTTTCCCATTGGATTCCCAGATGAAGACCAGGCCCGTCTACACCACCACTGAATCTTCAGAGGAAGATTACACCCTTCTACAGGATCACTGCTCCAGCAGAACCACACCTGTCACCACAGGAGAGCTGCAGCCACCATTTAATGGGACTGCTGCCACCACCCTGACCCACAGGGGGTTAGGTCCTGTTCTGACTCTGTCAGTGTTGTTTTGTATTTACTGCATTGTTTATTTTATTATTTTTTATTTTCTTCTCTCTAACAAAGAACTGTTATTCGTGCTCCCGTATCTTTGACTGAGAGCTCCTTAATTTCAGATTTGTAACAATTCAGGGGAAGGGTTCACATTTTCCATTTCAGGGGAGGCTCCTGCCTTCCTTAGCACACACCCGTCTTTTCAATCCAAGACAGATTTTGGCACCTTGATCCTGTTCTATTAACAGGAGGTAACTGCCACACCTCCAACAGATGGCAGACAGAAGACACACTTATCCTGCAGTCCAGGACAGTGAGGGACAAAGGTGACGTGAGGAGCCCTTACTGATGGCGGCTGCCTTGCGCTTGCGCACGGGTTTCATGATGCTGATGACGCTGCTGGGCTGCAGAGAGGGCTGCAGCCAGTAGGACGTGTTCTCCACATTGGCCATGTAGATCCTCAGGCTGCCATCCTCACACAGCAGGATCATGGTGGTCCTCTGCTGCTCGTTGCAGGCCGTGTGACGGATGGCCACCATGTCCTGGATCTGCAAGGCAAGGCAAGGGAAGGGCTTGGCAACTCTCGCTTGGAGGAACAAACTCTTTGTATTAGAAAAGCTGCCAAGACTGGAGATCTGGTTGAAAGAACAAGAAGAAACCAAATTTTAAGAGTCAGAAATACAGGGAACCCTGACTAACCTTTGCTTTGGCTGGCAAGGTCTTAATCTCCTGGATGAGGAAGGTATCTGGCTTCACCATCATCACCAGTGGGACACCCGTGGTCTGCTGGACACAGCACACCAGGCCAGGGTGGTTCATCACCTCAGACCACTGACACAGGGCTGGAGAAGTCTTACTGCCACCATTGGAACTGTGAGAGACAAAGGGCACAATGACATCCATTTAAGGAGCAGCACAAGGAAAACCACACCAACTGAATTGTGCTCAAATCAGTTAAAGCTTTGTCCTCAGCAGGGGCTCAAGCACTGCATCAATGAATAGTGTCTGGTTTACAGGTGAGCAACCTGAAACAGTCACCACAGTGGGCAGACACCACAAGCATCCCAGTCCTCAGCCCTGTTCCCTACCCTGCAAACTCAAGGAAAAACTGGCTTAGTGTTGCATTTTATGCCCCAAATCAAGGAGGCAATTTATAAATGGCTTTCAGCAATGTTTTATCTGAATGGATGAACAGTTTCATGTTTCAACACACCCAGAAGCAATAAGCAATGCAGGAGAATCAGTGTCTGTTCACAGGAAAAAGTGGAAACAGAGCTGCAAAAAGACTAAGCCAAACTCAACTGGAGTTCAGGAGCTCTTGGAACCTGACCTCCTTCAGAGCCCACTCGTGACAGTGGCTTTGTGTCAGGCCAGTGAAGAGTCTGTGGCCTGAGCGCCCAGCACGGTGTAGCAGAACACACAATAGAACTGTCTTTTTCTTGCCACATTCATAGAGTAAGAGATTGGTTTCCCTCAAGGGAGTCTGAAAATCAGCCTTAACATGCACAATGCACAAGGTCCACTGCAGCAGTGGTGCTGAAAGGAAACAAAGGCTCCCTCCTCGGCCGCCTGGGTGAGGGTGGATAATCCCATCGGTTCCAGCGGCTGCACCTCGGGCAGCTCCACTGCTCTGCAGACACCTTGCTGCTCTGAAATCCTGCTGGGAGGACAAAATGCATGCGTGGCCCACTGCTGAAACAAACAGCTTTGGTTTCTAATCATCCTGCAACTGGGATATCATGGAATTTCTGAGCTGGAAGGGACCCACAAGGATCATCCAAGTCCATTAGGACACAAGGACCATGAAAAGTAGCAAGAAATATCAGCCAACAGGGAATTTTCACCACACAGTTTGACCATTCAGAACTGGGATGTTTAATAATAAGCAATATTTATTATAAAAAGAAAGAAATAAAAATGCAGGGAGTGTCCCCCAGGATCCTCACCTCTTGATGTTAATTGGGAAGAGCCGCTGCACTTCCAGGCTGGCCCGGCTGATGGTGGCTGCAAAGGATTTGCCTTGGCAGTAGCTGAAGAACAACATCTGCAGCACGTGGGAGTAATAGACTGAGACCCCCCCTCCTGCCACCTGGCCATTGCTGTCCTGGGGGATCCAGAGAAATGCCAACGTTTAACATAAACACAAATATCCCCACACACTCTGTCAGGCTTTTAAATTTGTGATGGAATTATTCCTGAAGCCGCCCCTCCTCCCCAGCAGTGAGAGAACAGAGCCCTAAATGACAATTTTCTAAGCTGAACTCCTGGGTGAACTCATCCATCAGACACTTCAAAGGCTCTGGGAGGGGATGCTGAGCCTGCACACCCGGAGGCTGTAGGTAACACCCTGAGCTCCCGCAGCTGTGAGCCTCAGCTCTGTGTGACAGTGTCACACGGAGCATCCCCTGGATGCCCAGCTCATAAAAGACCTTCCTGAGAGCCTCCTTCTCATCTATTCCTGTTTTGAAGCAGGCTAGGGTAAAAACACTGGAGAGATTTTAAAGGTCATCCTCAAGAGAAGAAACAAAGGCTGACTGCAGCTCTCCAGCCCCAGCCATGGTGATTTATCCCTTCTGCTCCTGCACCTTTGGAGTGCCTTGCTCTGAGAACAGCACTGCTCTGAAGCCATCTCCCTGCTGAGAAATCCTGCTGGGCATGACTTCAGAGCCAGCCATGGAAAACATGCTCCATTTTCTAGATGAAAGGATCAAGGGGTTTAATTTTCACCCCCACCTCCTTTTACTGTAAGGGTATTTCTCTCTTTAGAGGAATGAGAAAGCTCCTTGATCTAGATCAGGGGGCTTAAAAGGAGAAGGAAAAAAAGAAGGAAACTTCTGCCTTCAAATGGAAGATGCAAAAAAAGAGAGAAAGGGAAGTCACCAGCACCTTCAGGTCCTCGTGGTTGACTTCAAGCACGTTGGTGACATAGAAGGGCCCGTGCTGGGCACTGCTGGCCTCCTCCATGAGCTGTGTGTAGATGTAGCCAGCAGAGGACATGATCACAATGATGTTCTTCCCCTCCTCGTTGAACAGGAAAGTGACATCCCTGATTTTGGAACTCGGTAGGAGGAAGTAGAAAGTTGGACTCAAGGCATCTACTGAGAGGTCATAAATCTGTGGGAAGAACCAAAGAAATAATTAACCACAATGATTATCAAGGCAGTAATTAACTGCTACGATACAAAACAATGCAAATGAACAAGAGCTGTGATGAGGGAATCCCCATGAGATGTTACAGTTTGGGGCTTTTTTTCTCTTTAAGTTCTTTTGGTTTGCTTTTCCTTGCAAGAAACATCCCAAATTTATATTTCCAACTCATTTCTAATAATATTACCACATTCTCCCACATGCAACTGCGCGAGGATCCAGATTCTGGTGTCTGCCAGAAGCTGTATCATCAATAGCTCATGGCCAGATATACCTTCACAAAGTCTGCAGTGACAATGGCCAGCTCTGTTTGGGATCCTGGCAGCCACACGGCTTTGATGATGAAATTCCCAGTGGCCAGTTGGGGATGAAGCACCAAATGATCAGAGACTGATCCAGAGCTGCTGAACGTTAACACATGGCAATCCTGGAGTAATGAAGAAAATTGGTTAAATATTAAAACAAAGTCTTCACAAATATTTGAAGCCAAGAATGGAATTAAAAGTCAGCATTTCTCTTATGGCAAATAATAATTCAGAGAATTTACATCTCAATTTCCTGCATTGAAGATAAATGACATGAAGATTTGAAAAGAAAAAGCTACAGAGATCACAGCTTTTTTTCAGCTAAATAACACATCTGTAGATTCTGCACTAGGAAAGCTGAATCTAAATTTGGGGGAATACAAAAAAGAGGAGTCCTTGCCAAAGAACACTAATTGTTACAGACTAGTTTTAGCACACCAAGTTTGGGTGTGTTTTGTTTTAAGGCAAGAGCCAAACATTGGCTCTTGTCTTAAAACAAAATCAGCTTAAATACATTAAGAAATACTATTTCAAGGCACTGTCTCATTAATTATATTGTTCATCCAGGTCCTGCTTCTTTTACCTTATCTGTCTAGTAGGAAAGTGGATCAGGAGCTGAATTAGTGACAGAACTGTGAGGCAGCTCCGTGCTAACTCCTCAGAGGAAACAAACACAGCTGGCTTTCAGCTGATGTTTGCAGCTCCCTGGAACAGGGTTTGGCAGGCACTCACCTTCAGCCCACACACAGCCAGGTAATCCTCCTTGCAGGGATTCCCAGTCAGGCTCAGCACAGTGAACGGGACAGGTGCCGATGCCAGGCGGGTGAGGGTCAGTTTCCTTTTGCTGGAGTCGGCTTGTTTCAGCAGGGCTGAGAGCTGGAGCACTGTGATCTGCACCACAGAATGAGCTCAGTTATCTGTCTGTAACTGGGGGGAGTCAGGCATTTCAATTCCAGATCCCACAGTTACAGAACCAGAACCACAGACTGAACTTGGTTATCTGTCTGTAACTGAAGGGAGTCAGGCATTTCAATTCCAGATCCCAGTTATTCAGTTGATCTGAATCAAAACCACAGAATCATCGAGGCTGGAAGGGATCCATGAGATCACTGAGTCCAACCATCACCCCAGCACCACCATAATCACCCCTAAACCACATCCCCAAGTGCCATGTCCAGACACCTCCTGAACACTTCCAGAGTTGGTGACTCTACCACCTCTCTGGGCAACTTATTCCAGTGTCTAACCAACCACTCCTGCAGACAAATTTTTTTTTATAGTAACTAATTTGAACCTCCCCATGTGCACCTTAAGGTCATTTCCTCTTGTCCTTTCACTGAATCATGGCCCCCCACCTGACTCCAGCCTCCTCTCAGGTGGCTGCAGTGAGATGAGTGATGGCAGTGGCTGTTCTCACTGTTCCTGCTGCAGGAACTCTTTTTCCTTAACAGTTTTCCCTACAAGAGGTTCTCCACAGCTACACAACACTTCACACCAGATCTCAAGACGGGCAGAACAAACCACAGCCCTGCCTTTTCCTCAGCACTGTTCCATGTCTCCTGGGAAGCCAGTGCATCCAGCACTGTTCCACTTCCCTTGGGAACCCTAGGATCCAGCACTGCTTCATTTCCCTGGGAACCCAGTGCATCCAGCACTGTTCCACTTCCCTTGGGAACCCCAGGATCCAGCACTGTTCCATTTCCCTGAGATCCCAGCGGCTCCAAGCACTGTTCCCCTTCCCTTGGGAGCCCAGCAGCTCCAGCACTTGTTCCACTTCCCTGGGAACCCAGCAGTTCCAGCACTGCTCCACTTCCCTCAGGCACCCCAGGATCCAGCACTTTTCCATTTCCCTGGGAACCCAGTGCTGCTCCATCTCCCTGAGAGCCCAGCGGATCCAGCACTATCCCCTTTCCCTGGGAACCCGGTGCATCCAGCACTGCTCCATTTCTCTGGGAACCCAGCGGCTTCAGCGCTCTTCCCTTTCTCTCAGGAGCCCAGCAGCTCCAGCACTGCTCCACTTCCCCTGGGAACCCAGCAGCTTCAGCACCATTCCCCTTCCCTCAGGAGCCCAGCAGCTCCAGCACTGCTCTATTTTCCATGGGAGCCCAGCAGCTCCAGCACCATTCCCCTTCCCTCAGGAGCCCAGCAGCTCCAGCACTGCTCCATTCCCTGTGGGAGCCCAGCAGCTCCAGCACCATTTCCCTTCCCTCAGGAGCCCAGCAGCTCCAGCACCATTCCCCTTCCCTCAGGAGCCCAGCAGCTCCAGCACTGCTCCATTCCCCATGGGAGCCCAGCAGTTCCAGCACTGCTCCCTTTCCCTCAGGAGCCCAGCAGCTCCAGCACTGCTCCATTCCCCGTGGGAGCCCAGCAGCTCCAGCACCATTTCCCTTCCCTCAGGAGGAGCCCAGGGCTCTGTTGGGGGCTCACCTTGCCCTTCTCGTGGCTGACAGCCAGGTGCTGGCGGCGGCCGTGGGGCGAGGACAGCACGCACATGGCCACGCGCCGCAGCACGTGCGCGCTGATCAGCTGCCGGATGGTCTGGCCCTGGTCCCCGCTGTAGTTCATGCGCACGTTCTCAAAGGCGCCTTCCTGCGAGCCCAGGGTGGGGACCTGAGCCAGGGAAAGCATCCAGAGGGTGTCACTGCAATGTCTCTGTTTCAAAGCCACTCCCCCCATCCACACTCTGTTAATTCCTTTTGTTCCATACCATCAGCTGATCCGTCATTTCTACTGATTTGTCCAAAGTGTGGAGCTCGCTGAGAGCCTGCTGGGCGCGGCTGCTGCTCCCCATGGCTGAAGCCTGCTGGAAGTTGACCTGGATGGCATCCATCAGGAAATTCAGCATCTCCAGCACCAAAGGTGCAAAGGAGAAGTTGGCCTACAAGAAACAGATCAGGCAAGTGAGGAACAAGATGCTCCTGATGGGAGCTGCACATAAACTGCTTTTTAAAGCCTGACACCCCCTTTTGATCCTCTCATATCAGCTTAGAGCCAACCCAGCCTGCCCAAGATCCTCACGATAACCCATCTCTGTTTAGCAGCTGACAATTATACCTGGGACTGCAGCTCCTCTCGACAGCCCTCCACGTTTCTGCACAGGCTGCTCTTCTTGGGCTTCTCCTCGTCAGGGCCCTTGCCCTCGCTGATGGTGACCTTGGCCTTCTCAGCTGGGGACGTGCTCGCGTGGCGGATGACGCTCTCGGGCACGCGGGGCTCGCTCTGGAAGGCTGATTCCTTCATGGTAGAGCTCATCCCACTGCTGGGAGTTCTCTTCACCAACGCCTGGGAATGACACAGCAACACTAAAATCCCAAACGACGCTCAACCTGGCTACTGATGAAGTGAACACAGATTGTAAGAGCAGCAATTCGAGCACAGTTCAAAAGAATTAAATTCTGCATGTGATTCCTCTCCACCCAAGGATTAAGAACTTTCCATATTTAAGATATAATTATTTCATTTGCTGCTAGTGGAAAACATGGAAAAAGGTGTTTGCTGTGCAGCAAATTTTGTAAAGGCAAGTGGAATCCCAGGAGTCACTAGGACACAGATTTACCATTGCTCTTATTTGGTGCAAAATAATTTTCAGGCAGGATGTAAATTCTGAGCGTTCATTATAAAGTCAAAGCCTTCAAGTCTTAGCACTCCTGCATACATAAATCCTGACATAACTTAGTGCAGAACAGAAAATTGCAAAGAACTTGAAAATCTGAAGACATAAAGAATTTACCAGGCAGCTGCCATCCTCCTTGGCTCCACAGTCACAGAAGAAGGATCCGTACTTGGCGTAAGAAATCTCATGATCCTTGTGACAAACTTTAGCACAAACTGTGCAAACACCAACCCCATCAACCATCTTGCAAGTGTGACAGTGGTACCTGCCCAAAATAAGCCAGGTGAGTTTTGACAGGCAGTGCCTTGAGGCTCACAAACCAAACTGGTTTCCTTCCCAATGGCCAGAAATACCAGGCTGAAACTCTGAACACAAGCTTGAGATTCTTACCAGTGTTGATTCATGAATTCTTTCTGTGTGATGGTGAAGGTACAGAGTTTATTACAGAGAGAATCTTCATCCTATGCAGAAGAAAATTGTTTTAGGAAGGTGTCATTACTGCAGCTACAGTGAAGTACATGTACAGAATAAATTCCCAAGAAACCAAAGGTACATTTTAATAGCAAATTTTAGCAACAGAGCTAGAAGGCAGCTGGTATCAAACCACATGCAGAGAGGAGATGGTGACACACTGCAGTAACATGAAATGGTTAACAAGAAACAGTAACAAAAATATTGATACAAAAAATAAAGAACCTAACAGCTTTTTTTCACCACCCAACAGCACTTAAAGTGTTAATCAAAGTTGCTTGCTGATAGAAAAACTAGTAATTGCCTGCCAATCAGTAGAAACAAACCCATTTTACTCTATTTATTCATTTTAATTAAAAAATAAATATATAACATTTATAAATATTATTGAAATAAACATATAATATTTATAAAATAAATATTAAATTTTTGTTGATGTCACAAAGTCAACACATCTAGTCAGGAACGACAGATCTTCTCCTCCAGACCTGACATGTAGGGTCCTTCACTCAGTGAGTACTAAATCTCAACTGATAAGCTGAGTGATTTGGGAGGTGTAAAATAAGCCCTCCTGTCCTTTGCAGCACCCACTGTGCCTGCTGCCTACCGAGTCCTCAGCCTGGGAGTCCTCCTCCTCCACGGCCAGCTCCTCCACCCAGTCCGAGTCCACCTCGATGGCGCGCTCCTCACCATCCACAGACAGGTGGCTGGGGCCCTGCCCGCTGCTCTGGCTCAGGGCATTGGTGACATCGGCCAGGTAGGACACGATGTGGCACGTGCACTCCAGGATTGTCACGTGCTGGGGAGCAAAGGCAAGGAAAATCAAAACTCCAGAGCTCACAGCCCACAATGGCTGCTACAGGGCACGAACACAGGACAGACCCGGCCACATTGCTCTAAAATTCCCACCAGGTTTTGTCCCACCAAACCAGGACAACTGAACTCCAGCCTGGGAGTCCTTACTGCAAGCACAGCACCAGCACAAGCCTTACCTTCCCTTGCATGACATTAGCATTCATTTTCTCTACCACGTTCTTTTGAGACAGGTATTTCTTGCTGCAACACAGAACACTGGGAATTACTACAGAATGGTTCAGGATGGAAGAAATCCTAAAGTCCATCTCATCCCAAAACCCCTGCCATGGACCAGGACAGTTTCCACTATCCCAGGCTGGACCAAACCCCATCCAACCGGCCTGGAACACATCCTGGGATGGGGAGTCCAAAACCCTTCACTCCAGCTGACAGCCTTTGGGAAGTATAAACTCAGTCCCAACCAACTGCTTCAAGCATTGTTTGCTTTAGGTTAACAACAGGGAATGCATAAATGCAGTAACTAAACCATCCAGAGTAAAGAAAGTGCCTCAGACACTTTATATCCCAAACAACAAACAATAAACTAAGAGAGAAGGGATAATCTGTAAGCACAAATTTCTGTCCCCGAAACACCAGAAAATAAATTAAAAAAAAACACAAATGAAGCATCAGCAGTAGAGAGTTCACTCTTACCATCTGCCCAGCCAGTCTACAGCAGCACCATGAAGCTGGAGGTGTCCTGCCCCTTGTCCTGCACTGGCCAAAGTTGCCATGACGACCATCAGCTCAGGAAAGCCCGTGCCATCCCCATTGGCCAACATCTCCGTTGCCATTGGAATCAGAGTGCTGAGCAGAACAGTGCACACGCCTTCCCCCACTTGGCTGAGCAAAAAGAGGAGAGTTTCACACAGGTACCACAAAGAACCAGCAGCAACTCACACGAGGTTGCTCTAGAGAGCAAGAGGAACGCAGAGCACACACAGACAGGACCAGGGCTGTGCTTTACCTGTTCTCCCGAACAATGTACGTGGTGAGGAGCTGCAGCAGCTGCCTGTTCTCCTGCACCACGTCCAGCTGGTCCGAGTCCTTGGGTGGGGACATGGTCATCCTGGTGAGCCAGGCCTGCAGCCTCACGGGCTCCACACAGGCCAGCTGGGCCAGGGAGCCGCAGAGGCGCAGCAGGCTGGGGTTGGGGCTCTTCTCAGCTGGGGGGAAAGTTACTGTCAGTGACAGATGCTCCAAGGAACACGGGTGGAAATGGCTTTCCTTGAAAGCATGAAGCTGTGATCCCACTCCCTCCCACAGATTTTCTTCCAAGCACCTTCCAATCTCAGGCAATACAAGAACAGTGTGAAGTTGAAAAGGCAGCAGGGAGGAGATCCTACTGGCACTTACTCAGCTGGAAGAGCTTGGTGAAGAATTTCAGCACCCTGTTACAGAACTTGGCCGAGAGGTTCTCGTTGGCCGTCGCCATCATGATCTGCACCAGCTCTCCACTGTATAGAGGGGAGAATTAAATCAGCTTTGTAAAGAGCAGCCCATTCCCCTTCTCTATTGGCTCCACTTCTCAACACCCTCACATTTCAGACTGGCAGGAGTTTGTGTTAACACTGCTCAGCAGCCAAACCACAGAAACTGCTTTCAGCCAAACAGCAAACCCAGCTCAGACCAAAACTCATAAATGGGCTCCTCAGCAGCATCTCAGTGTTCTCTACATATCCAGCCACAAAAGGGCCTGAACTGGCTCCAAAACAGATTTTCTTGCTTATCTTTCCCTTCCATACTAACAATGTACAGCCACCAGGCTGCTTTCATTCTGAACTGTTCAACAGAATGGTAGAGAGAAAAGCCAGGCAATGGTCAGCTTTCTGATGGAAAAAGCCTTTCCTCTTGCTCACCTCATACTCAGAACAGTGTGGTTGTGCTAGGCTGTTTCTATCACAGTTGTTCTAGCTGTTCTAGGCTGCTGCCAGCACAACTTACCTTTATGGTTCTAAACCCCCTCCCCACTCTTAAAAGTATCAACCTGTGGCCCCACAGAAGCACTGAGAGAATTTGGGATTTTGCAGCTTGGAGCAGCATCTCTCAGGAACCTGTTCTGACAGAACAATCACCCTGCAAGATTCCCCACTGATCACTACTGTGAGGCCTCGCTGAGTATTTGATTTGGACAAAGATCCAGGTCCTCTCACCCTCAGAGTCTCCTCCCACTCTCCTGAACTGCCTGAAGCATATCCTGGCTCTACAGAGTCTGTATTTTCCTGCACAATGGCATTAACATCACCTTGGTGTCTACACTGACAAGCTAAGAGAACAAAGATGAGAAATGAAGTCCTTGGAATACAACTTCCATGGTGACTTCACCTTTCTGAGAAGAATTCCTCCATGGCTTTTCTGGCCTGGCTGCTCTCCAGCTGTTTCTCCAGGTGCTGCAAGCACTCCTCCAAGATGGACTCATCCAGGCCACTGAGGATTAAAAGAGGAATAGATAAGGATCAAATACATGAGGATGAAATAAGGACATCTAGAAACAATTTCAACAATCACACCAGTTCTGAGAGGCCAGAAGTGATCTATTTGCCATTACAATTCCAGTAATTTTTCCACTAATTGAAAGCAGCTCTTCTTCCAACAGACAGAAGAGAAACAACTGATGAACAACTTTACATAAACACCAACAAATCCACCACATTAGAACTAAGGGATACGTGATGCTGTAAGGCAAGTCCCAGCCAGAAACCTAAAATAACCCAGACCTCTCTGACACCTCACACACAAATTCCTATAAAGAGCTGCTCCTTTTACACTTCAAGTCTCTTCTACTGTTACTCCTCCTCATTCTCTCTTGCTCTCACCCCCACTCCACAGTTCTGGTAATGTGAAAGAAATATCTCATATTTATAGTATACAAGTACAGAAGCTTCCAACAGATAAAAATAAGCTGATTTTTTCTGTTCAGAAGCAACCCTGCTGTAGCCAATCTTTGCACACAGCTTTGTTACCTATTTGGGTCAGAGTGATGGGCCAGTATGTTATAGCACCCTGTGATCAACTTCTCATAAACACGTGCCAGGAACTCATCCGAGTCCGCTGGGCCCAGGATCCTTTCCAGGGAGTTGCTGCTGATTTCTGCCACACTCTCTGTGCTGGTCTCCAGAAGGAGGGGCAGCAGGGAATGGATCACCTGGGGTGGGTTCGGATCATCTGACCAGCTTGAAAAGAAAAGGACACAAGTTAATTCTCTGCATGATGTATATCACAGATCATCCCTGCTGGAAACCAGAATTCACATTAAGTGAGGCACAACTCTGGATGGAAGTCAGTGATGAAGCCCTTTTTGGAAAGGTGGAATAAAAACACTGGCCCAGCCATTTTCCCCCTCAGAAAAAAAGTCACTCTTTGGAAAATTCTACATGTTACTTTTGCATATAAACAGTTACAGCATCTGCTAGACAGTCCCACTATCATATATCGTGGCTTTGGGGCTTGTCTGCAGTGTCAACGACTACTTTTTGGTTTCAGAGTACTTCAGACTAAGTCCCTGGAAAAAAAATGGCATTTCACTTTTCCTTAAACATTAAAAACTTCACAAAAGTGAATGATAACAAAACACAAATGAATTAGTTAGATCCCTATTGTGTCAGTTTATATCCCTCTGTCTTCAAGTCCATATCTGACAAAACAGTTTCCCTCAGGGAGCTTTACTTTTGGAGATACCACAGGAAACAGAAAGACTGTCTGTCATTCATTTGGTATTTGGAACTGTGAACTGGAAGGTTTAGGTCAGAACCAGCACCAGGTCAGTAAGTGCTGCACAGACACAGCCCTGCAGGACACAGAGCAAAGCACCCAGCAGTGTGTGGAACACACAGTGTAACACAAGGCCTGACTTACATGATGAGATCCCCAGTGAGCCTGACCAGGGACAGCAGCGTGTGCTTGAGGGAGGCTGCCAGGGGCAGGCTCTGGCTGCAGAGGGTGCCCAGGTGTGCAGCCTGCACGGCGCTGATGTAGCTTTCTGCAGGGATGGTGTCGTTGGCAAAGGCGTTGCGCTGGGGAGGGACACACACACACACACACATCAGAGCCCTGGATCTGGGACAGAGGGACACACTGCCCCCATTCCCAGCAGCGCCTGCAGCTGCACTCACACCACAGCAGGCCCTGAGGCTGGACTCACCCATGAACCGATGTTGGGGAACTCGTTGGTGTGGATGTTGTTCCAGGATTCACACAGGGTCTGCACAGCTGATGGCAAATTCTGGACAAGGGTTGGACCTGCAGTTACACAGAACGATCAGGCACTGAATAAATACAAAAGTCTAGAAGTAAAAATAATCCATAAGTGTTTAAGAGCATCCCAGCTTCTTTCACTTCATTAAAACTGCACAAAACATGGCACAAATACTAATTCATAGAAGTCTTCAGCATATCAACATTTCATAGTTCCCCTTGTTATTCCATGCCACAAGCTCCAATATGGTTACAAAAACATTTCACTGATCCAGAGGAGCCCACAAGATAATGATCCTTTCAAGGTTTGCCCAACTGTTTCAGCTGGTTGGATGCTGAAGAGACTTCGCAGTGTGCTGCTGGCAGCACAACTCACTCATTTGAACAGCGGTGGAGATCACTTTGAAATTGGGTACTGGAAGCATTGTGGGAAGATTCACCCACGGGGGAGGCACCCTGAGCCCAGCAGCGCCCTGGCCCTCACCCAGAGTGTTGGACTTGCAGCGGCCGGAGCCGATGGCCAGCACGGCGGCGTAGCCCCGCAGCTTCTCCTCACAGGCTCTGCTGTCCGAGGCCGCCTCCTCCGAGAGGCTCCGCAGCAGGTAGGACCTGCAGGCAGGAGGGAGGGAGGAGATTCACCTCAGCTCTGCAGCTCACAACTGAGTGTATCAGTGGAGTGACAGATAAAACACAAACTTCTGAAGTTCTGCCCCACACATCATCTCACACCACTAAGGACTTCTGGGCTTTTATCCCCTCTAAGCTACTTACCAGGAGAAGTGCCCAAAAAGAAAAAGCTGATTTACCTTTGCTTTCTTCTACACAGGTTCTAACGAGAGTTCAGAAGAATTTATATTTTTTTAATGTAAGAATTAACCCCCCCTCTCTTTCTTGATGGTCTGACAGCCTCAGTATTATGCCAGAGAAATAACCTTAAGTAGCACTATCCTAGAGGGTGGTTTTATCTTTGGAGGAAAAGCTGGTTTCCAAACTTGCAAGGAAGCCTTGGAAGATCAGACAAGGAGGCTACTCAGAAACAACGAAGTCCCATGCATGGCTTGAGAAGCTACTTCCTATTCTCCTTTTAAAGCAATGGACCCTCTAGAGGACACAGAGTAATTACTTCAGACTATAAAACTCCCAGGCACTTCTAAGAAAACAACACACAATATGCAGAGGAAGCCCAAAGCACAGCAGGAAATTGCATTGCTGCTGGAAATCCCAAGGACTGTACCTGGTAAAAGTAGCATAAGTGTCAATGAGCTGCAGAGTAGCAGGGAGGAGGTTCTTGGTTATCTCTGAGGACTTCTGGGGATCAGTTTCTGCAGCTGACTTGGAAAAGTGCTCATCTAGAGAAACCTGAATCTTGGAGATGGCAGCATCAAGGGTGTAAATGGATTGTAAACTGGGGACTTCGTGCAGCTGGAGAATGGTTGTGCAGTCGACAGCACAGAAAGACGAGATCTGCAAGCACAGAAGATGGAACAGTAAGTGCAGATCATCCCACAGAAGCAGAAGTTTGTATGTCCAGCTGCACTTCCACACCTCACCTGTCGAGCAAAGTATTCCTCTGCTATTTCCACGTCGTACTTCACTGAGATGCACTTGCTGGAGGTCAGTTCAATGAGAGGAACAGCATGCTCAGCCTTCATGCCCTGCTTGATAAGGTGGTCCTACAAATGCCAAAACCCAGATCCATCACACCTGAACAGCGCTCTGGAATTAATCAGTTTAGAAAAGACAGGCACAAGTCCCCCCAAAACAAATCCCACATGCAGTCAGCACGGAGGGACTGTCACTGTCACCACCCCACACGCCAGGAGCTGAGGCTGTACCTTGATCCACACGACGTAGGACGGGATCTGCAGGCGGGAGGACCAGCGCAGGGTGTGCAGGAGGTCACAGTCACTCATCTCAGGGGTGTTCATGGCCAAATGGTGCATGTAGCTTCTGGAGGGAGGCAAAATCCCCAGGATCCGCCACAGGATCAGGAAGTAGTACTGAAGGGCACAGGCTTCCTAAACAGAGGAAGAACATGTGGAAAAATTAGTACAGAAAGATGGCAGTCTCCATCAGTACAGCTACTGAAATATCTCCTCAGAGACTCCACACTCCTGCAGATGTGCCAAATCACATGAACACATTCTGGACTGAGTTTCTGTCATATTAAAGTATAAAATATGCAACACAGGAGTGAGAAAAGAAAAAAGAAAAATGATCCAATTTTCTCCTGTTTAATAGTGCTCTAGCCACACCTCCTGGAATCAACACGGACTTACAGCAAGTCTGAAGCACATTATGAATTAAAAGCTCCAGAGATGTGCAGCCACCACAAACACTATGGTTAGCTATGAGATTTTTAAGCTCCTTGTTACTCCAAGCAGAGTCCAAAATACTTCAGTTAAAAACTTTGCTTGAACATACTACGTTTAAAAATTTGTTATTCCTCAACACAGGCAGCCAGACAGTCTTACCAGAGCAGTGACATTTTTGTTCTCCCTCCTCCTGAGTGTATCAAACTGGGAGCCAGCAGCCAGCAATGAGGTGAGGGCTGCATAGAGCTCATCGTACTTTGTAGCCCTGGAGAAAAGGACCTCACACACCTGCAGGAGATGAGAAATCAGGACCCTGCTTTGCCAAGCTCTTTAAGCATTCAGAATACCCACAGCCCAAAACCTTGCAAAATAAACTTCAGAGAGGGGTTCTGTTGGGACTGAGGATCAATGGACTGGGGATAAGGAGCAGGCAGGAGAGAGAGCCCATAACTCTGATGGCAGCAAAACCCAGGGAGAAGCTGGAGCAAAGTGATGAGAAAACAACTCGAATGTGTCTTTGTCTGAATCCCAAGCATTCCTGCAAATACTACAACAGATCTTCACAGACTTTGCACAGTGACTGCTCTGACATCCAACTAGGGGTAAGAAGGAATCCCATGTTATGTGGCCACTCTTCTTTTCTCCACTTAGTGAAAGATTCCTGGTCCCTCTTTTTAAATCAAGTCTTTCCCTCTTGTCTGTTTTCCCTTACACATGGCAAACCCCCATGGCCCTCCAGAAAGTCTCTACCAGCAGCGCCATACCGTGCTATCCAAACGGTTCAGATCATCCTCAGAAGCTTCTGGAGATAGGATGCAGTAGAACCTGGGCTGTGGAGCAGAGTCTGGAATGTGAGAACAAAAAATAACCTTCAAATGGCAGTTTAAACAGGCCACATTGTGTTATATCCTCTCCTCCATCCCCACAACCTTGTGCATTGTATGACCCCTAGCAGATCCCAAGCCAGCTCCATGACACGTTATAGGTGCTCTAACCTGTGGGATAGGCAGGCAAAGCTTTCCTGCTCCTACAATCCTGGCAAAATAAACACACACTTATTTTTAATTACTTGCTGCATACTCCTAGGAGAGAACAACTTTGAATTTTGTTTAATAAAACAATTCTTGCATTATTAGATGTATTTTTACCTATTGTAACTATGACCATTAAAAGCAGGAAAAGATTCCCAAACCAAGGCACAGAAAAGGCTCTCATTTATTTATAAAAGCAAATCTTGCAATAAAAAATTCCTTACATTTTCTTTCTTACCTGATGAACAGTGTTTGGTCCAGTTTTCTTCCACTTCTTTAAAGCCATGATAAAGTGGGACAGATGTTCGTCTGCTGCTGTCCTGGGATCCACTCACCCAGCCAATGGGTGGAGTCAGCAAATTATATTGTACCTGAATTATAAAAAACAAACAAAAACCCACCCATGGCATCCATGTCACTGAGGGATAGGGGGAAAATACCACCCCACAGGGAAAGAACACAAAACAGAAACAGTCCTACTCAAAACACAATATTCCACTCTTCTGGGGGAAGCCCTGGACCCTCCCTGATGGTTTTTATTCTGGACTGAGCAGTTTAAATCCATGGCCAAGCTTCCCACAGCTGGAAAAGCCAGGCACAAAGCACCATATTGTCCCATTAACGAGGACAGTCCCAAAAACCTCCACGGTCAAACACTAAATCAAGGAAGTACAAAAAGCACTCATGAAATTAACAGCCAAATACTCGAGATTTTAAATATATGGTGGGACAATCATCCTGTCCTTGCTAGGATTTATTAAGATACCAGTCACACCAGGAATTTACATCCAACTGAACCTGCTGCTAGGAACCAGCCATAATTAATCATTCCTTGGAACTCCAAGGTTGGGTAACAACCTCAAAACTGATTTATTCACAAGGGTCATGGAAGGAACACACCAAATGAGTGCCCATTTCAGATTCCTGCTGGCTGACCAATTAAATATCCAGCTGTCAAAGCCTTACCTGTTCAAACAAGTACACGGGGGCCTTGGAGTACTGGTGCAGCAGGTAGTCAAACACCAGCAGCAGCCGTGCCACGATGAGAGGCACAGAACACTGCTGGGTCTCCATGTTTGCTGTCAGCTCCACAATGGTCTGGATACAGAGCATCATGATGGATCTGCGGCCCCTCTCTGAGAAATTGTGGAAAATGAGCAGCAGCAGCTGGAGATGCTCCACATTCAGATCTTCTGTGTCACTGGGGAGAGTCCCCTGCAAGGCGTTTTGCTTCAGGGTGCCCACAAACCTGGCAACAGGAGAGGAAGTTTGCCAAGTTTAGATCCCTCTTTAAAATCTCTTTAACTAGAAATAATTTTATTTTTCTGCTTACTGTTCTAATACTGGCAATTTCACAAATGTTCACTACGTTATGTATTGGAATGAGACTGTGTGAGCAATAAAACCTACAGAAATTAAATCAGTGGCAAAAATATTTAGTGGAGAACAGGAACAATCATTCAAATAGAGAACGGGCGATTCAAACCTGTCCATTAGAGCTTTAAACCCCCTAAACCCTATCAGTGAAAGCCAGGTAATGGCAGAGGGGAACAATCTCAGCACCATCCTAACAGGACCTATCAGAAACCTGCTGAAAAGTGATCCTCCTTCCCTTTTTACAACCAGCCTTGCTGCAATTCAGCCTCCTCCCCTCTAACTCCTGAGTGCAAGAATCATTTCCTGGGCTCTGGGTGAAGGATTGCCAGCACAGCAGACTGACCCTCTGCTCCCCCCAGCAGCACACAGATCCCAGATCAGTGAACACACACACCTGGAATGCTGGGGCTAGAGAATTCTCACTTGACAGGAAATGAGACAGGTAAAAGATGACTGATTTCCAGCTTACACATAAAATGATCTCACCTTTCCCAGACTTTAAGGCACTCTGGAACATCAGGATCTCCCTGGGCAGTGGCTTTATGCTGCCAAATCAGGAGGAGTCGGGACAGCACAGACAGACTTTGAGGGTGGATGTAGAGAGGCCACGGACCTTCAGAAAAAGGGGCAACTCCCAGCTGCTGGAGAAGTGTGTTCTGGAACAAAACAGGCTTGTTGGAAAGAGGCAAGTCCTGTCTGATGCTTTAATTAACTAAAAGTACGATCTGAGCACACAGTTGACAATGAACAGCAGGGCTCTCAGCTCTGCTCACACAGCAATGCATCTCCTGTCTCAGATACAGGGCAGAGCTATGAGAGACACCCAAAGCTGTCACTTCACCACCTAAATACAACAAAGTCTCAACACAAAGGCAGAAAAAATGGCATTAATGAGTTTTTCTTATTCACTGCAATATCAGAGCAGGAGAGACTATGCCATTGTGTTCAGTATCTGTGCATCTGCAAGAACAGCCCTTTGGCTGATCACAACAATATTTGCTTCTTCTCAAATGTAATAAAAAGGCAGATGGATGAAAAGTACAACTGATTTTAAAAATTAACAAACAACAGAGTGGTTTTTAATACAGTAGAAAACAGCCCACAAAGTATATGGGTTGAACTCAGTGATGGTGAAGCAGATTCATAACCTCCATGACAGGGTTAAGTCAGGTCAGCCCATGACCCTGCAAAGAAACCTAGAGGCTACAAAGTTAGGACATGAAAGCAAAAGGATTAAGTTGATTCTCTCCTGAGAAATTCCAAGGCCTTTTGGCATGAGTCCTGACATCAGAGCAAATCTGTAGGAATGTCTCTTGATAAACTCAAGGATAGAGGCAACTCTCCAAGACAAAATACACAAACTCATTTCCTTCTCAGCTTTCATCACCTTCAAAGCCCAGTGGATTAGTCTGAATTCTAAATGTTAAGTTTACACTGTGGAGGATGTTTTGTGCTGGATGACTGCAAAGGTTATTCAAATTATGGGACTCAAGATATTCCAACCTGTTTTTGCAGAATATACTCAAGGCCAAATGGAACAACCAACACACTACTCAAGGTGTGGAGAACCCATATAGAGGCATAAACAGACACCAACACTTCTTCATTTTACTTATGCATTCAACCCCAGCTCACCTGCAGGGCAGGGGACTGAAGATCTGAGGTCACCAAGGAATGGTTGAAGTGATACAGAGCAGCAGCAAACTCCTCATCTGACGTGCCTGTAAGACAGGGATTGAGAGTCCTTACTACCTTTGCTCTCCAGCATTTAAAACTTTGACATGAAACTAAAAAAAAGAGACACCTCTGGGCTATACCAGAGCTAGGTTTGCCCACTCACCCTTCAGGCCATCCTTGTCCACCTCCTTGATGATGCTCGCCAGCGTGGCCATGTGCTGCTCCGACAGGGACACGCTCAGGTAGTTGCGAATGAAGTTATTCCTGGAGTTCAGCATAGAAGAAGTGATAAAGTTCAAAATGTTTGAAGCTAGGCTCAAAAACTGAAAAGAAAAGAGAAACACACTATAGAAACAACAAAAGCAGAGGGACAACATTAAACAAGAACTAAACCACCAGCAAAATAAATCAAGTCCCTTAAACCTCACCCCCCTGCAAAGGAGGAAAGGTGCACTCATGGCAATCCAGCTCCCTGCACTGTGGTCTGCACCAGGACTGATTCCAGAACTCTCTGAGAAGGTTGGAGGCCTCCAACTTCTCCACTGCAGTTCTTATTTTTGTCTTTACCCAGCAGAGTTGGAGCTAAAAGCATTCTATCAGCAAGTCACTCACTTGCAGCTCTGCCCCCATTTTTCCTCTCCCTCTTGGTAACCCAAACAGACACAATCTCCAGCCTCTGCTTCCCTGGCAGCAAAAATCCTGCAACACTCCACAGGAAGGAGAGGGAGAGGGATCCCTCTGCACAGCCACAATGCTCCCTGATTCCCCTGAGCAGAAGCCCCTGCTGTTTCCAGCCCAGCAGCCCCTGGCAGGAGCAGGGTGCCCCAGCCCAGCAGTCCCTGGCAGGAGCAGGGTGCCAGGGACAGTCCCTGGCAGCCCCTGGCAGGAGCAGGGTGCCCCAGTCCAGCAGCCCCTGGCAGGAGCAGGGTGCCCCAGCCCAGCAGTGCCTGGCAGGAGCAGGGTGCCCCAGCCCAGCAGTGCCTGGCAGGAGCAAGGTGCCCCAGCCAGCAGTCCCTGGCAGGAGCAGGGTGCCAGGGACAGCCCCTGGCAGGAGCAGGGTGCCCCAGCCCAGCAGTGCCTGGCAGGAGCAGGGTGCCCCAGCCCAGCAGCCCCTGGCAGGAGCAGGGTGCCAGGGACAGTCCCTGGCAGCCCCTGGCAAGAGCAGGGTGCCCCAGCCCAGCAGTGCCTGGCAGGAGCAGGGTGCCCCAGCCCAGGAGCCCCTGGCAGGAGCAGGGTGCCCCAGCCCAGCAGTGCCTGGCAGGAGCAGGGTGCCCCAGCCCAGCAGCCCCTGGCAGGAGCAGGGTGCCCCAGCCCAGCAGCCCTGGCAGGAGCAGGGTGCCCCAGCCCAGCAGCCCCTGGCAGGAGCAGGGTGCCCCAGCCCAGCAGCCCCTGGCAGGAGCAGGGTGCCCCAGCCCAGCAGCCCCTGGCAGGAGCAGGGTGCCCCAGCCCAGCAGCCCCTGGCAGGAGCAGGGTGCCCCAGCCCAGCAGCCCCTGGCAGGAGCAGGGTGCCCCAGCCCAGCAGCCCCTGGCAGGAGCAGGGTGCCCCAGCCCAGCAGTGCCTGGCAGGAGCAGGGTGCCCCAGCCCAGCAGCCCCTGGCAGGAGCAGGGTGCCCCAGCCCAGCAGCCCCTGGCAGGAGCAGGGTGCAACAGCCCAGCAGCCCCTGGCAGGAGCAGGGTGCAACAGCCCAGCAGCCCCTGGCAGGAGCAGGGTGCCCCAGCCCAGCAGTGCCTCTCCCAGCCCCCCCAGCCCCCCGGGCCAGGCTCTGGCCGTACCAGCTCGGGGTCCTTGCGGCTGGCCAAGATGTTCCCGTTCTCCCCAGCACTCTGCTTGTTGGGGCTCTTCACCCTCGGCGAGCTCTCCAAAGGAGGGGGTGGAGGGGGTGGTGGTGGGGCCACTTTCTCCTTGCTGGGAGAGATTGTCTCTTCAAACCATTGCCCCAGGATTGGCTCACTGTCATCATCTAGCACACAGGGCAGGAACAACAAACCCATACTGTTAAAAGCAAACACCTCACAAAACTACCCAGCCTGAGAAAAGCCTAAAACAGAATTTCACTGAGCAGCCTTAAGGTGTCTGCTAGCTTCATTTCTTCTGTCCAAATCATAAGGCAAAGCCCTTTCACAGAAGTCCAGCAGGAATTTACACAATGAAATTATTTCCACTCTCCTCTTAAGCAAATACTGTCAAATCCCAGCCACTCAGGCTTCAGTTTACACAAAAGAGTGCAGTCAGCACTACTTCTGCCACACAGACCCTACAAACTGCTCTGTATTCTCAGTGTTACAAGTCATAGTCTGAGAAGGCAACAGCACAGTAGCCAGGTTTCCATTAAATGTGAAAAGCAGTGTAAAATCCTGAGCTGCTGCAAACTCTCCTACCTTGGCTGCTGTCCTCCTCTGTGCTGCTGAAGTCATCCTCATAGTAAGTGTTGGAGTCAGTGGAGGCACTGGCATCACTGCTCATGGAGCCCTTCCTCTGGCGCTGCAGGACACAGGCCTAAAGAACAGCACAACCAGGAAAATTCTGGGATTATAAAACATAATAATTTGAAAATAAGAATAACTTCCTCATGCCTTTTAATTGTCTTCTAGCAAATCTGTCTCAACTAGTTTATTAACAGTTTTTCAAGGTTTAAGTTGTACTAAAAATACACAGGATGGATGAAAATAAACAATCTACACCAAGCTTGTAAGCAACACTTGAAGTAATAGTTCCAATACAAAATCATCTGTTACCAATGCAGCCTTTTCATCTCCCTACTAAAATCACCACTACCACTGAACTTAGAAAGAAGTGCATTTCCATTAGCATAAGTTTGTCAAATTTACATTTCTGAAAAGAGGAAAGAGAAAGGCCCTGGCTGACGACTTCTGAAAGAAGAATTGTACATTCTCAGCACAGCCCCAGTTTGTTAAGTGCTGACCATCTGGAGTGGCTCAGCTCCAGAAGTTCTCTAGCTGTGTGCCAGTTCCTACCTTTCTGTAGGAAGTGGAGAGCAGAGTCAGCAGCAGATTAGTGAGTGGCACAGAGTCTATGAGCCGCTGGATCCTCTGGATGGACGTGCTCTGAGCCATGATATCCAGCACTGCTGGAGGGCCATCACTCTCCCAGCCCTGGAGGACAGAATTTCAAATTGAATTGAAAGAAAAAGAAATTGGTAGGAGAATTCCAAGTGTGCATCAGTGGAGAAGGCAGAATGTCTCAGGACAATGTCTGTGCTACCTGCATACCTTGTGCAACGCCTCCACCTGCAGATCTTGGAAAAGAGATGACAGCAATTTGATGGCATGATTTGCCAGCACCACTGACAGCACCCCAAACCCTTGATGCCTGCAGAAACAGAAAGAACAGAATGTCATTTCAGGGGGAAAATAATAAATTAATAAATACTCAATAAAGTGACTGCTTTATTAAACTGGAGACGACAACTTCTCTTCCTTCCAACACTCGGGACTTGAATTGCAAATAGAGATAAAATTTCCCGAGACCAACAAGACCCTGCAGTAGCTGCTTGCTGGGGCTGGTCAGACCCCTGGCCAGTGCTCCCTGCAGGGGTGTCACTTACCCTTTGCCAGGTCCCAGCTTGGGAGACCCCACGCCCTCCTTAGTGCGAGCAATGATGTCTCTGACGCGAAGAGCAGCCAAGGGATCCTTCTCCTTCCCCTTATCAGCCAAGGCCGTGGGGCTGAGGTTCAAGATGAGGAAGAGGCTGTTCAGCAAACACCAAGCCCCGAGCAGCTGGAAGTTCTGATAGTGCTATCGTGCCCAAAGTCGTGGGGAAGCAGGGAGAAAAAGCACCAAAAAGACAAAACACCGTCAATCCAAATGCCAAAGTACACCAGCACAAAAAGGGTGAAAAAGTTACTGAGATGGAAATCTTACCTCCCCCCCTGCACGGCGTGAATTGCTGATGGCTTGTCCAATCATTTCATAGATTTCAAGCTACAAATAAAGCCAAAACTATAGTAAGGCACCCCGTCAGACAGCAACAAAAATAAAAACTCAAAATGCAATTGTATTTTACCCTCTATCCCTTTAACTCCTTTACCAATAATGGCTATGTCCCAAAATCATAGCTGTGACTGCAATGCAAATAAACAATGAACACCCCGTGGTTTACTTACACATTTCTGTACAATAGTAGCAGCATCGTTTTCATAATCTTCTTCTTTGGAGCTCGTCGACCCGGTTCGTACCTGCTGGGTGCTGCCCACATGCAGGATGGCCATGCAGGTGGCCACACTCACACCTCAGGGAAAACAAGTGCAGGGGATATTCTTAGGAAGAGCCAGTCTTGGGACAAAATGTTCCTATTCAGCACATTAAGACATGTGGTATTGAACGTGTCTATCAACTTGATGGAGCAGGGAATGCTCAGTATTACAGTGAAAGATTAAAAAATCTTTAGTACCCTCAAAAGACCAAAGTCTGCCCCTATAGAAACACATGGGAGCAGTTAAAGGAGGTAATGTTTTACCATGTAATTCAATATCATTTTTAAGACAATTGTTAGACTTGAGTGCCACAGCTTCTTAAAGTCTCCCCCATACCAATTAAACACTCAGGATTCTGGTGCGCTTAAACCACTCCTGGGAAACAAGGCTGATTTGGGGCTATGACAAATTAAGCTGAAGCCTAAAGCAAAAATGTATTATGCTCTGAATATAATAAGAAAGAGCAGAAATTACAGGCTGTTAAGAAAATGTTGAGTCAGTCATTTCTTAGATACTGACAGGAACAGTGGCAGAACATATCAGTCACAGCTTCAATATTAACCCAATCACCACAATGTGCTGCAGAGCTTCAAATTCATGAGGAATAAAGGCTACTTGTGGGCTGAGCCTTGAACATGCAGGTAACAAAGCACAGCCAAAAGCTCCAAAAAACTACTGGAGATCCACTCACCTGCATAGAGACAGCTAAGAGCAAGAACAGTCACGTCCTGAAGACGTGTGGGTGTCAGGGGCTCCAGCACGGGCAGGGACAGCGTATCCAGAGCCATGGTGACATCGATCACCAGCGAGTGGAACCTGTGGGCAGGACACAGGGTGAGCCCTGGGCAGACACAGTGAGCTCCCTGGGGACAGCCCAGGCAGGGTGGCACTGACCCGTTGCGCACGGCCGTGGCGTCGGCCACGGTGGCCGGCATGATGAAGAAGGAGTTGGCGGACACGGCGTCCTGGAAGCGGTTGATGTAGCGCAGGAAGTAGGGCAGGTTCAGGCACACGCGCAGCAGCTTCTCGGAGCCACCTGCCAAGCACAGCAGCGGGGCTGTGTCACTGCTTCAGTCAGCCCTAACGGCCCTCAGTCATTGACTTAATTGCTCTTGGTGGTGAGAAAATGCCATCGGAGGTGAGGCAACAGGATAAAGAGTGCTTTACAACAGCTGTTGCTGAAGTGTGCAGCCCACACTTGTCAACGGGGGTCACCAAGCTCTGTGTCCATGTTACAGAACACACTCGGTGCAGATGGTGGGACTTGATGATCCCAAAGGTCTCTTCCAACACTAACAATCCTGTGATTCTAATCCACATCTACTCAACAATCCATCCCATGAGGTATTTCATACTGTCCACCTGATTTACCCCTCCAAACACAAGTACACTGAGCTGATCTCTGCAATAAAAACTTCATTCCAGCCTCAATCTCCCTTGGTGATTGACCAGGTAACTCGGGGAACCCTTTAGGTCAGAGAGTTTCTTCCCACTCAGAGCTGTGAGATGTAACACTGGAGAGACATTTTTCCAGTACTTTTTTAGCCCCAAGCTAGAAAGCTGATTCTCACCAAGTTCTTGCAGGCTGGCCACATTCTGAGCAATGAATATGCTCTTGGTCTTTGTTGCAGAGGTTTGATCTGTGGCAGCTTGATCCTCGCTCTCTCCTTCCACCTAAAGCAAGCACGTACTAAATATATTATGGAAGCACTAAAAATACACAGTATTTTTCTAAATAAGTAATCTTAATTTCTCTAAGTATTTCTCTAAGTCTCTGATACAGAAGCAAGGTGTATCAGCAGCACAACTCCAAACAGCCATGGATGTCACTGAATGCTGCATTCCATGAGGAAACAAATCCAGTATTGCCAATGCAGCACAAACAGTATTTGGTTCTTTGCCATTTATCCCATGCAAGCAGGATTTAGTACTTAAGGAAGGTTCTCTTTACACCTGTATCAAAAAGTACCACTTAGAGCCCTCTGTCCGTCCCTGCACTGTGTTAATAATGTTGAAATTCAGACTGTTTCTGTTTTAGAGGTTTTTTTACCTGTGTGTCTGTTGTGATTGATGGTGATGACGAGACTCTGGGGTTAAAGACTGATGTCAATTGGTTGAGGAAGTTCATCTGCACTTCCTTCTGTCTCAGCTCTGGGCTCACTGGGGAGGCCAATTCCTTCTGGTCCTCAACTGCAGGGAAAACAACAACCGCCATTTCAGACAGCAAACCTCAGATTTTCTGTGCCCAACTCCAGTGCTGCAGTGAAGCACACGCAGCTGAAGCCCCTCCCTACCATCAGAGAGGGTTTTGACAGTCTGAGGCAGCTTGGCTGATTTCATCATCGCTGTGAAGGTGATGATTTCTGTGCGGTCCAGGCGGCTGCAGCCCGTGCACAGCCCCTTGATCAGCAGAATGAGGTGTTTCTACAGAAAACAGAGACATCAAGGACCATTTAAACTCTCTCAATTCCAATCCCTCCTCCATATCATTTTCTCTAAGCAGATGGATTAAGAGTAATGCAACTTCAGCTGGTGAGGCCACTGCAACAGCTCTGAGCCACTCTGATCTCCCCCAAGGATGGAGACACACCCCTGACTGCAGGTAATCCAGGTCACTGACACTGCCTGTGCTTCCCATGGAAAACACCTGGAAAAGCTCTCTCTGCTGAGACACACGACATTACAGGAACACTCCTCACTGGCCTTCCCTCTTTCAAATATATTTAAGCTTTCCCACAAGACAGAAATACAAGCAGGCAAAAAACATCTTTAAAAACTCAACAGATAGCTGTGACCCAGGCTGTTGCACAAAACCAAACCAGAGTGCAGGAAACAAACTGAATTAACCAAGGTTTCAGGTCACCTTTATTTCGAGTTGTGAGCAAGCTTTGATTCACAGTATAGAATGCAAAGGGGCAGGAATCAGAGTCTACCAAAGTGTACACCTTATTTTAAGAGTTTCATTAATTTTGCTTTATGCATTCAACATCAGAGCAGGTATTTCAGAATTGGAGCCCAAAGTCCATCTCCCACTGAGGCTGGCCCAGGAGGCCCAGCCCTGTCTCACCTGTGAAACAGCACATGCTTCGTCTGGGTTCTCAAGCCGCAGCAGGGAGAATTCAATCAGGACTTTACAGGCAGCTGCCACTGACTGCAACTGGTTCCTGGGTACTGAAAAAAGCACATCCTTGTACTCACAGTAAGTTTTAAAACAGCCCAGTGTAATAAGCTCCCAATGGCGTCAATAAAGCAGGATGCTCTGCAGTGTGGGTACACACTCAATCTCTCCTGCCTAACACAGATGCAATATAAACTCAGCCTCATTACAATGTAACCCAAGGAATGTCAGCAAAGTGAGGATAATTCCTTCTGCCAGACAGGGGAATGCAGACAGATAAAGCAGTTTCCCCAGCAACATTATTTAATGCTGACAGAAGCTCTGAAGAACATGAAACAAGTTCACAAAGCCCATTTTTTTGTTGAAATTGCTGAATTGTCAGCCAAAATAACAGAAAATATTTTGAGTCACAATGTTTTGATCATTAACTCCAACACAGTAACGTAACTACAGAAGCTCTGAATGGTTTGGGTTGGAAAGGACCTTAAATCCCATCCTGTCCCACCCTCTGCCATGGCCAGGGACACCTTCCACTTGATCAGGTTGCTCCAAGCCCCATCCCACCTGGCCTGGGACATTTCCAGGGATGGCAGTGCTCTAACTGCTGAAGGATAATCTAAAACTCCTGAACACTGATTTAAACACTTGACCAAAAATTCAATCAGGTCAGTGAATAAGCAGCCAAAAAGGCAACACTGTCCAGGAGTTGGTGGCCAAACACTCCCATCAACAAGCTTCCCCTCCATCAGAGCTGACATTTCATGGTACAAAAGCCAGCAATGCTGGCCCTAAAGTCTCATTCAGCAAGAGGGCAAAAAACAAATACAAAAATCAACAGTTCTGATATACTTTTACTGCATCCAGTCATTACACAGGAGCAAGAGCAGCAAAGGAACACTTACTGAGGCCACACACAGTAGTGATGTAGTGTGTGGAAAGTGCAACGAAGGAGGAGTAGAAAGGCTCGTACTGCTTGTCGTGGTGCAGGATCTCAGATTCACTGCAAGGGAGAAGGGGATAGAGGTCAGCCAGACCCAGCATAGCAGCAGCACCACCCAGCCCCACAGTGTGCCCCATGACAGGGGCAGGGCAAGGTGACAGCTCTGGGAACACAACCCTCCTGTGCCCAGGGCCGAGTCCTCCAGCAGCAGCCACATCATGGCAGCAGCATCACTGCCCACACAGGAACTGTAAGGAAATACTGTGCTGCCAGTGATTCTCCTCCACAGCACCCCAGGTCAGGCTCTACCAGCCACACTCCCTGCCAGAGGCTCATTAACCTTTAAGTTGTTCTAAACTCAGCTGCCCAGAGAGCCTGGACTGTGTGTTCTGCTAAGGCTGGCAGGATGTGCCAGGCCTGGAGCACAGGCATTCCCTTCCCAGCACGGCACCAACTGGAGCCTGTGCAGATCAAAGCAGAACCATAGCACACACGGGCACAGCACATGCGGGCACAGCACACACGGGCACAGCACACACGGGCACACACGGGCACAGCGCACGCGGGCACACACAGGCACAGCACACACGGGCACAGCGCACACGGGCACACACGGGCACAGCACACACGGGCACAGCGCACACGGGCACACACGGGCACAGCACACACGGGCACAGCGCACACGGGCACAGCGCACACGGGCACAGCGCACACGGGCACAGCACACACGGGCACAGCACACACGGGCACAGCGCATACGGGCACAGCGCATACGGGCACAGGACACACAGGCACAGCACACGCGGGCACAGCACACACGGGCACAGCGCACACGGGCACGGCGCACACGGGCACGGCGCACACGGGCACGGCGCACACGGGCACAGCGCACACAGGCACAGCACACACGGGCACAGCGCACACGGGCACAGCGCACACGGGCACAGCGCACACGGGCACAGCGCACACAGGCACAGCACACACGGGCACAGCGCACACGGGCACAGCGCACACGGGCACAGCGCACACGGGCACAGCGCACACGGGCACAGCACCTGGGACCACCTGGGCGGGTCTGGGCAGGTAAGGCAGAGTCCCTGAGGCTCCTCAGCCACACTCACTGCCCTCAGGGATCAGCCTTCTATGGCAGAGGTGACACCTTAAAGGTGTCCCACCACATCCCACCTGCACACACACGGAGAACACAAACTGCTCTGCCTCCTCACCTACGTTTTGCTGTTGTTTTCCCTGTGACAAGACTAAAGGATGTGCATATCTGCCTCCTAATCAATCAATTTACTTTCTTTCAAGTTTTCATGCAGTGAAACAAGCAAGCTGGAAGAACAGACTATCAGACTCAGCTTCACTCTGCCTCTCCAAACCCAGCCAGGCTTCTCCAGCTCTGGGCCAGAGGTGATTCCTGGAGAGCAGGTGGGGAGCAGAGGGCAGCAGCCCCTGGCACAGGCTGTACCCAGCTCCAGCCACGATTTCACCATTCCCTGCTGACCTGAACAAAGCCCAGTTTATGCCCAGTCACCTTTCCTTCTTGCACCCTAAGCCATCATTTCCAGCTGTAACAGGAGGTGCAGCTAGAACAGAAACAACTCTGGAACAGAACCATTTCTCCACAAAAACGAGCAGAAATAAATACTTGTCAGTTTTGTAGCTTGATTCCCTAGGTCTGAGGTTTTATTTAGTCTGCCTAAAAAGCTGAAATACAAATAGAAAAATAGAAAATGAAGAGAGGCTTTACTGGAATGTATTCAACAGTGTCACTCGACCGAGTTCCAACACCTCAGGCCTCAGCTCACCCTCCCTGCCAGAACTGCTCTGGTGAGGAAGGAGCCCAGGGACTGAACATGCAAAGCAGCCTCTGCTCTCTCCTTTTCACACATTCATTCTGCTCACCCTCCTCTCAGGCCCAACTCCAAGCCAGCAGCAGTAGATGTATGTAAGCATTGTTAGGAGAACAAATGAGAACAATTTGGGAATAACAGAGTACAGGAGAGGCTGACAGCTCCTAAATTACTGCATAGGTCAAGCTGTGCACCACACAGTGCCCAGAGGGTGTAAAGAACACAGAGGCGCAGAATCCAGCACCAGATAGGGATTGGGCAATGGGAGGTTTGAGTTTGACTTAAACACACTGTGGATGTTATGATAATGCAAAGTACAAGGCAGCAGTCAAGTCATCATCAATCCTTGCAAATAACCATGGACAAAAGATAACAGCTCAATCTGGGATGTGCTGGAGCATTATTCTGAGCACACAGTGAGCTTTAACAATGACTTTTCAGCCTCTGGACTGTGCTTTGTTGCTTGGAGGGGTTTTGCTTCCCAGGGAAGCTCACTGCTCAGGCTGGGAGAAGTCTCAGTGTCACTGTACAGGTTAATCAGCACCAAACCCCAGCTCCTGCCTCAGCTCTGCTGCCCAGTCCTGACAGCCTCACACACAGCCTGGCCCCAGCCTCACACACAGCCTGGCCCTGATCCTGACAGCCCCACACACAGCCTGGCCCCAGCCCCACACACAGCCTGGCCCCAGCCTCACACACAGCCTGGCCCTGATCCTGACAGCCCCACACACAGCCCGGCCCCAGCCCCACACACAGCCTGGCCCCATCCCCACACACAGCCTGGCCCCATCCCCACACAGCCTGGCCCCAGCCCCACACACAGCCTGGCCCCAGCCCCACACACAGCCTGGCCCCAGCCTCACACACACAGCCTGGCCCTGATCCTGACAGCCCCACACACAGCCTGGCCCTGATCCTGACAGCCCCACACACAGCCTGGCCCCAGCCCCACACACAGCCTGGCCCCATCCCCACACACAGCCTGGCCCCAGCCCCACACACAGCCTGGCCCCAGCCCCACACACAGCCTGGCCCCAGCCTCACACACACAGCCTGGCCCTGATCCTGACAGCCCCACACACAGCCTGGCCCTGATCCTGACAGCCCCACACACAGCCTGGCCCCAGCCCCACACACAGCCTGGTCCCAGCCCCACACACAGCCTGGCCCCAGCCCTGACAGCCCCACACACAGCCCCACACACAGCCCCACACACAGCCTGGCCCCAGCCCTGACAGCCCCACACACAGCCCCACACACAGCCCCACACACAGCCTGGCCCCAGCCCCACACACAGCCTGGCCTCAGGGCAGTGGGCACAAAGCAGCCTCCTCCTCCTGGGGAAGGCACTGCTCCAGGTGAGTTTCCCCTGCGGAAACCCCTTCCCCAAAAACCAGGCTGGAGAGACTTCACAGACCTGGAGTTCCCCTCCACTGCACCTTTCCAAGCCATCATTTCCATCATTTATGTCAAATAAAGGCCTAATTTCTGTCAATTCTTGAAAACACCTGCTAACAGAGAAATACTGGTAACCTGATGATGCTTAAACTTATAAATGAGATACCAGAGTAGTTAAAAGAGGAGTTTGTTTTATTTTGAAAAGGGTAATACTGGTGATTTCCCTGCCATTCCACCAAGTTTATTTAAGGGGAAATCCAGCCACTTTGGGGTTGGCTGACACCATCAAGAGCTGAACAACTGTCTCCTAAAAATAACTTGAACACATAAAAGATTTTCTGTGAGAAACCTAAAGATAGATTCTTGTTCAGCACAGAAAGGCACAGCTCCAGACAAGTTGTATTTATTTCTTTGTCATTTAGCCCACCACACCAAGGCATGAAACAACAAATACCATCCTGCAAGAGCCCAAATCCTGCCAGAACACCAGACACACAACTCCAGCCCCAGGCAGGGCTGCTTGGAGGCAACAAACTGCTGTCTCAAGTGGAAAACAGAGCCAAGGTTGCCTCTAAAGGAGGAAACAGCCCTCTCCCAGAACTCAAGTGGATCCACTCCAGTGTCCCTGGGATACTCGGATGGAACACTCCACTAATGAGCTTTAGGCACAGGGACAGCAGAGCTGCTCGGGGAAAAGTGACACTGGAATGGTCCCTAAAACAAAGAGTGGCCAAAGAACAGCCCAAACCCATGGACACCGAGGGTGCAGCTCCTGGAGGAATAACTGCTCTGTGTGTGCAGGCACAGAACTCCTCCAATCCATTCTTTGAACCTGAAGCACCATCCACTGCACACTCAGCCATTCTACATTAAACAAAACACCTCAAGGCTTTATTTTACCACTTTCCTCAGTGCACTGGTTACTTTATGTTTTCTAATAACTTATTGTGGCTGGGGTTATATCTCTGTAACTGAGCATGATGCTGTGGCATTCACATCTCGTGTTTTAGATCATAAAACAAGCTGCAAGTCGAATTAAGTAGCTGTAGTGGGTACTCTCATGCTCTGACTCCAACCTGTGTGGTTAAGACAAGGCAGACTTGATTTGGTTCTGCTTTACTTCGACTTAAAATAGAAGAAGCACTGCAGTGGAAAAGACTTAGAGGGAAGTCAGGTCACCCCCGAGCCCGGTGAGACAACACTTCCCACGGCCCAACCAGGCAAACCGTGACACGCCTGGACAAAAGCAAAACCACAAGAACAGTCCCGAAGCCTCTCGGCGGGCGCCTGTCCGAGGTGCTGCGGCCGGTCGAGCACCCTCAGCCCGTTATGGGGCCCGAGGGCACCTCCGAGAGCTCCGGCCCCGGGACAGCGGGAGGAGCCGGGGACGGAGCTCGGGGCTTTGCCCGGGCAGCCCCGCCGGTCACCGGGCACCGAGCCCGGCCGCGGGCCCCTCACACCCGGCCGGGCCCCGCCTCAGCCGCCCCTCAGCCGCTCCCGCAGCGGCACCCCCGGCGCTGCCCCCGAGCGGGCGACGCCGAGGGGGAGCAGCCCCCGCCCGCGCTCGCTCACCTCTCAATGACCGAGGCGAGCAGCTGCGGCAGTTCCTTCATGTCGAAGGCCGAGTAGGACGCGGAGAGCAGCGGCCGCACGGCCACGTCCCAGCCGGGCCCGGCCGCGGCCCCCGCGCCGCCCGCCGCCATCTTGGGCTGCGCTGGGCCGGGGGCCGCGGCGCGCACAGCGCCCCCTGCCGGCGGGGCGGCGACCGCGCAACGTCGCGCCGCCCCATTGGCCCGCGGCGCGAGCGCGTGCGCACTGCGTGAGTCAGCAACTTTTGGCGCGCGGCGCGTGCGCGGCGCGGGGAAGGCGGCGGGGGGCTCCGCGCATGCGCCGTGCGCGCGCCCCGCCCCCGCGGCTGCCCCGGGGCAGGGAGGGCTCGGAGCGGCCGGAGATCATCCAAAACCCCAAAAACACCGAATAGCGAGAAAAGCTCGCTTCAAGAGTCCCCCAAAACACTTAACTTAGGAAACAACCCCCCCACACGTAAATACAAAAAAATTCCCCGCCTAAACAGCCAAAAATCCCTATTGAAGTAGCTCAAAACCAACCGAAATAGGCCCATAAAACCACTTAAACAGCCCCAAAACCCACCTCAGTGCTCCCCAAAAAACCACCTCAATAGCCCCCCAAGACCCACCTGAATATCCCCAAAATCCGCCTAAATAGCCCCAAACCCCCACCTAAACAGCCCCAAAAACCCCACCTAAATATCCCCACAAAATCTCACTTAAGTAACGCCTAAAAAACACCCAAATATCCCCCCAAATCCACTCAAAGAGCTGCAAATGCCCACTTAAATAGCCCCCAAGCCCCTTAAATAGTCCCGAAGCCCCTCAAATAGCCCAATAAACACTTCAGCAGCCCAAACCCGCTCCCTGCTCCGCAGTTTTATTTTGGCATCTGGACACTGGGGGGTGTGCGGACACGGCCACTCCTGGGGGACAAACTCGATGTCAAACTGGACCTTAACAATTCAAACCCACAGTGCTCAAAGCCGTGAGCCCGAAGGAAACGCTGAGAGGCTCCTCCCCCTGAACCACCCCACCTTAACCCCAGTTCTGAACCCAAAAAAAAATGCAGGAAAATTTAGAAACAAATGGGAAGGAACCGATGTTGTCATAATAAATAAAGAACATGGAGAGGCTTTTACAAAACCTTCCCCCTGCTCTGCAGCTTTGTCAGTGGCTCCATGAGGCCGTTTCCCACTGCCAGACACCCAAATCCCAACATTTTTCCTACAGAAATCACCCAAGGTCTCCTCCTCACAGCAGGAGGAGCCCTCCCTCACTGCCAGATGTGGGGCACAGCTGGCACAGCCAACAACCCTCCTCTCGCTGCCAGATGTGGGGCACAGCTGGCACAGCCAACAACCCTCCTCTCGCTGCCAGATGTGGGGCACAGCTGGCAGCGAGGGAGAGCCCAGGATGAGCGGAACACACATCCTTAGGATTCTCTTCACCAACACCAGGGAGACACTGATTTAGGGGCTTTAAGGGTGGTTTGGGAGCTTCTTTTTCAGTCAGATCAGACTAAAAAAGTCTCTGTTTTTCATCTCTTCCGTTTCTCCTCGCAGGACACACGCGGGCAGTGCGGGTTTTGTTCCTCCAGCAGCTTTCCTCACAAATATCTTCCAGCCCAATGGAATAGAGGCCTGTGGATCCATCCCTGGGGGATCCCAGCCCAGCTGCTCTCCAGGCTGGGCCTCCCTCAGCGCCAGGCCCTGTTCAGCAGCTTCACCTGGGCCAATCTCTTGGTGATCATGGTGGCAAAGACCAGCCCGAAGAGGACGCTGCTGATCAGCACGTAGTCATAGTCATCCTTGAGCACATCAAACTGCTTGGAGGGGTACACCCGGGTCTGGAAGATGTCCAGCCCGTAGGCTACAACCTGCAGGGGGGAGATCAGGAGCTGGGGATGCAGCTTGGAGCATAAAACTCCAAAATGATCCCCTCAGGGTGACAGTTTGAACAGAAAGGAGAGATGGTTACACTGTGAGTAGCTGTTATGGGAGTTACAGAATTCAGATCCACCCCCAAACTGCACACTGAGGCCTCCCCCCTGCACTCACCAAGCAGGTGGACTCGAGGCCAGAGGGGGCTGTGTAAATGCCCCTCATCCTGGAGATGGTCTGGTTGTAGTTGATGAACCTCTCAGCGTGGATCTGCACGTCTGGTGAGTAGGGGATCAGGTTCTCCTCCCTGCAAGGCACCACGAGACATCAAACCCCAGCCAGGCAGCACACAGCAGATGCCTCCAGTGTCTCCTTTTATCAAAAAGGAGATGCCTCAGCAGATGCCTCCAGTGTCTCCTCCGATTATCAAAAGCTACCCTAAACCAGCAAATCTAGGAGCTTTTCCCAGTGCAGATTCATTATTGCTGCAGGATGAAAATCAAATGTATCAGCTGGGTCAGGCTAAGTCTAAGTTTTACAAGTGTAACTCTAAAAAATCCCTTCATTCTGTGCCAAGACTCCTCTGAGTCCAGGCAGGACAGGTTGTTCCTCCTCACACAAAATCCATCCCGTCCCAGAGCCCAGTAGAGAGAGAAGCTCTCATCCCTCCCTACCTGCTCTGCTCCGTGGGGATCTCCGGGCGCCGAGGGTCCAGCAGAGCCTTGGGAAGGGACAGGATGGCCCCAGAGGGAAGCCCAACTGTGCATTAAAGGAAAAACATCTCAAAAATCACAGAATGCCAGAAAAGCCAGGGCTGGAAGGGCCTTCTGGGGATCACCCAGTCCAACCCCACTGCCCAGGTAGGGTCACCAGGAGCAGGTGACTCAGGAATGCATCCAGGTGGGTTTGGAATGTCTCCAGAGAGGGAAACCCCAGACCTTCCCTGGGTACCTGTGCCACTGCTGTGCCACCCTCAAGGAAAAGTTCTTCCTCGTGTTGGGGTGAAACTCACTGGGATTTGGTTTATGGCCATTGCTGCTCTGGGCACCACTGGAAAGAGTCTGGCACCTCATGGCCATTCCTGACAGCATTTTCTGACAGCCAACACAGACACACTCCTGGTGCTTATCCCTGCACTTGCAGGAGTCCAGCACAACCCCCAGGCAGGACTTTGTGGCAGCAAAGTGCATTTGGTTGGATTTCAGAGCTCCCCTTTCCCCGAGCAGGCACTCACCGAGCAGGTGGCGGCTGGTGATGCCCCTCTCAGTGATGGTGGCCTCCATGGCACTGATGGCAGAGGGGAAAATGTAGGATTGCTGGAGGACCTGGGGCAGGATGGGGCGGTCCAGGGAGCTGAAGGCTGTGGCATTGTACTGCTCTGTGCCCTCGTAGAGCTCCAGCACTGTGAACTCGTTGCGCCGGGCCTTGGTGTTCCAGTACTGGTACTGCAAGTAGGAGTTCCAGGAGGATCAGGGAATATCCAATAATCACACAGGGTGGTCACTAAACTGCCTCCATGCCAAAAACATTTTTGCTTTTTATACGTTTTCCATCTATTTGTAGCTCTGTAGATTACTATTATACAGTTACATAGCTTCTTAAGTAACTGTAGCACCTTCATACCCCTCCCTTAGATTATAGAACAATAAGCAAACCTTGCTGGAATCTTATTTAGTCTTTGCTATATAGTGAACCAAGGATATCTCATTTCTTCCATCTATCATAGACATAATAAATGGGGAGCTAGAAGCTAGGGGGGCTTTAGAGGGGGCAGAATTGAAAGGGGGGTTACTTCATTCACTGACCCTCTAACTGGATGATTTCTTTAAGTATGTGTCCTGGTTTGAGAGGAAGTGAGTTTTTTGGGATGCTGTGGTCAAACCAATAGGTGCTCAGATTTGAATATTCTGTGTGTTTCTTTTTACATATAGTTGTAGGTTAATAAAGTTTTTTTCTTTATTCCTAAGCTGGAGCCTGCTTTGCTCTATTCCTGGTCACATCTCGCAGCAGACACCAGGGAGAGTGTATTTTCATGTGGGCACTGCCATTGTGCCAGTGTCAAAGCGTGACTATGCTAATTTGTTAAACTTACAAAACTGTCAGTCTGCCATGACGTGTATTTTGCCATATTTGCACCATGAAGGACCTTCATTACAGGTCACTGCTTTTTATCACCTTAACATTGTCCAGCAGGTGATTTTAGGGGTACCCCCAAAGAAGCAGCAGCTTACCACCACCCAGTTCTCAGAATGCACCATGTGCACGGGCCCCTTGGCCTTTTTCTGCACGGAGGAGTGGATGATCCTGCCCGTGACCCCGTCCATGAGGTAGATCCCGATGAAGGTGCGCTCGTGGTGCGTGTCCGTGCTCTCGGTCACCACGGCCAGCAGGTTGGGGTTCAGGGACTAGGGATGAAGGAGAAACAGCTGAGACCCCCTGTCCATGCCACAGACACCTCCCTGCTGCTCTTCATCTGGCACTGGGCATGTTGTGAACAAATTAGCATAAATCACCTCAAGAAATCAAGCTGCTATCCCCACAATTTCAGACTTTGACTGACTTAATCGCTGCATTAAAACATCAAAAGGAGCGTTCTTCCACAGAGACACTGGTGCCCAGAAAGAAAAACTGGCACCACAGGGCAGCTCATCCCAATGTAGGGAATGGTCCTGGGATCTTCCCATGGGATAAACCCTCAACAAAAAGCCAGCAGAGAGCTCAGCAGCACCTTGTAGAGGACGCTGCGGTCGCCCATCACGCGGCCCTGGGAGTGCACGTGCTCGTTGGACCTCTTCCCCTTGACAGCAACAATCCTCTGCACCTCCGTGGGGATGGCCACCTCCCAGCTCTCCTCTGTGCTCAGGTCCTGCAGGGAAAAAGCATGTGGGAGCTTGGATCTCATTTTCAAAGGATCAGCAGCATGCGGATTCCCTTGCTTTGGGATTTCCCAAGTTCCTTCGGTGCAATTTGAGGCGGAAGGTTCAGCTGAGCAAAGCTCCATGAAGGGAACTGAGATCTGCCATTATCCACAGGGCATTCAGGGAAGTGCAATGGGCCTTCCATACCTTTTTCAGCCTGAATCCAGAGAGTTTTCCTTGCTCAGCATCAACTAGGTAAAAATAGATGGAATGGGCTATTTCTTCTAACTGGCGAAGGACGTTTTTAGTGGCTGGGAAAGGTGTAACCTGGAAAAGAAAAATTAGGTTAAAAACAACTGATACAGACAGAAAACCCACCCCAGAATGAACCAGAAAGATTATTTCTAACGTGTTTATCAAGACAAGGTCTGTCTTACCAGAATAACCTCACAGTTTTGTGTGAAATGTGGCTCAATGGCATTTTTTTCCATCTTGTTTCAAAAGGGAAGGGAATAATTAACCAGAATGTAAAGAAAACTGCCTCCAGGCAAAGCAATTTACCTTGTACTCATCATCAATCAGAAGCAGCACTTTGGCATAGTCTTGATCCATAATAGGCAGAAGCAAAGTCTGGAGAATGGGACGTTTGAGAACAGGAGGAGCTACTTGGCTTCTCTTCCCAAAGATGGGGTTAAAGACATACAGAAAACTCATCTTGGTTTCCTGAAAAACAGGGCAAGTTTTGCCTCTTTTTGTTTAAGTCCAAAAAAAAGGGGTTTTTTTTAACTGTTACTTGCTGTTGTTGACTATTGATACTCTGTGTTCAGCTATTCCATCCTGAAAATATTCTGTTTGGAAACACACATTTGTCCAAACATTTATCCTGTATTTGTCCATAACAACCATGATCATACCTAGGCTTCTGTGTCTGCTTCCCTCCAGATCCTTCTCCCCTGCCATCCCCACATCAGTGACAAGCAGATGATGCCCAAGAAGATGGTTTTATTGCCCTGTCCAAGGACAGATTTCCATGCCCATGGAGGGGCAGGAAAGGGCCTCACCTTGTCCTTGACGAGCAGAGTGCACTGCGGAGGGTGGGGGAAATGGGCTGTTGTTCTCTGCACCATCAGCTTGAAGGAGGAGCCTGGTCTCACATTCCTGAGGTACTGCTTCCACAGGATGGTGCCAGAACTGCTCTCAATGCCAAAAAGCTGAGGAAAAACACATAGGAAACATAGGAAAGCCAAAGTTTAGGAAACACCTCTCCTATTCAAGCACTACATCCTTCTCTGTCACATCTCAAAGAAACCTGAGCCTTAGTCCCCCTTTAAAGCCACCACAACCATCCTGTGCATCTCCCCATTATTTCTGCCCAAGCCTGGCTAAGAACAGGGCTGAGAATTCAGAGCTGAGACTCTTTGCTCCAGCCGGGAAACAGATTCCTGCCCTGGCCTCCTCACCTTGCCCGAGGCAGTGACCATCACCATCATTTTCTGGAGGTTGAACTCATCTCTGGCCAAATTGTCAATGTTAATCTCATTTTTAATCTGGCTCCGGGGCTTCCTGGCATCGTAGAACATCTTCCAGAGATGGGCAGTCCAGGCTTGCAGCAGGATGAGCTGGGATGAGAGTCTTTTCAGGAACATTCCCAGCAAACCATCTGCAAGGGGCACCACAGTGAGAGCAGGAGGGAAATCACACCCATCCCACCCCAGAGCTGAAACTGTGCTGTCAAACGCTGCCATGCACAAACCTGGGCTGGCTCCTTGCCTCCCCCTCTGCAGTAAGTTACAGTTGCCATTTCTGTCACAGACTCTGGCATTTACCAACCTTTCCCACTCCACACTCATTCCAAAATATGCCCTGATCAACTGAAAGCAAACCTTCATGCAGAGGATTTTGTGTTCCTTCTCACTGTGCCCACCTACAGCTCCCCCACCTCTACAGAAATCCCTCAGAGCAATTAAAAATCCTTAATGCTGCCCAATCAGGGTTTGTATTCAAATTCTTAAAGTAACCAAAACACCGGATTTCAACTCTGTTTCAGCCCCTGAGGAGAGCAAGCAGAGGGGAGCAGTGGCACCAGAAGCATAGGGCAGGAGCAGAGCACACTCCATGCAGGGTGGGGTTACCTTGGATGGCTGCATCCAGGACAGCAAGGAAGACAAAACAAAGCAAAAAAAAAAGCTATTGGAAACGAGTCTTCCAGAAAGAGCCACAGAAAACATTCAGGAGACATGGCCCAAATCCCTCCTACTGCTGCTGATTGGTTTTTTAAATGTAACAATGCAATATATTCATGTCATCTGGATTGGATTTCCAAAGTTTAGACAGAAAAGGGTTTATTTCTGCTCATTTTAATTGGCATCAGTAGAGATTTAAATTAATCTCTCAGCTCAGAGTAAACAAAAAACAATAAACACATTTATTTAGGAAGGAAAGCAAACTCACAGAGGTAATTCTGTTAAACTCACCTGCTTTTTTTCCAAATTCTCCCTCCAGCTCGGCCTGTGCACCTGTCAGAGGCAGATCCACCATCTCCAAGCTCACCACCTCTGCCAGTGACTCCTCTCTACTCCATACAACTTTTCCTGGAAAGAAATAAGAGCAGAATATCAGAAAAATCAACTTAATATTTGGGAACTGACTCACTCAATTTAAGAGTATCTTTCAGTGCAACCCTGAAATGCAATCACCTCTAAATGAAATGTAAAACTGTGTAAATATCTACTATAATTAACTTAATTATTTCATAAAAGACAAATACTTCATGCAGCAGGAGCCACTTCTGGGAAGAAAACCTCAGGATCAGTAAAAGCAATCTGGTGCTCTAAAAGGGTTCCAGTCACTGAGTCTATTTAAAACAAGAGATTCACAGTGTGAGCTCCTGGATTGCTTTAGAGCCCCACAAAATTCCTGTCGCTGAGATGGGACTTTCAACCCTTTCTGCAAATTAACATTTTTGCCATGAAGACCTTTTCTGAAAATCTTTGGGGAAGATCTACACCAGAACTCACATCCTACAAAAAGAGTTTTGAAATCTGCAGAAAGCCCCTGAAATCCAAAGGCTCTGCCCACACAAAGCAGGGCAGAATTGTTTGTCCAGGTGAGGGTTAATGTCTCCTGTGTCTTTTGTGGGACTCAGGAAAGTTAAATTAATTTTTTCAGCTTCCAAGAAAAGTTATGATAAAATACAATCCTTGAGGACACAGAATTTTCTCCTGGTGACTGTTACAAAGGGAGGAAGCTGTTTTTGGAAGTCACCTGGCTGCTGGAGGAACATGAGCATGTGGTCCTCTGTCTGCACCAAGGCTCGATAGCCCACGGAGTCATCCTTCTTCAGGAAAACTTGGATGTACAGCTGGGAAAAAAAACAAAACAAAAGAAAAAAAAAAGGCAAGGAAAACAGCAAGATTAATGATCACATCATCTCCTTGAAGACAGCAGAAATCAGGTGAAACCAGAGCAAAGTGATGCTGTAATCCCTGGAATGCTTTTCCCCTTGGCTGCCAAACCAGGAAAGGGGGAGCACTGCAGGGACTGAAATAACCCCTCCCTGCTCACCTGCTGTGGCTTGGCCCCTCCTTGCTCCAGGGTGAAGGTGATTGTGGTGTCCAACAATCTTTGCCCAGTCTCAACCAGGTAGAGGTTAATGTTGTAGGTTTGATTGGAGCAGGTTAAGGAATCCTGTAGCAGTGGGCAGAAAACAGGGGTTACACCCACACCACACCAAATCCTGCAGCAGGATTCCATGCCCAGCCCAAACTGGGGCTTCAGGATACTTTTAGGCTGTATTTTTAGGTTGTACAGCTGGTGTAAGACCTCCATCATTCTGCTCCTGCAGGTGAAGGAATAAAATGGACTGACAAGAACCTGGGAACAAGAGCACCCCATACCTGTCTCCGGGCATCCTCCAGAGTGCTGCCAGCTTGGAGCCCATCAGAGCTTCCAGGTTTCTGAAGTGAGGATGAGAGGAGATGTAACATGGCTTCAGACACCAGTAAAGTATACAAAAATTAGGTTTTCAGCTCCCTGACAAATCTCAGCTTGCCTGTGATATCAGGCAGGAAACAGCTCTGTTCAATTCTGTTTCTGATAAAAATTAAAATATGTTTGATATCCCCAAGAACTGAAATCCTCTGTGGAGCAGGAAGGCCAACACTTGTCACATGCCCACCTTCCTGAAACAGGATATTCACTGAGCTGGACATAATCAAGCCCTGCTTGTGTTATCACTGAAACTTATCACAGCCTCCTCTTCCTCAAGGGGCTCCCCATCCCTGAGCCTGTGAAACACCAGTGGAGCACAGCCCCAGAGCACATCCCCAGAGCTGGGCTGGTCCCAGAGGACAGGAATTGTGCTCACCAGTTCACTCCTGCATGTCAGCACAGCAGCCACCGTCTTCTCCCCAGTCGTTGCAAAACTCACTAGAGCTGCCTGGAAAAGGAAAAAAAAAGAAAGAAATCATTAAAAAAAAACCCTCAAGAAACCCCCAAACCCCACTAAAAAGTACTTGTGAATTTATAAAACCACAGTGAAATTAAAAGCAGATTAACTGTCACAGCCAAATTTAAAATTGCATAGTTTCCCCCCAACTCAAAAACAGGAAAAATCCTACTTCTCCTAAAGATGGGAGCAGCTGACCTGCTAAAGGTTTTTGAGCCATGCTGCCCAGAGTTACTGAGACTTTCAGAACCTGCCAGCTGGCCCAGCAGTGTGAAGGATGTTCAGCTGCACCAGGCTCTGTCCCTGGCCCATCTCTCACCTGCTGGAAGTCCCGGAGGTGGCTGAGCAGCCCCTGCTTGTACTGCAGCAGGGAGAAGTGGCTCGGGGACAGCTGCAGGAAGAACTGAGTCCGTGAGGCGCTGGTCACACTGGGCTGAGTGGCCAAGATCCTGGCCTGGAAATCATCTGCAAACTCCAGCTCCAGGGACTGCAGGGGAGACAAGCACATGTGCTGGGGAGTCATCCTTCACTGGGACCAACAGCTCCCTCCCCTCAGCAGCAGCCAGAGATCCCCTGAGTCAGGGGACAGAGCAGGAGCAGGGAAGGCTGAGGCTCCATTGGAGCAAAGCTCAGAAGACTGATCCAGGAGGAAGAACAGACAAAAAGCTTTCCCACCCTTCCCTCAATTTACAGAGCATGACCCCCCATCTCCACTCAGCCCACAATTCACCAACAGACTGGGGACATGTCACCATAACGGGTCAGGATCAGGTAATGAGTGACAGAGACTCTCAAGACATTCACAGAAGGCTAATTCACTTTATTAAGAAACCCATTGCTTTTTCTACCCTATACAGGTCGACGTCATTGGTCCTTTAATTAAAACATCATCACCACTGGCTAATTAAGAAGCCACCCTTTGGTAAAGAAACTTATGGGCAATACAGCTTACTAGAAACACTGGGTGCAGATTGTTTAGAATTCTCTCTCTCCAGCTCCCTCCTGTTTCCCAGGCCAGTTCTGGGAAAACTGATTTATTTATCTAGCTTTCTTTCTCTCTGACCAGGCTGCCACCACAGGGAACCAGCTCCAGCTGGAAGCAGACCAGCTGGGTCAGGAATGACAGGAGTGCTCACCTGCAGGGGGATGCTCCTCATGTCCTGCTCTGTGTCCAGGGCACAGACGTGCAGCGCGCGTGTGGCCGTGTCCACGCACACCAGCACAGCCTCCCCCACCACGGCACAGGCGCCCTGCAGGCGCCCCAGCCACGGGGCTGCCACCCTCACCTGCAGAGAGACACAGCCAGCTCAGCAGCACACAGCCTGCACAGCACCCACGGGCACACAAAGGCAAGGTAAGTCAGTTATTTTTAGCCACAGCTGAGAAGAACTACCTGTCAGCCTGAGGGTTATGGATAATCTTGGCTAACAGCTGCCAGCCTGGCTCAGTTTGGCTTCCAGGGCATTCAGCCATGAAATCCCTGGTGTGGAGGCAGTGCCTCAGGGAAAGGGAGGGTTCTCTGTGGCACAACAATTGATTTATCTGCCCACTACACCACAGGGTTGGAAGTGCATTTGTTCCCACCAAATCCAGCATTCTGGCTCCCCTACCTGTCTTGTGATTTCCCCATCCTCTACACTGAAAGTCAGCACGCTCAGATGGCTCTGGGGAACGATGCCAACCACGTGGATCACCCCAGTGCCACGGGAGTACAGCAGCTCATACTGAGTGCTCTCACTGCAAGACAGGCAGCAGCCATGAAGCATCACCCTCCCACGCACACTGCAGTCTGCAGCAGCACAAGGCAGGTGCAGCCCCGTGCCAGGGGCTCACACCCCTCCTCAGAGGTGTTCTCACCTTTCAGGCAGGTGTTCCACCCACTTCTGGTGCCCATTGGACAGGTAGTGCAGAGACAGGGCTGCCTTCTTCAGCACTGCCACGTACTTCACTGCCTCAGGGAGCCCCACCAGGGCAGCCCCCTGGAAACTGAGCACAGGCACCAGCAATTAGGAAATCCTTTTCCTATTTTACCCTGAGGAAGGGGCTGGAATCCCAGGAGAGGCTGAGGGAGCTGGGAAGGGGCTCAGCCTGGAGAAAAGGAGGCTCAGGGGGACCTTGTGGCTCTGCACAGCTCCTGCCAGGAGGGCACAGCCAGGGGGGTCGGGCTGTGCTCCAGGGAACAGGGACAGGAGAAGAGGGAACGGCCTCAGGCTGGGCCAGGGCAGGCTCAGGGTGGGCACAGCAGGAATTTCCCCATGGAAAGGGGGCTCAGGCCTTGGCAGGGGCTGCTCAGGGAGGTTTGGAGTGCCCATCCCTGGAGATGTCCTAGACGTGGCATTCAGTGCTCTGGGCTGGGGACAAGGTGGGGATTGGTCACAGCTTGGACTCAGGGGTCAGGGAGGGCTTTTCCAACCTCAGTGATTCTCTGCAAGGTTCAGCCATTCACAAAGAATTCACCCAAAATTTGTTCTGGAACCTTTACATCTGACTAATCTTTCTTTACAATGCAAACCCAGACCAAGTCCATGACCCGTTTTTTCCTTGCCAGAGCAGCCCTCCAAGAAGAACAAACCCTGCAGACAGGAACTCCCACCTGCCAGTGTCCAGGGAGGTCTCCCAGTTCAAGCCCCCGATGTTGGTCTCCCAGGAGCGCAGAATCCGCCCAGCGTTGGACACGGTGATGGCATCTGGAGGGGAGGGGACAAACACAGCGCTGGCACCCAGCACAGGCCAGCAAAGGGATGGGCTCTGCACGCCCAGCCTGTGCTCCAAGGCTGGCTCCACACTCCAGGAGCCCCCCCAGCCACGTGCCCCTGTGAGAAACAGCCACTCACTTTGCAGAAATTGAGAAAGGTTTATTAAACCTTATCAAAAATACAACAGAATGCTGAATAGAGAAAAGGTGACAGCGCTTGGAGCAGAGGATTTTCCCCACAGCGTGCTCACCCACACAATGGGGTTTTGGCCTTTTAACCCTTTAAGCCCTCCCAAAGTTCTGTCCATCGACCCCTTCCTCGCCATCCAGTGGTGGAGATCTCTTCCTCAAATCCTGACTGGAGCTCAGGTGTTCCATAGTGACAACCCCCCCAAATGTCCCAACCCCGGCTATCCCTTGATAACCACACGAGAGGGTAAAACATAACTATAAATCTATAAAACTTTTCTTAGCATGTATACATGGTGTTTGTCTGTTAATTGTGAGCATCACTCACGGCATTACTCATCTGCCACAGCCTTACCCTGCCCGTGGATCAGCATGGCATCGATGGCTCCTTCCGGGGTGCCCTTGTCCACATGGCGCCACACTGCGAGAGACAGAGCACGGGAGAGGGCGTTTGTGCCCGCAAAGGCGTTCCTGCGTTACCACCAGGGGTTAAACCCGCGCTGCTCATGGAGCCAGCCCTCAGACAGGGCCCTGAGCCGCCGGCCGAGCCCTCCCGCCCGCCAGGGCCGCACAGCAGCGTTAAACAGCGGCACCCGCGGGGACCCTCAGCGTTAAACACCGGCACCCACAGGGACCCTCAGAGTTAAACAGCGGCACCCACAGTGATCTTCAGAGTTAAACACCGGCCCCCGCAGTGACCCTTAGAGTTAAACCACCGGCACCCGCAGTGACCCTCAGAGTTAAACACCGGCCCCCGCAGTGACCCTTAGAGTTAAACCACCGGCACCCGCAGTGACCCTCAAAGCGGCCACTCACGGATTTCGCCGCTCCGCGAGTTCAGGGCGGCCACCACGTTCTCCTCCGTAGCCACAACGAGCTTCTTCGAGCCCTGCGAGGCCTCCAAGGAGGCGAACTTGAGCTTCCCCACGTACTGCTGCCTCCTGCGAGAGGGAACGGCAGCGCCGCTGAAATGGGACCGGGGCCTGGCCGCGGGAACGGGGACCCAACCCGGCAGGATCCCGGCACTCACCAGTCGAACTTGCCCACTTGGTCCTCATAGACGGCGGCGGCCCAAGGCAGCAGGAGCAGGAAAGGTAGGAGAAGCAGGACAGGCAGCGGCCCCGCCGCCATGACAGCGGCCCCGGCGCCCGAGGGCCTTCTGCGCCGCGGGGCCGCCAGCGCCGCCGCCTGCGCGGGGAAAGGGCGTCAGCGGCGCGGGGAGCGCGCAGGCAGCGCGCGGGGCAGCCCCGGCCGCTCCCGGCAGGCCGCGCGCGGCGCAGGGGCCTCGGAGCACGGCGGAGCCATGCCCAAGTCCAAGCGGGACCGCAAAGGTGGGAGCGGGGCTGTACCGAGTCCCGGGCACCCTGCCCGGCACATCCCTCTGCACCGCCGGTCCTGTCCCCTGCCCTACTCCTGCCCCCTTCTCCCGCTTTCTCATTCCTCGATCCCATCCCCCATCGCCCCCTTCCCTCTCCTCATCCCCTTCACTGTCCCTTTCCCTATTCCTGTCCCCTTCTCCATCGTTTTCTCGGCCCCATCCATCGCCCCCTTCCCTCTCCCCATCCCCTTGTCTTGTCCTTTACCCGATCCCTATCTCCTTGCCCATCTCCGTTCCCTTCTCCATCACCATCTCCTCCCGGTCCCCTGTCCCATCCTCCATTCCCCCCTCCATCCCCTCTCCCATCCTCCATCCCCTCTCCCATCCTCCATTCCCCCCTCCATCCCCTCTCCCATCTCTCCATTCCCCCCTCCATCCCCTCTCCCATCCTCCATCCCCTCTCCCATCCTCCATTCCCCCTCCCTCCCCACCGCTCCCTGACGCTCTCTCCGCTCCGCTCCCCGCAGTGTCCCTGACGCGGACGCCCCGCAAGGGGCTGGAAGCCAAGCAGGCGCTGATCGCCGAGGTGAGTCTGGCCCCGAGCCCTCTCCCCTCTCCCTGCCCTGCCCGTTCCCCCCGTGCCCGTCCCGGTAACGGCTCCCCCGCAGCTGCGGCGCTGTGTGGACACCTACAAGTACATCTTCGTGTTCTCGGTGGCCAACATGAGGAACAACAAGCTGAAGGATGTGCGGAACGCCTGGAAGCACAGCAGGTGGGCAGGGGGTGCTGCGGGGTGGGGATGCCCAAGGGGGAAGCTCCAGGGCTGACATCTCCTCCTCCTCCTCCTGGGCAGGATCTTCTTCGGGAAGAACAAGGTGATGATGGTGGCGCTGGGCCGGGAGCCGAGCAGCGAGTACAAGGAGAACCTGCACAAGGTACCTGCTGAGCTTCCTCTGGGTGTCCCAGAGCTTCACCTGGTGCATTCCACATCCTGGAATCACATCCCGGGGTCACTGTTCTGTGGGGGCGTTAACTGAGTCCATCCATGTGCTGCCACGAGGGCTCTGTTGAGTGCAGCAGTGCAGGACTGAGCCCTGCAGGTGAGTCCCTGCTGCTCCCCAGTCCCCATGGGTGCTCCTTTCTTCCAGGTCAGCAAACACCTGAGAGGGGAGGTCGGGCTGCTCTTCACCAACCGCACCAGGGACGAGGTGGATGAGTGAGTAGCAGCCTGGCACAGCCTTTCTGTTGCCACAAAACCCCAACAGGCCCTGCTGCTTCCCTTAGAGCAGGGATGGTCTCACGGGCCTTTGTCAGCCCCTCCTGCGACAGCAGGGTGTAATCATGGAAGGGTTTGGGCTGGGAGGAACTTTCAAGCCCATCTCATTCCACCCCCTTGGGCACTTCCAGGGATGCAGGGGCAGCCACAACCTCCCTAAGCAGGACCAGGTCCTGGGGAGGCCGTGCCCCAGTCCCTGTGTGAGCCCAGGGCTGTTCCTGCCCCAGCTGAAGCTCCTGTTGCCCCCCTCTGTCCCAGGTGGTTCTCCAGGTTCCGGGAGCTGGACTTTGCCCGTGCTGGGAACAAGGCTCCCTACGGGGTCAGCCTGGACACGGGGCCCCTGGAGCAGTTCCCCCACTCCATGGAGCCGCAGCTGCGGCAGCTGGGGCTGCCCACGGCGCTGAAGAAAGGTACAGCAGGGCCAGGCTGGGGTTTGCTGTGCAGCTGGGATCCCTGAGGGACAGTGCTACACACAGAGCAGCATTTGGGGCTGGAGGAAACTGAGGGACACCTTTGTCCTTGTGGGCTGGGGCTAGAACGCCTTCTGAGCTTGTGCTGTTGTTGCCAAAGTCCTGTCAGAGGCTGAGTAAAGCCCCCAGGTTTCTGCAGAATGCCTTCCCTCTTCAGTGGAAACAGCTCAGAACCCACTCAGGAATCGGGTGTGGGGTTTTGGAGCTGATCTCACCCATCTCCTTGGGGTGCTCTGATGCTGCATGGCAAGGTGGCAGCTCCAAGGGGTGGTGTTGGAGGGAGTGCTGGCTCTGCCCCACGTTCCAGGGGAGCCCCCAGTGCCTGGGATCCTGTTTCCAGGGGAGCCCCCAGTGCCTGGGATCCCATTTCCAGGGGTTTTGCTCTGCAGGAGTGGTGACGCTGCTGTCGGATTATGAAGTGTGCAAGGAAGGGGACGTTCTCACCCCAGAACAGGCCCGTGTGCTGGTGAGTAACACAGCAGCCCTGCTTCCTGACACAAAATAATTCATTCACACATCTCCTAAAACTCAGCAGCAATTATTTTGGTTTATGCTTTGCTCCACGTCCCACCTGGAAGCAGAATTTACTGTTTTGCTAGGCTGGACGCAGAGACAGTAAAGCAGCAATGATGGATTTGTGTCCTCTCCTAGAAACTCTTTGGCTATGAGATGGCAGAATTTAAAGTCACCATGAAGTTTCTGTGGAATTCTGAGACGGGAGACTTCCAGAAGCTCGTGGGAGATGCAGCAGAGGAGGAGGAAGAGGAGGATGATGATGATGACAGCAATGAGGACTAACAGCTTGGACACCAGACAGTTCTATTTTAGGGACAAAAAGAGGAGGATATTTTCTTTCCCTGGGTACACCTGGACTAGGATGATCTTTATAGAAAATGACCTACCTATGCTTTTTTTATATTTATATAAATATCTATGTGAAACTTCAGATGGTTGTTGCTGCTGTTGCTCCTGTTAGTGATGGTGGATCCTGGGATCTGAGGAAATGCCAGCTCAAACATGAAAACTGGGCAGGAAGGGCACAAATGTAATGGAATTTTGATAGAGCACAAAGGGAAAGATGCTGAGGGTTTGTTATTCAGACACAGAAGAAGATCCTTAGCTCAACCCTTGGAATTTTGCCTTATCCCTGGCAGTGTCCAAGGCCAGGCTGGATGGGGCTTGGAGCACCCTTGGATAGTGGAAGGTGTCCCTGCCCATGGCAGGGGGTGGAACAAGATGAGATTTAAGGACTGTCCAACCCAAACCATCCTGATATGCTGTGATTCAAAGTCCCCAAGTGCTGCCAAAGAGATGCCAGGTTCCAGGCACAGGTCAGAGATGGGTTCTGCACTAGAAAGATTTTATTCTTCTATGTAATCATTTAAGATTTCACATTAAAGTAGAACAGGGGCCTTCACCTCGTTAAGGTGTTCATTTTCCTGATCAGCTGCATCCTGAATCACGGGCTGTGCTGGGGGAGCTGAAGGGCTGGGAGGGAGGATAAGGCACGGCTGTGGATCCTACAAAGCTTCACCGATTCAGGAAACACCCGCAGCCCTCCAGCCATGGATGGGAGGGCAGGGTGGGCAGTACCTCTCCCGGGTCTCCAGAGCCTGTGCCAGGTGTGCCAGCTGTGCTGGGTGTGCCAGCCCTCCCTCCCTAGCGGAAGTAGTTGGGGCAGTCGTGGGCGCTCAGGTTCCAGGCCTCGTCAAACGCCTGCACCACGGCCGGCAGCAGGGGACCCTCCTCACTGTAGTTGAGGTTCTGCTCCAGCTGCTCCATGTTGGACATCCCAATGATCACTGCATCTCCAAGAGAACCCTGGGAACACATGGGAGGTGTTGCTGATCCCAAAAGAAAGTTCACCTCCCAAGCCACTGTGGGCCAAACAAAGCATTTCTTTCCACTAAAGAACTCCTGAAGAAAGGTACAGCAGGGCCAGGCTGGGGTTTGCTGTGCAGCTGGGATCCCTGAGGGACAGTGCTACACACAGAGCAGCATTTGGGGCTGGAGAAAACTGAGGGACATCTTTGTCCTTGTTGGGCTGGGGCTAGAACGCCTTCTGAGCTTGTGCTGTTGTTCCCAAACTCTTGCCAAAGGCTGAGTAAAGCACCCAGATTTCTGCAGAATGCCTTCCCTTTCCAGTGGGAACAGCTCAGAACCCACTCAGGAACCGGGTGTGGGGTTTTGGAGCTGATCTCATCCATCTCCTTGGGGTGCTCTGATGGAACTAGGCAACTGACACCACAAATTCTGCTCACTAGGCCAGGACATTCCCAAGGCACCCCAAATCCTCAGAAGCTGCCAAATCCTACTTTATGATGGGCTACAGGAACGTTTAGGGAACATCAGGAATTCTAAGCATTAGTCTCCTAGTCCAGTGAAAGGTGAGTCCTCTCCTTGCAGGGAAGCCAAGACCCCAGTAAATGGCACCTGAAATCTTCCACTTGAAGCTTCCAGCTCCGACCACATGGGAAAAGGCAGAGCTGCCTCACTCCCACCGCCTGGCAGAGTCTGTACAGCAGTATTCACTTTGGAATACCACAATCCCACAGGATTAAAAGACACCTGCGCTGAAATTTCCCTGTTTGTGAGTCATGGCAGCAGTGCCCAGTCAAGCTCTCACCTGCAGCTTGGAGTGGTTGTAGAGCCAGCGCAGTGCAGCAGATGCCAGGCTGGGTGCAGTGGAGCCATAAGCCTCTTTCAGAGCTTTTTCTACCAGTGCAATTCCCTCAAAATTGTGTTTTTTCCAGTACCTGCCAAAAGAAAAATCCTTGTAATTGCCCTTGGGACCTCTAGTCAGTGGTACATCTATATTCCAATCAAAAGGCTTTCAGGAAGCCACATACAACTCTTTGTAGCCTAGGACTTCTGCAGTCTCCCTTGGGAGCTGTGAGGAAGCTGAGCCTAAAACCCACCCTGTAGAGCTCAGTCATATACCACAGCCCCAACCACATGTGCTGACATAACCCCAAGCTTTGGTCAATTCTGCTCCCTCTCAGCTGACTATTAGAGTGTTTTTTTCATGCAGCCATTCCTGCTCATCTGTCAGCTCAGGACATACCTGTCCCTGTAGGCCTGAGCCCAGTCATTCCCAAAAAATCTCCCAGTGGGCTGGCGCGTGTCTTTGTCCTCGTACTTGTACTTGCCAGTCAGCAGCCCCCCTAGGAGGGAAGGGAACAGCAGGTTTGGGGAGGGGCTGGCTCTGCAGAGCCCCCATTCCTCAGAACTTTGTTCCAAGGCCTTGTCCCTGTACCTGCCAGCGGGTTGTAGGCGTAGAAGCGCAGCCCGAAGTGCCTGAGGCAGGGGAACAGCTCGGCCTCCACCTGGCGCGTGGTCGCGTTGTACATTCCCTGCACGGGGTGGGAGACAGCCTCACACAGAGCTCAGGGCACAGCAGCTGCCTCTTCCCACCCTTCCCTGGCAACACCCATCCCAGAGAGCGGCCTCAGGTCACACAAGGTGATGATTTGCTTGGAACAGACTGCCAATAATTGAAGTTCCGTGGCAGGGGAGTCGCTGGCTCCAGCAATGAACACACTGAGCTGTTTCTGAGCAGTGACCTCGCTCAGCTTCCTGAACTTCCTCACTGAAAGGGTGCTCAGGCCTTGGAAGGGGCTGTCCAGGGAGGTGTTGGAGTCCCCATCCCTGGAGGTGTCAAAGGAAGGCCTGGATGTGGCACTCAGAGCTCTGGGCTGGGTGACAAGGTGGGCACTGGGCACAGCTGGGACTGGAAGTCTTTTCCAACCTCAGTGACTCTGTGGCTTCCCAGACTAACTGCAGCAGATTCCTTCTGTGTTTACATCTGGCACACTGAGGATGGTGCTAGATTTCGGGAGCCCAAATCCAAGCTTCCCCCCCCCCTCACCTGGTACACAGTTGGCATCACCCAGTTGTTGTACTTGCAGATGGTGCAGATTTCTGCCACCTCCCACGCGGCGTAGTTTGATAGGCCAAGCTCTTTAAACTTCCCCTGCAGAGGAATAAAAGGGAATTCTCTTCCAGTGTTTCAAAGTTCATCTGGACCCAGACAGCACAAGATGGGTACAGTGAAAAGGACAGTCACCAAATTTTAGTCCAGAAAGGTTAATTCCTGTCCCCCTTTTCTGAAAGACTATGAATTATTAAAACGTGACAAAAGTATTCCCCATTTTCTGTTCATTTGGAATTCACACTTTCTAGTTTAAATGATATAACCAGATAAACAAAACTCAGGAATTCTTTACCCACTACCAGCACTAATCTTAACCCACACTGTTAACAAGGCTGGAAGCAAAGTCTAGATGTTCCAAGAGCTCTTGGGAACAAAGTGCACCACGTGAGCACACAAAGAGCAGTGGCTGCTTAGCTTTGCCCTGGGCTCTGTCTCCCCTTCGCAGAGCTGCACAAACCCAGCGCTGCAGACAGGCACAACAAGCAGCCTGGTTTAAAAAAAAGCAGTGGGAAGGAGGGAATCAAGGATTGCCCAGGCTTGGACTCAGCACTTCACCTCTTTGTGCAGCTCGTTGCAGGCACGCAGTGTTTCCTCCACCGGGGTGCCGTGGTCAGGAGCGTGCAGGTAGAAGAGCTCCACACTCTTCCTCTGCAGCCTCTCCAGGGATGTGTCCAGCTGGGAGCGCACGCTCTCCGGCTTCAGCGTCTTCCCGTCCCACGGGTTGGCCTTGGTGGCCACTTCCACTGGCAGAGAGAAGAAGAATGAGCAAGGACATTTCCACCTTGAGGGGAGTGGGGATAAGTGACACAAGTGTTTGAGGTGTTTCAGGGAAGGTGCCTTTGCTCAGGAATCCCATCAGCCTGGCAGAGGGGGCTCTTCCCGGCATGGACTGAGGGTCTGCCCCAGGCAGGGGAGGTCTGCTCCTCAAGGTCTGGGGGTCAGCACTCGTACAGGGGTCCCTTCCCCTCAGGCATGGCATCAGCACGGAAAACTCTTGTCCTAAGGGGATGGGCCTGGGGCAAGTCTGCTTTCCTTGAGGAAGGAGTCAGCCGGGGAGGGAAGATCCCTCTCCGAGGGAATGGACTCTTGGGAGCGCCCTTGTCCCTAGGAACGGCCTCAGACTGGCAGGGAAGAAAGACCCTTCTCCTTCCCCAGGGAAGTGCCATCTCCTCAGGGAGGGCATAGCCTAACAGGGAAGACCCTGCTCCTCAGGGAACAAGTCCTGGGCAAGTCTCGTCTCCTCAAGGACAGTGTCAGCCCGGCAGAAGAGATGAGATCCTCTCCTCAGGCACGACCCTCCTCAAGGGAGGACCCTCTCCTCAGGGCACGGTTCCCAGCAAGTCCCCTCTCCTCAGGGAAATCCCTTCTCCCCAGGAAAGACCCCTCTCCTCACAGAAGGAGTCCTGGCCAAGTCCCTTCTCCTCAAGGACAGTGTCAGCCTGGCAAAGCAGCCCCTTCTCCTGAGGGCAGCCCCTCTACCCCGAGGGCAGCCTGCCCTCCGCCGCCCTACCGGGCTCGGTGCCGCCGGCCAGCAGCGTGCCCAGGATGCGCTCGGACTCTCCGCCCGCGTACATGAAGGCGGTGTCGACGAGGCGGTATCGGCGGCGCAGGAAGGCGCGGAGCAGCTCGGCGCTCGCCTCGGGCCCGGCTCGCCGGCCCATCTCCATAGCGCCCAGCACCACCGCCGGCCGGGCCCCGCCGCCCGCCACCGCCGCCATCGCCGCCCGCGCCGCCATCGCGCCTGCGCGGCCCCGCCCCGCCCGGCCCCTCACACGGCGGGGCTGGGCCCGGGCGCGCCGAGCTCGGGAAAATACCGCAACTTTGGGAAAGGCAGGGCTGGGAACCCGCGGGAGTGCGGGAAAAGCAGCGACTTTGTGAAAAGGCTTGCTGATTTCACGCTGTGAAAAATTGCCGGTGTCGGCAACTTCCTGAGAAAGCGGCAGAGGAGCGGCGGGTTTGGGACAGCGTTAAAGGAAACCCGGCAGGGTTTGCGAGAGCATCGAAGGAAACTGGGCAGGGTCTGGGACAGCGGCGAAGGAAACCCGGCGGGTGTCTGAGGAGTTGTGGATTCGCAAAGAAAAACAGCCCAAGATTCAAAAAGAGCGTGTTTTCCAGGAAAAATACAGTTCCGAATCGCGTCGGTGAAGAGGCGAGTGCCGGTGCTGCGAGGACAGGTAGGGATTTCGGCTTCTTTTATTTATTCTCCCCCTACTTTTTTTTTCACTTCTCCTTTTCTTCTGCTTGCTTATTTTTTTTTTCTTTCCCCTCTTCCATTTCCTTTTTTCCTGTCCTTTTTTTTTCCTTTTCTTTTTTCTTTCCTTTTTTTTAAATTTTTTCCCTTCCCCCTTCTTTTCCTCCTTCCCCCCCCCCCTTCTCTTTCTTCTTTATTTCTTCTTCTTTTGTTTCTTCTGTTTCTCCTTTGAGGCCAGACGCTGCCAGGCTGGCAGCAAACCCAATGAAGGTGAATTATCTGCTAACGATCCATTTTTCCAACATGAGCCAGTACCCGGGGCATCCCCAGACCTGTGCCTCCCACAGATCTTTCGTTCCCCTGGTTATTAAATTTTCCCTGTGTTATTCCCTTTTCCCCAGCGTTATCCCGGCGGTTCCATGGCTGCGCGGCGCTGGAGGGGTCTCCCCTCTGGGAATCTCTCTGATTGTCCCAACGGCTCCCGCTGGATCATGGATGTGTTCCATGAGTGTGCCCAGGACAGCCGGGATGTCGCCAGCATCGTCCTGGGGCTGGGCTCCATCGGCTGCTTCATCGCCGCAGCCTTCCCGTGAGTACCGCTCCCGAACCCCTGGTACCGCTCCCGAACCCCTGGGTACCGCTCCCGAACCCCCGAGTACTGCTCCCGAATCCTCGGGGACCGCTCTCAAATCCCTGGGTACCGCTCCCGACCCCCGGGGACCGCTCCCGACTCCCTGGGTACCGCTGCCAAATCCCTGAGTATCGCTCCCGAATTTATGGGGAACTGCTCCCGAATTTATGGGGACCGCTCCCGAATCCCCGAGTATCGCCCCCACATCCCGGGCAGCCCTTCCCGCGGGATGGCAGACGCCCTCTGGCAAGTACAAGGTGTTAGAATTATCAAATCCCCGCGGCACAAGCAGCGAGGGCTCGGCAGATCTGGGCAGGGCGAGGGGAGCCGGCAGCGCAGCGCCAGAGCCCGGCGGTGGCCGCGGTGTTGTCGCTGTGCTCGCCAGCCGGAATGTCCCACGTCAGGCACGTGCAGGGCCGGCAGGACAGGTCACACTGCAGAAGGAATGTCCCGTCCCCAGGAGCCCTGGGGTACTTGGAAGTGCTGACACAGGGGTGGCAGAGAGGCACATGAGGAGTCACGGTTCTTTCGCAACCAGAGGGGAGGATCCTGCCGCTGGGATCATCCTCCCCTCCCTGGGATCATCCTCCTGCTCCTCCCACAGGGCACTCGGTGAGCGCCGGTGGGGCCCGGGAGTTCTCCCTGGGGCCAGGGGAGCGTGTGGCCTTGCTTTTCCTCCCGTGACTGCTTTGAGATCCACAGGAATCCTGGGGATGGCTCCCAGGTAGCGCTGAAGCAGCTGAGGTGATGTTTGTTCCCCTGCCCAATGCCCTGCAGGCAGTTCTACCAGGCCTGCAGAACGGGCATCATGGACCAGGCTCTCTCCATCTATTTCCTGCTGGGATGGCTGGGCGGAGACCTCCTCAACCTCATCGGCTCCTTCCTGGCTGATCAGCTGCCCCTGCAGGTACCTGGCCGGCTCTCAAACAGCCCAGCTCCAGGGAGGAGGCAGGGGCTGGCAGCTTCTTTATCCAGAGCAGAGCCAAAACTGCCTGGGATGTTCCCTCTTTGCTCCCTAGAAATGCTCTCCTCTCCCATTCTGGGCTTGCTCCCTTTTTCCCTCCGGGTGTGGTTCATTCTCTCCTAGGGATGCTCCCTCCTTCCCCCGTGGGGATGCTCCCTTTTTCCTCCCTGTGGGATGCTCCCTTTTTCCTCCTCCCTGGGGATGCTCCCTCCTTCCTCCCTAGGGATGCTCCCTTTTTCCTCCTCCCCGGGGATGCTCCCTTTTTCCTCCTCCCTAGGGATGCTCCCTTTTTCCTCCCTGGGGATGCTCCCTTTTTCCTCCTCCCTGGGGATGCTCCCTTTTTCCTCCCCGGGGATGCTCCCTCCTTCCTCCCTGGGGATGCTCCTTTTTCCCCTCTTGGTGTTTTTCCTTCTTCACCCCCGAGTTCCTCCTTTCCCTCCCTCTGGGGCTGTTCCCTTCTCCACGCCAGGACACTCCCCTCTCCCCCAGGGACACGGGGGGGGGGGGCAGGGAGCAGCCCTGTGGGACCCTCCCAAGTCCCCGTGGGTGTCCCCAGCATTCCCCTCCCCGCAGGTGTACACGGCCATTTACTACGTGCTGGCAGACCTGGCCATGCTGTCCCTCTACTGCTACTACCGGGTGAAGAACAGGGGCAGAGCCTGTGAGTTGGGGCATGGGGGGGCTCTGCTCCCCTGGGCACTGGGAGCAGAGAGGGGGGGATTCCAGGGCCCTCTGGGAGCCCAGGAGATTCCAGGCACAGTCAGTAGATGATGCCTCTTGTTGCTTGCTGGGTTGGAGGTTTTTTTGGTTTTGGCTTTTTCCTTGGATAATTTGAGCCCCTAGGAGAGCCAAAGCCAACAAACAGCTACAGGCTGGGCCTGGGGCCTCTGCAGGCCCTGCAACCCCTACCCCACCACGGTGTCCAGGCTGAAAATAACCCCCCATGACCCTCATGGGGCACAGAAACAAGTAAATCCCCCCCCCAGTTACGTGGTGACTCCACCTCAGAGCTGGGAATCACAGAACTCCTGACTCGGGCAGTGCTGGAAGGCAAAGGGGGAAGTTTTCCCACTGTTTCAGGGTCAGTGCTCCAGCCTTGACAGGGAAGTTCCTCTCTGTTCAACTGGAGTGAAAAGGGAACATGAGCAGTTCTTGTAGGGTTTAAACAGACAAAAAAAAAAAAAACCAGGAAATCCCCTTTCCAACACTGCTGAACCCCAAACAGGCTCCTTGGGACTGGGGTGATTGTTTAACTTAGAAAAGACATTTAAAGTTATTAGCCAGTTGGTATTTGACCCATCAGATCCATGGTTTTGTTAAGCTGGAGAGCTTGCTTACTGATATAATCACTAAAAATTACTGAAAAATAGTGAATTATTACTAACAAATAAGCCACAGCAGGGCTTGCTCTGACAGGGATTTGAGAGTGGCTTAAGACAGAAATATTCTAGTGGGGATGATTCTATAGAGCCCTAAACCCAAAGAAACCGAGATAGGAGCAGTTTCCTCCCTGATAAGGCACAAACTGGGCACATCACTGGCAGATAAATCACACCAGTCACCCACAGCAGCCACTGCCCCATCCCCTGGTGAGATAAGGGACAGTTCAGAGGTTGCTCAGTCCCTTGGTGAGATAAGGGGGAGCTTGGAGGTTTCTTCACCCCGAGAGGGTCCTGGCAGCCCCGGGGCTGTGGGGGTTGCTGGGCTCTCCCTGATCAGGCTCTGTCTGCCTCTCTGCAGTCCCTGCTCCCATCAATGCAGCCTTTGTGTTCCTCTCCGTGGGGTCCCTGTCCAGCCTCTCCCTCCTGGGCAGTGCCAGCACTGAGGCTCCAGGGGCTTTCAAAGGGAGGTCTCTGCTGTCAGCTCCTGGGGATGAGCTTGGACCAAAGGTGAGCCAGCTCCTAAATCTGGGAAATGGGAGAGAGGTCTGGGTGCTATGTGCTGTGATCCCAAAAAACACCCTGGACCCCACCACGTGTTTTGGGGTTAGGGGCTGTTCCTATTTTAGGGCCAAATTGTTCTCCAGGAGACTCTTAGAGTCTAGGAAGATGACACTGGAAAGAGAACTTTTTCAAAGATTCCTCCAAAATTCAGGAACAGTTTGCTGCAGGATTTCAGACATTTCAGGGCATTTTCACATCAAGCGCTTCTATGGGCCTGCTCAAGAGTCAGCAAACCTCACATTTCCCACATCTGTTTCCAAACAGACTTTATCTCAGGTTGCTGCATAGGATGGACAAAAAAATGTGGTTCCTGTGTTTAGGAAATTTGTAAGACTTCTCCCCTTTAATTCTTTTTCCAATTATCCACATTTATATATATTACTGAAAATCAAAGCAAGAAAATGCAGCAAGGTAACTCAGTTGGCTGAAACTGAAAGTAGGTTTGCAGGATAGTTTTGCTCTGGCAATAGAAAAGGATCTCTCTGAGCAAAGCAAAGAAACCCAATTCCCGTTATAACAGACTGCCCTGGGTATTTTCCTGTGGCAAGGTGAAATGTTAATTAGCAGTTGTAATTATCAGCGGGCTGTCAGAGGAGGGGAGCGGGGCACACGCGGGGTGGGTGTGGCCGTGCTGGGGCTCTGAGCACTGGGGCTGTCCCTGTCCCTGTCCCTGTCCCCGCCCCTGCCTTGCAGCCTTTCTCCAGGACTGAAATCATTGGATTTACCATCGGCTCCATCTCCTCCGTGCTCTACCTGTGCTCCCGAGTGCCCCAGATCTGCACCAACGTGAGTGCCCAGCCTGGGGCTCCTCACCTGTCCCTGCCGGGGGACTGGGCACTCTCCTTTCTTCTGGGGGGGCTCTCCTTTCTCCCCGGGGGGTTCTCCTTTTTCTTCTCTGCTCAGAGGTCCCAGGCCCCATCTCTGATCATTCCATAAGGGACTCTTTCTCTGTATTTTTCTCCCTTCCCTTTAACCTACCAATATTTTGAGGGTGGGCTTTCATTTTGTCTAATTTACAAGCCACAGGGGAACTAAAAGACTCCCAGCACTGAGTCACCACTTCTCTTTTTTACTGCTGGGGGCGAGCATGATTAATAGCATGATTAATAGTTGTAGAGAGATTTAGGAGAGCTGCACCCAAGCTCCTCTCCTCTCTCTCTTTTCCCAGTACAAGAGGAAATCCACCAGTGGGGTCTCCTACTCTCTCTTTGCCCTGGTGATGCTGGGGAACTCCCTGTATGGCCTCAGTGTGCTCCTGAAGAACCCAGAGCCAGGCCAGGGCCAAGGTGACTACATCCTGCACCACCTGCCCTGGCTGGTGGGCAGCCTGGGCGTGCTGGCCCTGGACGTGGCTGTATCCTTTCCCCTGGGCTGGATCTGCCCTGCCAGGGCCTTGCAGGGAGTGGGACGGGCAGGGCTGGCAGGAGGGTGGGTGCTGCTGCTCCCTGGGAGATCTGTGCTGCTGCTCTGGCGGGGAAATGCTCAGCCCCTGCTTTGCACCGAGCTCCCTGTCCTGTTCCCACCTCTCCTGGTACAATCTCGGGGTGCTGACCCCCACAGCTCCCCCTGTGAGTGTGCAGAGCCTTGACCTCTCCCCAGATCTCCTTCCAGTTCCTGGCCTACCGGAAAGGACGGCCTGGCACCCTCGAGGAGAGGGGTGCTCTCCTGGGGGAGCCAGATGAGAGCCCAGAGAGCTGACAGAGGGACCTGCCCTGCAGGGAGAGGAGGAGGAGGATACACATGAGGAAGGTGGCCTTAGGGCTGGCCAGACCAGCCCCTCCATCCTGGTGGCTCCTGGCAGAAGAGGCCCTGAGCCCGTGGGTGACACGTTGTGCTGCCAAGGCCGTGGCAGACGATGCTGCTGGGACACCTGGTGCCTCTTTGATCCCAATGATGCTTTCAGGATAAAAGGGAATTTTTGGATACTTCAGCTGCTCTTCGCTGCTCTGGTGCCCCACAGCTGAGCCCGGTCACTGCTGTGTCTGCCAAGGGTGATCTGGAACTTCCTTGGTGCTGAAAAACGTGGGGAGGGGACAGGGAGACTGACCTGCCACAGACACAACCCTGTGACCTCACAGCTGCCCCCTCAGCTCCTTCTGGAAGACACACAGGGCTGGATCCAGTGGGGAAGGAGCAGCAGAACCAAAGTGTTCAGTCCACACTGAACTGTTTTAATTAGCTGTTTTAATTAGCACGGCTCACCCATCTATAAAACACATCTTTCCCCACCTGCCTCCCTTGGTTTCATTTTGCTGCTTTACTTGGCAGCTCCTGCCTCTTTCCCAATGAGTCTCACAGTCCCATTCTCTGATTTCTCATTTTTTGCCTCACCCATGTTTTAATTGCATGGATTCCTTGGGGAAGTTGCTCCATTGCTGTTCCCTACCAGAAGAGCAGAGCTGCTCACTCTGCTTTTCAGTTCCTGCCCTCTATCCTTGATGAATTTATCAACCTGACAAATTTATCCTCAGTCTGATGAATTAATCTTTAACCTGTTGAGTTTATCCCCAGCACTGTTGAGTTTATCTGCAACACTGCTGAGTTTATCCTACTCTGGGGGCCCTGAGCTCAGCACAGTGCTCCTCGAGCAGGGAAGGTCAGGAAGCAGGGCTGGGCTGGGAGCAGCTGTGTTCCCAGCAGGAGAGAGTGGAACTGTAGCCAGGTTCCCTCTGTGGGCTGAGCTCTTCCTGCTGAGGATGAGCAGCTCAATCTCCCTGGGAAAATGAGGAAAACCAACCAAAGCTTGGAGACCCTTCAGTAAAACTGTCACAGCTTGGCCTTGTGAAAAAAGAGCTTCCTTTTCCTGCAGTTCCTATCATCTCTTCCTTTTGCTTCCCTTTCCCCTCCCCAGTTCCCTTCCTGATACCCAGCATTGTGTCCCTTTCGGCTTTACCATTAATTTATGATTCCTCAGGCAGTCCATGACATTTGTCTTCCCAAGGAAGTTACTCTGCTTTGTCCTCACACTGAGGACACCAATCCATGGATCTCACATTAAATGGGATTCCAGCTGCTCAGTGCCCACCAAGCTGCACCAGCAGGTTCATGGCACACAGGCTGGGCCAGTTCTTGGGGCTGACTGACCTGTCTTCAGAAAGGAAATGTAATTTTCAGTCTCTCTGAGCCCCTTGAACCAAGTGAGTGAGTTTTACTGGGTTAATTCACAGCTCCTGGGGATGAGCTTGGACCAAAGGTGAGCCAGCTCCTAAATCTGGGAGATGGGAGAGAGGTCTGGGTGGGGATGCCCTGCTGGGTGCTGTGATCCCAAAAAACACCCTGGACCCCACCCGTTTTGGGGTTAGGGGCTGTTCCTATTTTAGGGCCAAATTGTTCTCCAGGAGACTGTTAGAGTCTAGGAAGATGGCACTGGAAAGAGAACTTTTTCAAAGATTCTTCTAAAATTCAGGAACAGTTTGCTGCAGGATTTCAGACATTTCAGGGCATTTTCACTTCAAATTTCAATCACTTCTATGGGCCTGCTCAAGAGTCAGCAAACCTCACATTTCCCACATCTCTGTTTGCAAACAGACTTTATCTCAAGTTGCTGCATAGGATGGACAAAAAAATGTGGTTCCTGTGTTCAGGAAATTTGTAAGACTTCTCCCCTTTAATTCTTTTTCCAATTATCCACATTTATATATATTACTGAAAATCAAAGCAAGAAAATGCAGCAAGGTAACTCAGTTGGCTGAAACTGAAAGTAGGTTTGCAGGATAGTTTTGCTCTGGCAATAGAAAAGAATTCACAGTTCTGCCCCTCCAGATTCACACAGGCTTCATCCCGAAGCAGCAGCATTTCCTGTCCTGTAGAACAATTCCTATCCTGTTTTAATCCAAACCATGAGCAAATCCCTCATCTCTGCCACTCACAACACTGAGTAATTGTCACATACTGGCTTTTCCTAAACCTGGACAAAGAACCTCTGCCATAAGGAGGAATGTGTGTATTTATGTACATGTATAAATGTATCACACAGTCTGCCCCCACAGGTGCACCTGAAGCAGGGTTAGGTACAAAGCTGATTTACTCTGACTTTCCTTGGGCTGGGCAGGATGGAGCAAGGCCAGCAGCTGCACCCAGAGCTTGCACACCCACAGCCTCCTCAGGGTGGCTGGAATTCCTGAGGCTCTCCCGAGGCTCCCATCCCTCCCAGTCACTGCTGCAGCCCCGTCCTTGTGTTCAGGATTTTGCAGAGGCAAATGTTAAAGGAAGAAAGGCCAAGCAGGAACAGCCCTCCCTGAGGAGAGGGTAACTGAGAACCTCAGCACGAGTCTCCCCCTCCCAGGCTCCAGAGCTCACACAAACATCTCCAGCTTCAGGAAAGGTTTGTGTTGGGCCAGAACTGACAAATCCCAGAGTGTTCCCTGGGGGATCCCAGCCTTTCCCACCCCGTGTCCCACAGGAGCTCCTGCAGGCTCTGGGGGAACTCTGGCCACGTGCAGGAGGCTGGGTGGGACACTGGTCATGGTACAAAACCAAATTGCAGCACATTAATTAATCCCTGTTAATGCCAACAGCCCCCACGGGCAGAGGCTCACACAGGGCAGTTCCCAGAGCCAGGAGGAGCCCAGCAGATCTTTCTGTGCTTCCCCAGGATTAGGTTTGGTACAACCACAGCCTGCAGGCAGGGAACCCAAAGCTGTGCCAGGTCCCTCTGCCCACCAAGGGCTCAGGAGGGGACGCTGGGGGAGGTCACAGGTGACACAGGGACCAGGCAGGAGCTTTTGGGTCAGCAGGGATGGGAGGGAGGAAGCACCCACCCCAGCACAGGAGCCCCCAGGCTGCTTTCAGCAGAGCCAGCACAGCTGGGCAGACCCTTCTCCCCTGGACATGTGCATGTGCTGCATGCCTGGAGCACCAATCCACCTTCTCCCCTGGACATGTGCATGTGCTGGATGCCCAGAGCACCAATCCCAGCACCTTGGAAGGGCAGCAGAATGAGTAACACAAGGCCAAAGAGCAGAGGGACATCACACCCCCTTCCAGACAAACATTCCTGGAGTGGGACAAAAAACAAACCCCAAGTATCCCTGCAAGGAAGGAAAGAGAAACAAGGAGGACATGATCACACACACACATCTTCCTGGGATTTTTTTTGTTTGTTTTTATTGTTTTAGTCTTTTTTTTTTCCTTTTCTTTTTTTCCATTTTTTAGTATGGAGGCTCAAGTATCAGATGTAGATTCAATTTAAGCTTTACAAAAAAACCAAAAAATCAAAACAAAAACCCCTTTTGCATTCCATAAAAATTGACAGAAAAGCGCCTTGGAACCAGGCTATAGAAGAGCAGAACTTTCAGCAGGTCTTGAAATCACCATCTCCTGCACATCTGGGTTACTCAGTATTGTACAACCCCCAGGAACACCCTCTCTTCCCTCCCTCCCTCCAGCCAGCCCCTGTGCCCAGCCCCCAAACATACGTGGAATAGATTATTTTTCTTTTTTTTTCTTTTTTTTTTTTGTTTTTTCCAGTTCTTCCTCTTTCACACACCACAGTATTTAATAAATTTTTGTTTTACATTTTTTACACCAATGTAACAAAAGGCAGGAGGGGTGAGGGAGGAAAAGACAAACAATGATCTGTGGTGATGCATATAAATGGGGGAGGGTGGGAAAGGGGGGAGGAGAAAAAAAAATAATACATGGACTTCTACAGGAACATAGCCTAAGGTCTCAATAGTAAAATGTGGTGCAAAGTAGGCCTCAGAGACTGAAAAAGTTTGTACAGCTTTATTCATGGGGAGAGGATGGCGCTGCATGGAGAGTATTGGATGCAAATCGTGACGTGACCAACAGAAAAGGGCGGGGATGATTCTCTAGGAAAGGAATCTAACGAGTGCATGGCATGGCTGGTTAGCACTGACAGGACTTTAACTTTGCTGCTTCCTCTTCAAAGCCTCCACCAGGTCGTTTTTAAGAGCTTCTTGTTTTGATTTGTCTGCAAAAGTCTGCACAGACCTGTGGGGAAGAAGGAAAGGGGGGTCAGAGGCAGCGCAGGGCAGAAGGGCTGGGAGCAGTCCTGGGAGTCAGGAGGAAGGAGAAGCCCCTGAGCCCAGGCTCAGCTCTGCCTGCTGGAGCCCGGCAAGCAGAAGTGAAGTGACCACTCAGGGAGAACACAAAGCCAAACTCACTCTGGCAAGGAAGGCACCAAAGGCTTCCCCAGCAGCTCCGCTCAGCCCCGGCTGCCGCAGGGAGAGTCCCAAGGTTTCTGTTACAGAATGCAGAGCCCAGCATCCCACAGCCAGGGAGGTTATAGCTCCTGCTGCCCCCAGGTCCAGAGAAAACCCAGCCCCACCCAGAGAAGGGCTGGGCTGGGGAGCTCTGACCCTTCTGTTCACCAGGGTCACCCCAGAACCCCCACCAGCCTTTGCACCGGTGGAAATGGCAGCTGGAGGTTCTGCTCTCAAATTTGCCTTTTTTTGTACCTTCCCTAAGGAATGAGTGATCAAAGCAGCTGAAGAAGAACAGAGACACTGTCACAAGGTTAGTGCAGGGCTTCCCTCTGCCTCAGAGTACAGAGGAAAAGCTCCACCTTCCAGGAATCACCTGGGATCGCTGCCCTGGGAGATGCCTGTGGAGGAACCTCTGATTTCAATAAGACAAGAAATTTCCACTTTTAAAAAGGTCCCACTTAAATAAATTGATAGAATGGGTTCTATCCAAGGCCAAACTTTTCCAGAGTAGCTACCACAGAGAAGTGGTAGGATCCAGTTATGTAGAATTTCTCCCCACCTAAATCACATTTCACAGCCTTTACAGCACCTGGGAGAGTGGAAGATTTCCCTGCCCATGGCAGGGGATTGGAACTGGATGAGCTTTAAGGGCCCTTCCAACCCAAACCAGTCTGAGATTCTGTAATTCAGAGCAACCTCATTTTCCCTGGTTGCTGTCTCCTGTAAACAAGGCTGCTCTTTGTGGTGGTGATTTTCCAACCATTTTTGTAACAGTATTTCCATTCTCTTGTCTCTGGAGACTTCTGCTGCTTTAATAAAAACATATACATTTATATTTGCAGTTGTCATAGGCTGAAGAAGTGGTTCTTGGCCACTATCAACAAATAGTGAGTTTCCCCCTTCGTCAGCTGAATGTGTTTGAAAGAACATCTGTAACTGGTTAGGAACGGGAGTGGAAGGTTAAGGAGGCTCAGGGTTAGTCACTCCCTGACACTCAGAGCTCCAGAGCAACGAGCACAGCACCAGGTCCCTCTGGAGGCTGTGCAGAGCACGAGCAGGGGAGGCTGCCCACAGCTGAGTGAGCCTGAGCAGGGCTGAGGCTCAAGCTCCAAGGAAGCTCAAACTCCACCAGGCTCATGGGGAAGGTGTGTGGGTGAGCACACCTTTACTCTGAAGTCATGGGAAGAACCAGAATCTTTTTTTTTCCAAACTGTGACACTCCCAGGATTTCATTCTGCAGGGAGGACGCTGGGATTACAGGGAATTTCTTCATGGAAATGGAGTACCACAGGTATAAAAACTGCTGGTGCCCAAGGGACAGAGTCCTGGGAATGCTGTATGGAATCAGCCCAATCCCACAGCACTCCACGTGCTCCTTTCCTGCTCCCAAGCCAGAGTGCAAAGTGGTAAATCCTGCCCCAGTTCCGAGCGTGAGGATTCCATGAGGGAGAAGAGAACACTGAAAACAAGAACCTCAGCACTGAGCCAGCCCCAGGAGGCTGGGCTGGCTGCTCCCTGTGGGATTAGGGGTTAGTTCTTCCCGTTACCATGCAGGGGCTGGGCTGGTGAGTCCTGGTTTAGTGCTGGCTCACACCTCACAGGCAGCAGGGGTACCTGGATTGGTTTAGTTATCAGGCTGGATGTAGATCTGGCGCTGGGTCAACACTTGAGAAAGTTCCCTCTGCAACTGCTTATACTTTTGGTTGTCAGGAATAGCATCGATAGATCTACAGAGAGCAGTGGGAAACCAGGGAGCAAACAGGGAAAAGAACAGTCAGAAGAACTTGGTAACACAGAGCTGGGGCTCTGGGAACCTCCAGGGAGGAGAAGGGGACACACACAGGAGAGAAGGAGCAGGGACAGGCTGGAGGAGCCGGGGGCTCTGGGTGGTTCCATCACAGGCTGCACTCAGGGCCAGGACTCTGAGGGATGGGGAGACAGCACAGATCCAACCACAACAGCTCAAGGCAACATTCACAAGAGAAAGGGTCAATTACAGATTCCCTCTGATGTAATTAAAGCTTCCTGGCTAAACCCTGCTCAGCACAAAGGAAACTGAGGCTGGTCTGACCTGGGCTTGGGGCAGAACCCAGAACCCCTCCCACAGGTCCTGCTGCTCCCTCTGCCCATACAGCAGCACCAGTGTTTAATTAACACCATTTTTCTCTCTTCTTCCACATCTCAGTGTGCGAGGGAAGAGCAGAGCATTTATTTGTGCCCTTTGGTTATTCTACATTACCACACTGTGCTGGGAGGTCTCTCTGTACTTTAAAATGAAGTGATTTGGCATCACAGTGATTTCCTCTGTGAGCATAAGAATTACCAGCTTGGGATTTCCATGTCCAATTCCTGTCCAGGAATGAGCAGGGGCTGAACAGCACAGCACAGTTTCCCCACAGAAAGGCACAGGGAATTTTATTTCTTCTCATACACTGTATTTTGACCAGTGGTGTTGAGAGAAAGACAGAATTTAAAACAAAGTCTAAATACCACAAACCACTCATGTCATGACTTAATTCTGGGAATATTTTAAGGACAGTAAAAAGAGAAGACAGAATTTAAGGACTGTGAAGAATACAACTAATGAAAAATAATCCAAAAATACAAGTGTTAGTTGGGCTGTTTTGCTCCTGGTGAGGAACAAGGGATTAAAACATTGCTTCAGATTTCTGCAACAGAAGAGTTCCCTGAACTCCACACAACAAAAATTGTCCCACAGCACAGGGAGGGGAAAACCAAGCAGCTCAAGGCTGGGGTGGCACTGCAGGGATGCAAAGGGTCCCCCACCCACTGCAGGTCCCTTACCTCAGCCCATTAACGATGTCCTTTGTCTTTCCAAAATAAATCTCATTCAGTGTACTTCTGATTTTGTTTTCCATGTCCTGGAAAAGAAAGCAGCACAGCAGCTCTTGAGTCCCCCCCGCTGTCTGCAGGGCTGCTGCAGCACCAGGGGCTCTCTGAGCACAGCCCCTGGAGCACTGGCAGCACTCAGAGCCCACAGAGCCCTGGGCCCAGCCCCTGCTCCCATCCCAGCACTGAGGCTTTGTCACTGTCACATTTTCTGAAAAATCCCTTCCCCAGGATCTCTTCTCCTGGGAAGCTGAGGAGCCTCAGAGAAAAAGGAAAACAATAATGATCTGATTGCTTCTCCTGGGTTTGCTGCTTTGGAATGTGGCTGGAGACTGTTTATCCAACAGGTGAGTGTTTGATTGGTTTCATGTGAATTGTTTTGACTTAATGACCCATCACAGCCAGCTGTGTCAGGAATCTGGAAGCAGTCATGAGTTTTCATGATCATTCTTTGTAACCTTCTGTCTGTATCCCTTCTCTATTCTTTAGTATAGTTTTAGCATAGCATAATAATATAATATAATATAATATAATATAATATAATATAATATAATATAATATAATATAATATAATATAATATAATATAATATAATATAATATAATATAATATAATATAATATAATATAATATAATATAATATAATATAATATCCTTCTAAGAACATGGAGTCAGATTTCTCAATTCCTCCTTGGTGCTGGGGACCCAGCAAACCCCACAGGGCTTTGTTCCTGCTCTCCCCTCCCAGCCCATCTCCCCAGCTATGGGAGTTCCCTGCACCACGAGAGGGCAGCTTCTCCCCAGCTCTGCACAGAGGGAAATGCACCAGCCCAACCTTCCCGGGCAGCTCCAGGAGCCCAGCCAGTCCTTCAGGACAACCAAGAGCCCAGAGCTCTGTGCCCAGGGGTGACTTTGAATCCTTGATTTGTTCTTTACAGCTGCACGACAGAGCTCTGAGAGAGATTTTGGAACAAAGCAGCTTTTTTTTTTTTCATTGCTTTCACTCAAGCAAACAACTTTAAAAAGGGACCAAAAAAGAAGCAGCTGCCTTTCTTTAATTTCCCAGTTCCCTAAAGATGCATCAGAGTTGACAATTTCCTCCTTTCTTGGCTATAACAATGAAGGAAATCTGGAACACCTTCAGTCAGGACAGTGCAGTGAAACAGCAAAGTGGTGCTGCACCTTCTGAGCAGCTCCACTCCTTGTGCTGAGCTTCCAGGGCTGAGAGCTGCCACAAAACCCAACACCAAACCCAGTTCCAGGGGATTTCATAAGCACTTGTCACACACTGAACTTTCAGTCCAAGGGACAGTGCTGTAGCAACCTGACTCGAAATAATTCTCCCCAGAAGTGGCTGCAAAAGCAAATCTGAGGGTAGGAAGTTGTTCACTGGTGCTCAGGAAGGGAACACCCATTTTCCAGGAACCACTGCAGTGCTGAGCAGGAGACAAGGGGCAGAGGGTGGCTTTGTCCCCACAGACAGCTGGGAGGGATGGAAGGAGCAGCACTGAGTCACCACACACCCAGCAACAACGGGAATGAGTAAGTTGTAAAGAAAAATGCAACAGAATTCTGAGAACAGGAGCAGCTGGGGGCAGCAGCAGCTGCACTCACCTCGACCAAGCGGCCGATGTTGGCTATGTGTGGGGAGGAGTCACTCACAGTCTCATCCTTCTCCATCTGCAAAGGAAAGCACAGATCCATCCATCACAGGGAACTGGGGCAGGGCAGGGCCCAGCAGGCCTGGGAGAGGGGGAGTCACCAACTCCCCCATGTGCAAACACAGGAGAAGGTGCTGAGAACCCCCAGCAGCCCCCAGAGGCACAGCCTGGCAGGGGAGATGTGGTGGAATAAAAAGGCAGGAATGGAAAGAGCCCCTGCTGCAGACAGGCCCCACAAGAGGCACTCCCTCCCCACCACAGAACAGCCAAGTGACCTTTGCAGCAGAAATTCAGAGCTGGAGCAACTCAGGGGTGCAGTGACAGCACAGCCCCAGGGCAGGACCTGGACAGGACTCGGCTCCTGAGGCAGCTGAGATCTTCCAGCCCAACACCAGAACTGGGAGCTGCAGCTGCAGCTCTCCCTTGATTCCATCTGGCTGTGCCTGATGGAGCACCCAGCCCTGCCCTGCCATGGCCTGTGTGCTGTGGGGGCACCAGCTGTGGGTTTCCCTGGGTCTGGATTGAAGGCACTGAGACAGGAGTTCATGTTCACACTCAGGTGTTTATTATTTCTTATCAGTCAAACAGTCTCACTGCTGTGAGTTCTGCAGCTTTTCATTGGAAGGCACAAAATGGCCAACAATCTCTTGGTACAAGGGCTTTTAAGACTAAACTCTCCAATTAAGAGCTGACACCTGGATTACTTTCCCTTTTAACCCAATAACTGATCCCAAAGAGCCCCCAGTGCAGACTTTTCTGCCCAATTACAAAATGCCAACCAAACCCACGGAGAAGAAGGAGGAAGAAGAAACCCAGGACAACACCCTGTGCCCTCCATCTTGCTTCCATCCACAACATACTAAAAATCCTAAAACCTAAATGTCTCACCAAGTGACACACCTACACTGCTCTCTATCATCTATTTCACACTTTTGTGGATTCCAGTCTATCTTGAAGTCTGGGAAACTTTCTCCCTGAATGAGGGTCAAAGTCAGTGCTGCCCTGGGGGTCAGGGCACCCCAGAGCAGACACAGAAATATTCCCAGTGCCCTGGGTTTGCACAATGTGCTCAGCAAAGCCCATCCTGCCCAGCTCCTGAGGTGTAACTGTGGCCAGGACACAGCCAAGTGCTGAACAGTGAACATCAGGAACCTCAGCAAGATTTGCTGAGACAGCAAGAAAACAAAACTGGGAGACAAACGCAGTGGGAAGAGCAGTCTTCAAAGGGTTTCACTAATCCCACTGAATTCTCTCATCCATCTGCTCCTATCCCTCCCTCAGGGCAGAGTTTAAAAATCTGGGCCAGCCACAGGTTTCTTCTAATAAGCCAAGGCTGGAACAGGCTTGGGGAAGGTGTAATTTAACTGGACCCCCGAAGGCAAGAGACAGCCTGGGAGAGGGGGAGAAAGAGCAGCAGGACGTTTCATTTTGCCTTCAGACTGTTCCATGGAACGGAGACACTGCCTGGAGAAGGGGCCCAGCTGCAGTGCAGGGACAATGCAGACCTGACCTACACAAACACATCCACACACCGTGGGGAGCTGGGAACCATCAGCAAACTGCCCAAACCTGGGGCAGCTGGGAGCTGGCAGAGGGGCAGGCACTGCCACAGGCTCCCTGCTTGCCTCCTCCACACCTGGACAGGCCCAGCTCTGGTTAAGAAGCAGAATCTGAAAATAGATTTTTTTCTTTTATAAAAAAACCCTGTATATTATTACATCTCCATAAAAACTGCTGCCAGAAGGAAAACATTTTTATGTGCTCTGGAAGGCCAGATGTTACAAGAGGCTGTTTAATGGAGTGCAGAGTCAAGATCAGCCATGTCCTACAAACAGTTGGGTTTTGTTGAGTTGTTGAGGTTTTTAAAGGTTCCTTCCTGTGGCTGGCACTGCTCAGGCTCAGGCAGCAGCAGCACTTCTGCTGCTTAAAAAAGGCTGGGCTTGCTCTGAGTGGAAATTCCCTCTACAGGCTGAGCTCTGGAGCAGCTCATCCTCCCTCTGGCACCCCCACTGCCTGCTGGGCTCAGCCAAACCCAGGCTGAGCCCAGGCTGAGCCCAGGCTGAGCCCAGGCTGAGCCCAGTCCCAGCTCACTCCCAGCTCTGTCCCAGTTCTGTCCCAGCCCAGTCCCAGCTCAATCCCAGCCCAGTCCCAGCTCAGTCCCAGCCCAGTCCCAGCCCCTGGCTCCCCTCCTGGCTCCCCCAGCCATCTGCTCCAGGCTGACTCACAGGGACACTCACTAAACTCCCCTGGGCCATCTCCAGGGCTCCCTGCTCACTTGGGATGTTCCCTGCATGGAATAAAGCAGCTGCCTGGGCTTTCTGTAAACGTTATTTGGAGGAATAATATAAAGATGGACATTTAAGCTGGATAAACACTTTGTTTCATCGTGAAAGTGTCTGAAAATACCAGCAAAGGTAGAAGGGAACTCATCCTCCATTTAGCTCTGAAAAGCCAACAACACCCACAGCTGCTCTGGCCACGGAGCAAAGTGAAAATCCCTTTAATGAAACACAAACAGCAATGTGTGCCAAGGGCTCCCAAAGCCACAGGCAGGCTGAAGGCTCCAGGTGGAAAATATGTGGAATTATTTGGATATCAGTGAGGCAAAATGTAGCCTGCCCCTCCAGCATTTATTTCAAACTGCAAGCAATAAGTGGAGGTTGTGATCTCTGCAGGGCTTGCAGCTTTGCAGGAATCAGCTGAGGACTGAGCCCACCCCTCCACAGAGATTTGCTATCACCAGTGTAACCAAATTTCCCATTCCCTTTGCCCAACTGTCCAGCTAAAACCATGGACAAACCTGGGCATGCTGCACAACCTTCACCTGCCTCCACTCCTCTGCTCCTTTCTTCTCACCTCTTACAGAACTGAACCTCTGTGCAATCCACAGGGACCTCAAAGCCCACCCAGTGCCACCCCTGCCATGGCAGGGACCCCTTCCCCTGTGCCAGGTGGCTCTGAGCCCTGCCTGGGGCACTGCCAGGGAGCCAGGGGCAGCCAGAGCTGCTGGGGCAGCCTGAGAGGTGCCAGGGCCTCACCCCCCTCATGATGGAAAAGTGAGGCAGAAATAATTCCCTGGACAAGCCCTGGCAGCACATCCCTGCTGTCCCTGCACTAAAGAGACTTCAGGGCACTGTAACTGCTGAGGGGGAGCTCAAGGATCACAAGAAGATCCCACTGGTGGAAAAACAAAGTTACAACATCTGGAAGTCGGTGGGATGGGCTTTTCCATGAAAGCTGCCCTTGATGGAAATGGATGAGTCTCCTGATTGCTGAGCACAGGGATTTCCCTGGATGATAAATGGAGAATGGCTCTGCTGGGGTTTCACTGAGCAGCAGCAGATGCCAGGGCAGCTCTTCCTGCAGGCAGGGATTGCTCTGTCTGCACAGTGCAGCCTTCATCCAGCTCTGTAAAACTGTCTGCCCTCGCTAGAGAGTGTTCCAAGTTCAAAAATCAACCTCTGTGCTCCTTTCATCCCAAATGTCAGGCCTCAGGAATCAGCCTCCTCACGACCATCCTCAGGAATGGATTATTTTAGTTCCTCTATTTAGTTCCCCATGACTTTACATCCTCCCCTTCCCACATGTCCCCATGTAAATAAACTCCAGGATTGAGCCAAGTTCCTGCTCAGCACAGTGCCCTGCCCAGGCTGCCCCTGACCCAGGACACAGAGCCAGGGACACCTCGGGGAGGCACCTGCTCCTGCTCCTGCTCCTGCAAGGAGGGGCTGCAGAGCCCTCTGCAAAGTGCAGGGCTGACTGCCTGCCAGCAAAGGGGAAACCTTCACATCTCCTGTGCACCAAGGGAAACAGGATCCCACAGCTGCTCTTCCCTCCAATAAAGTGCAGCCCAATGAAAGCCCCGAGTGCGAGCGACACAAGCGCTTCCAAGGTACACACAGGGCCAGGAGCCCCAGAGCTGCCAGGGAACAACATCTGCCAAACATCTGGCCTCAATCAGCAGGGCTGGGAGGTACCTGCAGTCCCCAGAGAACGTGCAAGGTAATTGAAAAGCTGCTGGCACGTTTCATTTCCCTGCAAGCCCTGCTCCCTGCGTCCTCTCTGGCAGCGTTGATGTAGAACAACATTTATTCCTAAAAATTCCAGCCAAACCCCCTGGGCAAAGGAGAGGCTCTGCCACACAGAGGCACTCTGCAGCCAGGACCTAATGAGCTTCCAGTGTCAAGATGTCACCTCAGCTTTAACTGTCCCAAAGTTTTCAGGCCAGAATTAATCCATGGATCCTGTGCCTGGAGCTGGGTAAGATCTGATCTCACTCCCTCCAGGTAAATTAACCCCTGCACATACATGAAGCAATTCTGCACACAGGTAAACTGTACAAAGGAGTGGATGTGACAGCACACAGGGGTTTGTGCTGCACTCCCCTGTGTGTGTATAAACACCCATTCCTCTGCTGGATCAGGACAGAATCTGAAATTCTGTAATTGAACTGATACAGCCAAAGCCTGAAATTCCAAAATGCACCAGGTCAAGTAAATTAAAGCTACACTAAGATGAGTTTTCAACTTCCCAAAACAGGCTGAGTCCTGTATGTCTCCCCCTTTCCTTATTCTCTCTGCTGACAAATGTAACACGTTTGTTTCTTCCTAGAAACAGAGACAACTCTTATTGTAGCAGACAAAAAACTGCACTGGGGAAATCAAGGAAAAGTAGTTCAAGGCACTGGAAGAGAGATGTCAACTCCCAGTGTATAAAATAAAACAGACACAGGCCAGAGATGTGACCTCTGAGCAGTATCTACCCAGGAGGGACCAGCACGGGGCCCCAGGGCAGCTGCAGGAACACTCCAAGAGAATCCCTGCAATGGTTTGGGTTGGAAGGATCAAATCCCATCCAGTGCCCCCCCTGCCATGGCAGGGAACCTTTCACTGTCCCAGGCTGCTCCAAACCCCATCCAGCCTGGCCTGGGCACCCCCAGGGATGCAGGGACAGCCACAGCAACAAACACAGGGTCTTGAAGAGAGAGGAAAAAAATCCTTCTCAAAAATTGAGTGCAACATTTAGGAACAGCCCAAGTGGGAGCCTTACAGGAAGGAGCCTGGGGATATTCAAGACAGGCAGAGTTTTTCCAAATGGCCTTGACACAGGCAACAAAACCCCTGGTTGTGTGGGTGCAGGGCAACAATCTCACCTGCAGCAAACAGCTTTTTCTAGAGCCTCACTGCAGCTCCACCTCAGCCCCACCACGTGGCATTCCCCGAGCTGCTCCTCTGGCCACCAGGTCAATCCCTCCATCAGCACTCAGCACTGCCCTGCCTGCAGCCAGGAGGCCAAAGTGGTTTTGGAGGGATGGCTCTGAGCAGAGCTCCCTGAGCAAGCACTCAGAGGCTGCTGTGCCATCACTTGTGAGCCAGGCTATGAGCAACACCTCAAAAGCTTCCTCTCAAACACAAGGACATCTGCTACTCTCATTTAGCATCAAAGGTGGCCAAGTAAATGCTGTCTTGACCAAAACCGTGTAAATTTACAATGGACAAAGTTTTTTCAAAACATCACTGATACCTGTCAAAGTGAAACTGTAACAGGCTATTCAAGAGGAAACTAAAACCAACTCTTGGTGCCTCATTTTGCTGCAGGCTGCATAAAAGGCTGATCAAAAAAGGAGAAGTAAAACTTGCAGAGCTTGGGTGATGTGGCACACTGGATTCAGAGCCAAGTCCAAGCCCTGCACTCGGTTCAGTCCAGCTGCAGGTGAATTTCAGCTGGGGACAAACAGCTCCTCCTCACCCAGTACAGCTGGAGGCAGTATGGAGACTGCAGGTAACTGAAAGGTAAAGTTTCTGCAGTTTCCAGTTTCCCAGTGCTCTGCAGGATCCTGTCCCATCCCAGGCCAGGCTGGGATGTGCCCCAGGCTCCTGTCTGTGCTGTGCATCCTCACCCAGCACTGCTCCTGACACTGCACCAGGCCTGGCTTCCTGCACCACATCTGCACCCCATGTTCTGCTGTGAAATGATGACAGAGGCATCAATCTCCCCCTGAAGCTTGGAGAGGGAAAGTCAAACCAAACCAGGGCCAGCACTCAGGCCAGGGTGCACTGAGGACACCCCTTGTGCACAGGCCCCTGTTTGCCTTGGCCCAGCTGGTGCTCAGGGGCCATGGCCAGAGTCAAGCCCTTGGCCTGCACTTCACAGATCCCATTTACAGCATCAGCAGGGCCTGTGATTAAATATTTGTCCGGGTCACCATAACTCGGGTGTAATTACTGCAGAAAGAGTCAAAAAAAGGCTCAAAACTGTCTCCAGATGCCTTTTTCCTTCACTTGCTTTTCCATCAGCTTCTTCAATGTCAACAACATGGAAAGAAAAATCACCCAGGCTGGGGCAAGCTGTGCAAGACTAACCCAGTTTCAGTCCCTCTCTGCAATCCCAGACCCTCCTTGGCTTCACCTGGCTCAAACCTGCTCAGAACCAGGAGGTTTTTAACAGAGTCTGCATTGTCCTTTGTATGGAAAGCCCCAGTCTGCCCTGGGAAGGCTCATAAAGGAGTTTCAGCTGCTGCCAATCTCTCCAGTCACTCATGACCTTACAATGTGCCTCCTGTCCTGCAGAGTTTATTACTCTGCTCCAGTCACTGCCCTGTAGAGCCCAGAGCAAGCCCAGCTCATCAGCAGGGAGGAGAAGCCCCTGGCAGGTGGTGGGGCAGAAGGAGCCTCATGCAAGGCAGCCCAGCTCAGCAGATCCTGCCTGCCAGGGATGCAGCACTGCTGAGATCTGCCAGCCTGCTGAAAAGCAGCTCTCAGGGGGCAGACAGAGCCATTAATGCTGGCACAAAACCCCCAGATGTTTAGGACATATTTATCTTATTTTTCTTTAGCAGACTTTTTTTTTTAATCAGTGTTCTAGTACTGCAGGGAGAAAGCACTAAAGGAAGACACCATGTAATTGATGTCCTTAAAAAATCTTACTGTCAGTGCAAAATATGGGTTTGTTCTCAGTGGTTTAGCTGGCTTTTAAAAGAGAGTAAGAAAAGAAGTCATCCTGTATTTTTATAATCCTGCTGGAATCTTCCAGTGAGAAAGTGGGCAAATCTTACAGATAAAAATATCTGCAACACACATGGAAGAATAAAAACTCAGGAATACCAAAAGACACACTGAGACTTACAAGCAAGTCTGAACTCCTGCTGGATGTTTTGTATTTTTAAATGCAATCCCCAATGTGTCAAGCACAGTTCAAGGGGCTTTCTGGTAATTACCCACTGCATTCCCCATTTCACTGGGCTGCAGAACAGCAGGAGAAGAGATGTTTATGCAACACCTCACAAAGCCAAGGCTCTGTGCCTGACTGGGGCTGCCCAGGTGTGAGGAGGACACAGCCTTACCTGTCTGGTGAGGCTGCCCCCCAGGTTCATGGTACCAGAGCCAGTTTTGTTGGTCTGCAGCCACAGCATCACTGTGGAGGTCAGCTTGTAATGAGCAGTGCGGCCACTGGACTTCTCCTGCAAGGGCAAGGGAACAAAGAGGGACACAGACAGAGGGTTAAAATCCCTCCTAAAGCTAAGTGGGGGCTGGCACACCCCACAGGCAACAGGCCAGGCAAGTCTAACCCCACTCATGCAGCACAGTCTCTTACAGACAATTCTAAGTGTGCTCATTCCTCTAATTTTCCAAAGCAAATCTAGTTAGAGCAATTCACTCTCCTAATACCTTGTTTTTATTACCTAATTAGTGATATTTATCTGTAGCTCTTAATGTTAAAAAAACCCCCACATCTTGGGATCACATGCACAGAAAGTAACATACTTTCAATTCTTCTGGGATTCTTTTTGATTACAGACCTGACTTATCTCTATCCAAATTGCTTCGGGGCATTTTCAAAAATTAACAAGGGAAAGAAGTTTACAGCCCTGACACAGTATTGCATTGTTCAGTGGAACACCTGTGCTCCTTAATTGTCTGGAATTAACTGGGTTTTGTTTTCACTGGGGTGTATCAGCTGCCCCAGAGGCTGTACCTGAACCTCCACCACGTGGATGGAATCCCAGCATCCCTTAATCTTCTTTGATCCATCTCCAGCTTTCTTAATGAGGATCACCCCAGCAAAGCCATGATCCAGATCCCAGAGGTAGACAGAGGAGACTCCACCTTCAAAATACCTGCAGGATGCAACCCAAAGGTAAGTTAAAAGCAAGCAGGACCCAAGCCAGAGTCAGATATCAATAATAATAATCTTAAATAAGCAGAATTTCTAAGTCCTAATACAGATTTGTTTTTTCTTTCAAGACAGCACACTCTCACAGTTACACACCCAGAAACACAGCACTTCAAATCACTTCATAATGCAGAGACTTTAATTACAAAGCAACTGCACATGTCTCTGAAGGAGAATAAAGGCCTGGTGAGAACCAGAGCCATTTACAGATTTCTACAGGACTTGAGCAAACAATTCCTCTGATTCCAATTACCTACAACAGCTGGTAAAAGCACGAGCTACAAAGTGGGCTGAGAGTAAGGCTTTATTTTACAATCTGGTCTTTCCCCCCCTCTTCTCCCTTGCTATTGGCAAAGTCTGGAAGTTCTTTACAGCAAAGTTCACTAATTAAGACAAAAGGGAGCAAGTAAGTAACTTTATGTTGCTGCCTCAAAAGTCTGTGTGAAGCTGACATTGATTTACTGCAAAGGGAGCTGAACTGGAACCAGGGATCTCAGAAATGTAGAGATGCTGTTGAGGTTTTATTATTCCAGCATCAGGTATGGGAAAGAAGAGAAAATAAGCCAGACTGCCTCAATCTCAGGTGTCTTTTGCTGAAAGTAACTCAGAAAACCAACCAAAAAATGGGATCTGCAGAGCCCCACTGCTCTGGGTGACACTGGTGCAGATAGAAAATGCATTTTGTAAAATAATGGTAAACAACCCATCTGTTGGAAGAAAGGAGAAATTCTGTCTTCTAGAAAACTGGAATTGCAACCCACAGCATTTTATCCCTTCCATTCTCAAGCTAGCAAAGCCATGAGGAGGATGAAGGAAAAGGGAAGAATAAATACTTCATGGCACACAACTCTCCCATCTCAGGGGGACCATGGCACACAAGGATCGTGTGAAAGGAGGAGAGGAAACTTCATAAACTTCATCAACAACACAAAATGTTGGTAGTCAGACTTTTCATTGCCTGCAGGAGGGCAAAATCTCATCATCCAAAGACGTGAGGAGCTGCCAGGACTGGCAGATTAACCTGTCTGCATTCTGCCTCTGACTGTCACACACAGCTGGGAGTGACCACTCACTCCTCTTCTGCCAGAGAGGAAATCATCCCTACGGCCAACATGGAAAAACCATCAACCCTTCCCACCTCTGTGCTTCCCTCCTTCCTAACCCTGGGCCTTCCAGTTGGGAACGGTGCTTAAAAGGCAATTTACTGCAATTTGGAGTTCATGGATTACCCCTAAGCACTGTGGATTAAAGCACACCAACCCCTCCCTTGCCAGCAGTCAGGTGAAAAGACACTGGAAGTGAACTCCAGTGACACTCCCAACACTTCCAGCACGTTCCCTGCACCCACAGATCAGCCCATTACCTTGTTTCAAGAGGGCAGAGTCACCCAAGAGCCCCAATTCCCTTTAACTGCAGACACCCAAGCCTTTACCCAAACCAATGTTGACCTCAGGAGGAGTAAGTAATTTCCTATAAACTCACCACAGCCTTTTATTTCTAATGGGTGGCTCTGCCTCTCCTCACCAAGCCCAGCCCAGGCAGTTCAGGACTCACTGTCCTGGGGCATTGCCAAGCACTGGTAACACAGCCCTGGAAAAGCAAAGCCCAGCCACACTAAAGCCAGGCAACTTCAACCTAACAAACCAACAAACGCCCTCTTTACATCCCCTGGGGAATTCACAAATGGATTTTGGTTAATGCAGTTAAATTCCAGTCCTGCAGTGAACCTCAGCTCCAACCTAAGCTACCCTTCCTTCGGCAGTGGGAATCAGAGGCCAGAGAGAAGCAGCTATTGTCCCTTCTCAGAGTCAGATTCTTTTAAAAATATATATATATAATATATCCTTTTTCATCTACAGAATCAGTGAATTCACTCAAAATGAGCTGGCAGTCACTGAGAACGTTACAGTGTGCACAGACAGTTCCCCAGTACCCACTTTATGACCTTGCTACGAGCATGAAACATTAATTAAGAGAGGGACTGAAACAAGGTTTTGGGAAATTTATTCTTACCTACTGTACTTTGATCCTAATGACATGAAACAGAAAAAAAATAATTTTTATGTGGTTCACCTTTATGAGATTTTACATAAAGGCTTTTGTGGGTATTTTAAGAATGTGCTAAAATGTTGTCTGAAACCACATAAAACCATGTGAGGAACCTCCCGCCAGAACCAACAGCGCACACATGGAAACGCTTTCAGTGCCTTTGGAGATCTAATGAATCAAATATAGAATTAATATTGTTTTAAATACCAACATGCAATTTCAATAAAGCTGCTCTGCCATGGCCAGGAACTGGAGGCTGGAACAACAATGCCAGTGACTGAATCCAAGGCACGCCAGGATATACATTATCCAAAGGCTCCCAAATCCCCTCCTCCTTCATGGGGAGGAAATATATACAACTGATCACTACACTGCCTTTCACCTTCAAATAGCACTGGATTTCTGAACCTCAGAAAGTCACAGTTGGATATGAAGGGTACATTCCTGTTTTTTTAAAATAAAAATAAAGAGGTGCCACAGGCTAATTGGTCCATAATAGAAAACGGGATGATAGATTGGGAGGAATTTAAATTGACATTGGTGGATTTGGATTTGCTGCAGGAGGGCTGGGCTCCCTCCAAGAAACCCCTTCACCATGGACTGAAATGCAGCACATACTAAAATCCAAGCAGGAGAGGAACCAGCTTGGAAAAGGCCCCAGGAAGGCACAAACTGGGATGGACAAGGCAGAGCACAGCCCCAGAGTCACACACAGCAGAGTGCACTGAACACAGCTCCTGCACTGAACAGCTCCTGCCTCAGTGTCCTGTTGTGATGTCCCTGCCCTGATCCCCCAGCACAGCTGTGGCTGGAGAAGGCAATCTGTCTCCTTTGGGAGCTGGAATCACAGAATCCTTGAGGCTGGAAAAGCCCTCTGAGGTCACCAAGCCCAACCCTCAGCCCAGCACCACCATGTTCAGCACTAACCCACAGCCCCACAGGTTTTCTGAACACTTCCAGAGGTGGTGACTCCACCACTGCCCTGGACATCCTGTTCTGATGCTTTACAACCCTTTCCCTGGATTTTTTTTCCTAATATCCACCTTAAACCTCCCCTGGCACAAGCTGGGAGGCCATTTCCTCCCATCACCTGGGAGAAGAGACTGACCCCCACCTGGCTACACTGACTCTCCCAAAGCAGCCAAGCAACCAACAGATGCTTTTGGGATGTTCAGGAGGCCTCAGGTAGGAGGAATTCCTATTGTGGTACCTCAGAAACACCCCAAGGGACAAACCATTCTCAAAGGACAGCTTCAGAGCAGAGCAATCACTGATCTCTGCCTAAGGACACCCATCAGCCCAGGATGTTTCAACCAAGATCAATCAGGCTTTACCTACAGACAACACTTTGTTATAAAACAATGAAAAATAGTTTTATGGTTGTCATATCCCTTTATTAACAAGAAAAACACTGATATCATAGTTGATAACTATGATAAATGATATCACAGTTAGGTTCAATTAGAAGGACCTTAAAAGATCATCAAGACCAAGTGACATCCCTGTCCTTGGAGAGGACAGCCAGTGCTCTATCTCTGGGAAAATAACTTTTTACAAGGCTGCCCAGGAAGGTGACTAAAAGGCAAAAGACCCAAAGTAATTATTCATTCTCTTCACAGAATTCAGAACAGCAGTTCACTCAAAATCAATTATAGTTTTAATGTCATGATCAAACACTGAGTTTTTATATCTGTTACTCATCAACCACAGAACTCCTGGAAAAAGCTGTTTTATACAAAAAATGTCACACTTAAGACTGACCTACTTTACAAATGCAAGAATAAAAGAAAATATTTAAGCTAAGAGTGATCCAAAGCTTTATGAAGTGTTTGAAGTTGAAGCGGGTGGAGACACAGGATGGAAACTTGTCTGAGGAGCAGGAGCTGTACCCATGAAATAAAGGCTGTGGCCAGAACAAAGCTGCAACTTCAAGAGGGATGTGATAGGGGAGGAAATCCCCCAGCTTCCAGCACAGCTCTCAGGGAAGGAGGGCAGATTAATCACTTTGTTTTAGCACTGAAGGACAGCCCAGGAAGGCCCCATGACCTCTCAGGATGTTCCTCTCCTCCCAGCCTCACCAAGAGATCCTGGACACTGTGTGGAGAAAATGACTTTCCACCACACAGCAATAAAAACAACTTCTGACTTTCAATTACACCTCAGAACCAAATCGTTCATCCATAAAAACATTTGTGTATTTTCCAGTAAGTAGCTGAGAGCCAGAGACAAAAAGTCTGTGGCTTATGGTTCTCCCAACCCCCTGATGCCAAAGCACCAGCACCTGGAACCTCAGCCTGGCTCTGAAACCTTGCACAGGGTTTCAAACTGGCTCATTTAAAGCAGAAAATATATTTTCTTTTATTCCCTAAAGGTCACATAGTTATTTCTTCCAGCTACAGAAGTTCAGCACAGAAAGGGAAAAGTCTCCAGCTATTTACATCAACAGACTTCCAAGAAAACTGGCATTTTTTTAAAAAATTCTACCCCAAAGGAAAATACTGAGCATTCAGCTCACATGTTTTTACAAGAGTGACAATGACTGAAGTCACAGTGTGAGCAGCTGGTGTCTCACAGCAACCCAAAACATTTCCTAAATGCTGAGGTGAGGAAGCACATTCCAACTCCCCTGGGAACAGGAACTGGAGTGCCAAGTGACGTGGCACAACTCCCACCCAGCCCTTCCCCTGTCACCTCCAGCCAGCACAGGAATCACAACAGAAATATGAAGGAAGTGGCAAATTTGAACAACCCACCTTTCATCAAACCCAAAACACTGCTCAGGTGTTCAACAAATGCCCTGCAACCTCACACCTCAAGGAGGAGGAACAGATTCTTCAGGAGATCAGCTGTCCCTAAATAATTGTTGCCTCCATCCAGCTGTGAGTGATGAGGCTCAGGATCCTTTAATGAGAGGACAGACTGGTACCAGGAATGAGCAGGATGTGACACTGCTGGGAGTCCAGCTCCTCTCTCCTTCCCTGCCCCCAGGAGCACAACTGTGGAGCCCTTCCACAATCCCACCCAGAGATTAAAATGAAGAAGGTACAATGTCTGTGCACAGCCCAGGGGTTTGCACTCCACTTGATGAACTCAGCCCGAATTATGCTTGGGGGCTCTGTACAGGTATTTTACAGGAATTCTTTCCAGCATACACAGGTGCAAAAATCCCTGGAGCAAACATACCAATCCACTTAGGTATGTGTAACTTCAATGCCAATTGTACTTAAAAGCACATCTGGACCACGGTGGGATGACTCAAACTGCTCAGCAGAGCTGTGAAGTGCAGGAACTCTGCAAGGAAGGACAAGAGTACCCAAACAATGGGATCCTGAAGGCTCAAAGTCTCCCAGAACTTCCCAGTTTGTGCTTTCTAGCACCTCTCATTATTTAATGAAAAGTGCACTGCTCACATTCTCCTCCCATCTGACTGCTCCTGGCAGATGGAAATGAATGACTAAATCCCTCTGGAGAAGTCACCTGGAAACAGTTCCATCAGCACCTCATGAGCAGGCCAAGGGGTCACTCTGGAACGTGTCCAAAGGAGGGAGTGCCTCATTAACAGCAGGAAGCTCCCACTGCTTCCAAACCCTTCTCCCTTCTCCCGTGGCCATCCCTGGGCAGCACAGACACTGCTTCAGCCACGCCCAGGCTGCCACATTCCACACCCTGCCAGCTGAAATCCAAACATGGACAGCAGGGGAACAGACAGCAGAAATCTTCTGTGCTGTGGTTTAAGTTTGGCAAAATCTTTGGAGGCTGCAGATCTCAAGTGACATCAATTCTATGACAGAATTCTGTATCAGATCTGCCACAAGAAGGCTGCTGCTGTTTAAGTTACTCTGTCCTCAAATTCCATCATTAAAGCACTGCACATTTGTGAGGGCATGAGGTAAATTTCTGTCCATACAACACAAAATATTATTAGAGACAACCAGTTCAAAAATTCCAGATCACAATAAACTGGCAGTTTAAAATTTCATCTCATTTTGAATGTAAGTCATTTCTTCCTAGGGATTTAAAGCCTTCAGAGAGCAGTGTTTGAGGACAGTGCTGCATCATCAATGCTGACCTCCTAATCCAAGTGTTCAGTTTTTATGTAATTACACAGAACTGTGGGAACCCAAGGGAAAAACTCCTCCTCCACCCAACATCTCAGATTCAGAAGATAAGAATGCAGTGTGTGCAGAGCTGCTCCAAAATGGAACTCCCAAAGAAGAAAAATCAGATGAAAAGCAACTGATTTAGTTTTCCAGCATGCTAGTGCATTTAATTTCCCCCTCTTTCTAAGAAGATCCTCTAATATTTATCAACAACTTCAATATTAATTCTGCTCTGAGCTGCCCATGGGCACGCTGAGGAGGGGATTCCAACACTGCTCTGCTTTCTACATCCAAAGAACTTCCTTGAGAAAACAGCATGGCTGTAACTGTAAAAGCACACAGACATGAAAGCAGAGAAAGTCTTGGTGGTTTAGACCTGTCTTAGGAGATTTCATCTCACCCTTATTAGGCTGACCCAAGGCAGGAATCTCCCCTGCTGTCCCAGCCCATGGTGCACATCCCCAGGCAGTTTCCTTAGTGCTGGGAAGCACAACAAACCCATCTGGATTCAATCTGCAGGGCCCTGGCTGTGCAAGCCCCAGGAACTCCCATGCCCAGGAGAAAGGCAGCACAAAGGGCTGCAGCAGTAATGAGGAACAGGGAGCTGATGGCAATAAAGTCACTTCAAAGCTTTCCAGGGGCTCCCAGCTCAGGCAGCCCAGGTTTGCATCTGGACACAGGCACAGGGCTCACAAAGGGCTCACAGCTGCAAACCCCTCAGTGAGCTTCAGCCCCATCCAACCTGGCCTGGGACACTTCCAGGGGTTGGGCATCCACAGCTTCCTTCTCTGGGCACCCTGTGCCAGGGCAGGCTGTGCTGAAAACCCCCTGGTCACACCTTTCACATCTGTTTTTTACTTGGTGGAGCTGGGGCTGTTCCATGCACAAAGCACAGCAAAGCTGGTCACAGATGAATGCAGCAGTTGCTACAAACCTTGTGAGAAGTGCAGAGTAATTTGTGAGCTGGCCTGAGCTCCTCTGAGAGGCTCTCAGGGTCTGTCAGGGGAGGAGAACTCCAATGGCACCACAGCAGATCTCAGGAACAGCCACAGTCCAAGGGCACCACTAAGAGAGGTTTCCATTTTTTCTTACCAGGACAAGTGGACTAAGGCAGTGCCAGAGGTTGTTCAAGCCCACAATCCAAAATAAACCAGGAAAAAGGGTAAAAACAGCTGAAGAAAGTTGAACTATCCAGCAGTTTATGGGACATCTGAACATGCTCAGTAGAGATGATGGCACAAAATGAGACATCCCTGAGCCCAGCAAAGCCAGGCTGTTCCACGAGATTAAACAGAGTAATAAAAATAAAAAATACACTCAGCCCTGAGCACTCTAAAAATGAAAGGGCAAACTCATCTGTCACTGGGACTTCACTGCTGTACCTGCCCAAAGGCTCCTCAACCCACACATTCCTGAGGCTCAGGGCCCAGCAATTCCTCCTCCAGAGCAGGGAAAGGCACTGGATGCTCAGCTGGCTGCAAGGAACACCTGGGTTCTATCCACAGGACAGGAATATCCCCACACTGCAAAAAGCAGAGCCCTGGGTGCCACCTCAGCACTGCTAACACTATCCAAAACTGGAATAACTATTCTGGACCAGATTCCAATCAAAATTCAATAATAAAAGGATTACACACAACAGAGACATTTCAGAGGTCAATCCTCTCCCAGACCTCCTTCCACTCCTACCAAATTCCTGGTCCAGAGCTCTAATATAACACACTGAAAATGGATCAACATCAAAACAGAGGCAGAAGCAGAAGTTCAAAAGGTTTCATTCTCACTCTATTGAGGAAACTCAAAATCTTAATCAATACAAACATTTTTCAGGAGCAGAATGATTAAGATGATGTTTTATCTTCTTCTAAAGCTGTTAAAAATCAAAAGACCAATAAATCCAATTTAAGCCACAGAAAAAAGGAGGAATAGCTTTCTAAATGTATGTCAGTCACTAAACCAGTCCAAAGCTGCCAAAACTCATCCTGTTTGCAGACAGATCAGCAGCATCCCTCCCAGGGGAGGTCTATTTAATCACTTCAGAAATTATTTCTTCCAGACAACAAAGAGCCATTAGATTATTTAATTAAAGGCCTGATTATCTCCAACCCAAAACAAGGGAAGGCAGAATCTAAAATAGAGAGATTTAAGCAGCTGCCCTGGTCCTCATTATGCTTTGATTTCAATCAAGCACACACACGTCAAGCAAAGGGCAATAAATTACAACCATGTGTTGGAAGAAATTATCTTCACCATATTGGAAGTGGAAAGCCAAGGCTCTAACTGAGTGGTGTAAGATATTAGACTTCCATCTGGGAATAATAACCTACTGAACACAAACATGCCAGAGCATTAGCTGCAGGCACTGCTGGAGTTAAACCTGGCAGCAGGAGATGGAAATGGAACAGTTGTTTTTTGGGAAAGTGACACGGATTTTGGTAAAACAGATAACCAAGAAACATGCTTGTTGTTTAACACAGAGGACAGAGAGGGAACTGGAACCTGGAGTAATTCCTCTTTAACCCAAATACCTCCAGAAAGGAAAGGTGGGAAACTCCAGAGATACTAAAGGTAGTCTGCACTAAAACAGACACTTAGGGCCAGTTCAGCACGGGTTCACAGGCACTGAAGGCTCAGCAGAATTTTTCTCCAGCTTACATGATTTTATTACATGCAATACTACAAGACTTTCCCAAACTCATTTTCACACAACAGTCACTCAGTGGCCATTAAGCTTTTGGGGACATAATTGAATTTTAAGGTCCCTAGCAATCAAATCTGAGCAGATTATTGCACACAAACTGTTAACAAACCCATACCAGGCTGTTTCCCTCAAAACACCCACGACAGCAGGTGCCAGCCCCTTGGGAAATGGCAAACACAATGCAGTGACTCACTGAACGTAGGTGGAGACTTACCACACCTGATGAAAAGAGAAATCTAAAAAGGAAAGGTGTGTGGGCCAAATGGGACACAAGGAAGAACTGAAGCAATCTGAAGTGCTGGGAGAGGCCTGAGATGAATTCTGTGAGATATCAGCACTTTCTGTGTTAAAGGTAAAAGGGGAGCTGATCCAGGGGAGGTTGAGACCACATGGGGAGAGCAGAGTGGGATGGAGATGTTCCCAAAAGGGCCCATTTATCTACAGATGCTGGGATGACCAGCACCAGGCGTGTTTGGAAGCTCAGGAGTGAAGTGAGCCCTGTGCACAGCAACTGCTGAGAGACCTGGGGTTGTTCAGCTTGGAGAGAGGAGGCTCTGGGGTGACCTGACTGGGGCCTTGCAGTGCCTGAGGAGACAACAGGAAAGATGGAGAGAGACTTTGGACAAGAGGGAATGGCTTCCCACTGCCAGAGGGCAGGGCTAGATGGGATATTGGGAAGAAATTCCTCTCTGTGAGGGTGGGCAGGCCCTGGCACAGGGTGCCCAGAGCAGCTGTGGCTGCCCCTGGATCCCTGGAAGTGTCCAAGGCCAGGTTGGACAGGGTTTGGAGCAACCTGGGACAGCAGAAGCTGTCTAGCAAGTCTGGACACAGAGGCACTACTTGCTCTGAAAAACCCAGCAGAAACTCTCATTACAGGAATAAAAAACCTGAACAGCCCAGGAAATTCAGGCAGGCTGGATCTGGTGTTCCCTGTGAGTGCTGTGATTAATTTTGTATTCACTGTTACCTCTCTTTCATAAAACAGCAGCTGTGGCTACAGAGGCAGCTCAGGAACAATCTCTGCCCCACACAGGGACAGAAGAGCCTGTTAAGGGACTGCTGGTGAGGAGCTGATGTGTCAGATTTGAGGCTTCTCCTTCAGCACCATTTTCATCCTCTTCATCTGCAGCCACTGCACTTAAACTGGCATTTTTTAAGAATTTGTAATGTGAAGTATCAATTAGCCTGGCGTCCCCTGTGAAGGATCTGTGTGGGCAGGCAACCTCACCAGAGTGAGCAGAAACAATGAAAGTCTCTGCAGGTCAACTCAAAATGTAGATTTTCTGCAGACTGATCCCTGTTCCTGGAGGGTGAACCTGGCATAGATCTCCCCATCTAACAGTAACCAGAATTTCCACAAAAGACACAGTCCTGAGGGCTGCCAGCACACTTAGCTCTGATTATTCCATCAAGGAGCCTGAAGTATCTCCCAGTGCTGGAAAAGCTCAGCTGTGCCTGGCTCTGGAGCTGGGAAGGAGGACACTGGTTCCTGGCCCAGGATGCCCTGAGCCCTCCCTGCCCAGCTGCAGGAGCTGCCAGGGCAGTGACAGTGCCAGGGCAGTGACACCTCCACGGACCCTGCCTGGCCCAGCCCCACTGCTGCTCTACAGGCACTGCCAGGGGCGGCTCCCAGCTCCAGCAGCCAGGCAGGGACATCCCTGCCACCCTTGGAGTGACATCCCTGCCATTGCCACTGCCAGCCCTGCCCAGGCAGGGACATCCCTGCCACCCATGGAGTGACATCCCTGCCATTGCCACTGCCAGCCCTGCCCAGGCAGGGACATCCCTGCCACCCATGGAGTGACATCCCTGCCCCTGCCACCTCTCCACCACAGCCCTGCCCAGGCAGCTCCAGCAGCTGCCCCATGAGGAATTGCTGCAGCCATTCCCAACCCAGCGTGTTGGCAGGAGCAGCACTGAGAGAAGCTGGCATTTGTTGCCACCTCTGAATTTCCACCCTCTGATCTCCAAGTAAAAATTAAGCTTCTGCTGTCAAAACACAAAAGTCCAATTGTCTTGTTCAGAAAACTGCAGAGCCCAACTGCAAGAACCAAAGCCTGTTTCTCTCCACATCTCTGATGGAGGTAAGGTACAAATCCTGATTTTAAGCACAACAAACCCTTCAGACACTGAGGTTAAATTTCCTTAACTTTGTAAATTCTTTCCACAAATGCCACAATTTTCTTACACTGCTCAGCCAAACATTAAGCCATCCTTGTCCTCTTTTCCTCCTCCACTTCTGGGATCACAACAGGCACTGAAGTGTTCTGTGCTGGCATCTGTGCCCATAGTCTGACCTGTCCTCCTGGCTGTGATCCCTCCTGGGTCCCCTCTGACCATTCCTGCCTGTAAAAGCTGCACTGACAAACAGAAAGATGGAATTTGGAACAAGCTCACCTCTTCCTTCCACACAATACATGAAGACTGTTATATAAAGGTGCTGCTGTACCCCATGCTGAGCAGGGCTCAGCAGATTCACCTCAGTCAGAAACCTGCCCTGTGCTTTCCTTTCAGCCAATTCAAGCTGTTTAAAAAAGTTATTGTATCCAGCCATGACTTCATGGTCATCTGAGCAGAGAGGGATTTAAAAAGACAACCTTGGTTCCATAAACCTCCCCATTTTCCTCTCAGGGTATTAAAAATCTTATTGGTCCTGCTCTGTTCTGCATCTGGGGAGTAACTGCAAATTTGGCTTTGCTGAATATGCAAAATTCCTTTCTTCCACTCAGTTCAGATACCAATAACAACTGTTACTTACAAGAGAAGTTGGAGAGCTATGAAAATAATGCATGAAAAGAAGTAAAGATTTGATACCTGTAACAGAAGTGTGATGTTTAACACATTTGGACAGGCTGACTTTACACTGAGCCACAGAACCCAGCAAGGAAAGTTCCTTTTAATGTGCTTCTCTCAGCACTGTAATATGATGAACTACACCTAAGGCTGTGTTTTATCTCCCTTTTCAGGCAATATGAAGCAACAATGAAGTTTGTTCACTTTTTTCACGGGCTTTAGGCACCTCCCTAAAAGTGTGTCCCAGTAAAGGACACACTGGTTCATTTTGCTTTCCAACACTCACTTGCTGTGTAGTTTTAGCATCACTTTCCACCCCAGCATTGCTTAGGAGACCACAGAGCCCACAGGTGAAGCTGATCACATCCCAAGGATGTGGAGGTAAATTCAGTGCAAGACCAGCACAGCCCCAATTTACAGAAGAATTGTTCAACTGGTAACTCAGCCAGACAGCTTCCTCCTCTTGCTGCTTTAAAAAGCCACTGCCTAATCTACATTGATCCCACACAGGCTCTGTTAATTCCTTTGTTTTACACCTCTTTCATAGGACAGGGCCTGAAACAAGCATCCTGCAGCAGAAGCACATCAATCCCTGCCCAACTGCTGCACTTCAGTGCCTGTCCTTTCACTGGGAGATGTGAGAGCTGCTGCTGCTGCACATAGAGATTTTTTAAGAGTACAGCCTTGAGGGAATGGAAAATGCAAATGGTTTAAGCCAGAACTTAGAGATCAAAGAGAAGCCAGGTCATGCCAGGACAGAGACAGCATCAATCTGTTCAAGGGGGAAGGAGGTGGGAAAGCACCTCAGCACCTGCCTTTGGCACCAGCTGACAGATTTCATCATGTCTGGCATCACAAACCCAGCGCTGCCTCCCCCCAGCCTGCCCCAGGGGACACACACAGACAGACAGACAGGGCTCAGAGGGTAGGACTGACATACAAGTCTCTGTACTGGTCAAAGGCATTGTTGGCTTCCACCTCCAGCTTGCGCAGGCGAGCCGAGGGCATGGCACCGTCCTCCAGGGGAGGGTCGTACTTGTTGCTCCACGGTGACCTGCAGGGACAAAGGCAAGGGACAGTCACACCAGGGGACAGGAGAAACAGACAACAGTGTCTTGGGCTGGAAATGGGGCTGTGTGTTCCATTCCTATCTGTGGAGCAGTTCTCTTCTGCTCATGGGCAGTTTTCTTTATCTCTCCCACAGCCAATCCTCCCTCCAGGAGATCTCTGCTGTCCATGGCCACTGAGTGTCCCTGCAGGGCTGATCCAATTCCATCATCCCATGGGGAGATGCTCTGCCCAGGGGAGGAGCCAAGCATTCCTACCTGGATCCAATCTGAGATTTTGGGGCACCAGAACAGCCTTTGCCCACTGCATTCCCAGAGGAGCAGCTTTCTGCTGCCCTGCATTCCCAGAGGGAGCCCAGGCCCATCTGCAGCAGCCCTGGAGCTGCAGAGGAAAACTCCCCCCTTGTGCAGGATCCCTGCTGCAGCAGAACCACAGCTGGCACTGCAGGAGGGCTGAGCCCCCATGGGATGGGGCTGTGCCACCACCCTGGCACACAGGGGGACAGGGCATGGTCTGACTCTGTCCGTAGTTTTTTAGTTTTTTTTCATTTGTACTATAACATTTGTATTTTTAGTTTTCCTAGTAAAGAGCTGTTATTCCTACTCCCATATCTTTACCTGAGAGCCCTTTCATTTCAAAATCATAATAATTTGGAGGGAGGGGGTTCACATTTTCCATTTCAGAGGAGGCTCCTGCCTTCCTTAGCAGACACCTGGCTTTTCAAACTGAGACAAGGAGACAGAGCCTGCTCACGGCCCCGAGGCTGCCAGAGGTCCCAGGAGCATCTGGACAACACTCCCAGGGATTGTTGGGGTGTGTGTGCAGGGCCAGGAGTTGGCCTGGATGGTCCCTGGGGGTCCCTTCCAGCTCAGGATATTCCATGGCTCTGGAAGGTTTAATATTGGTGGGTCTGAGCTCATCCACAGACGCGGAACTTCCACAAAAACCCAAAAGGTGCCCAGAGCAATCTACCTGTGCACTCTCCACAGCCATTTCAAACACTGGCAAAGAGGGGGACTGAGCCCTCAAAACTCACCTGGGGGCCATTCCCTGGCTTCAGCTTTTCTATATTAAAAAATCTCTTGGGTTTCAATCTGTTCCTTCTTATATATTCAACAACAAGGCTTCAGCTGTTGAACATTAAATATTAAAAACTGTTCTCATGCAAATACAAATCGATTGTGTAGTTTATTTGGGATCTGACAGTATTTGAGCCAAATACTGCTCAGTATGGCTATGCTGCTGGCTATGATTAAGGTCCACATTTTCCTCCACTACTCTGCTTTGAAATAAACTCTACCTTTAGCATAACATTAGGAAACCCTTTGAACAGTTTGAAGGATTTAACAGGGTTTGTAAAGCTGCAGGTTTTACTACAATTTCTGCAGGTGTGGAAGAGATTTTTGTGTTCTTAATGAAAGATTTGGTATTAAAAGATTAATGGAACCCTTCGCCCATCTGCTTGAGGCTTTTATAACTCCCATTCTAGAAACCTGCATTTTGCTTTTCATTTCCCCTTGGAGTAACCAACTTACACATATCACTGTTGGCTCAAAGAAAAGCACCTCTACCCTTTCTCTCCCCTTTCCCCACTCCCCGTTCCCAGCCCCTGGCTGCAGCACCAGGTCCCAGTGCTGGCCACAGGGAAAGGTTTTTTCTCTTTGTCACTCATTTCGCAGAAAGGCAGAGGGGTGGTGCAAAGCACAAAGCCCAGCCTCTGCTTTGCTCCCTTCACTCCTGCCAAACACACCTGACACGAAAGGTGACACCAGGGAAAGTGCAGTTGTTGTGTCAGAACCAGGGAGAGTGGAGCTGTTGTGTCACATCCACCCAAGTGATGTTTTCAGGTCATGGTTCTCATCTCAGGGCTGTGTCCAGTTCTGGGCCCTCACCACAAGAAGGACCCGGAGGGGCTGGAGCGTGTCCAGGGAGGGGAATGGAGCTGGGAAGGGGCTGGAGCCCCAGGACAGGCTGAGGGAGCTGGGAAGGGGCTCAGCCTGGAGCAAAGGAGGCTCAGGGGGCCCTTGTGGCTCTGCACAGCTCCTGACAGGAGGGGACAGCCAGGGGGGGTCGGGCTGTGCTCCCAGGAACAGGGACAGGAGGAGAGGGAACGGCCTCAGGCTGGGCCAGGGCAGGCTCAGGGTGGACATCAGGAGGAATTTCTGCATTAAAAGGGTGCTCAGGCCTTGGCAGGGGCTGCCCAGGGAGGTTTGGAGTGCCCATCCCTGGAGGTGTCCAGGGAAGACTGGACATGGCACTCAATGCCCTGGGCTGGGGACTGGTCAAGGTTGGACTCTATGGTTTTGGAGGGTTTTTCCAACCTCAGTAATTCTGGGGTTTTGTGATTTTAAACAGCTGCTTAAAATGTGGTTACTCTGGAGAGGAGTCACCAGCCACAGGATGCAGCTGGGTCAGGCTGGAAGGGCCCACAGGGCCTCATCTGGTGCCACCTCCCTGCTCAATCCAGAGCACAGGATTGAGCCCAGATGGGTCTGGAGCATCCCAGGGAGGGACACCCACAGCCTCTCCGGGCAATGTGTCCCAGAGTGTGTAAAGTTCCTCCTCCTCCTGTTCAGGTGGAGCTCCCTGGGATCAGTCCCTGCCCCTTCCTCTGGTGCCACTGCTGGGTCTCAAGGAGCAGAGCCCTCCCTGCAGACAGGGACACACAGGGATGAGCTCCCTTCTCAGCTCTTTCTTCACTTCTTTACCTAAAATCTCTGAAATCTGGGGCAGATTCACATAAACCCCCCTGGTGCTCCCAGGTGGCTCAGCTGCTGCAGAGGGTGAGCAGGGAGCTCCTGCAGAACCCCTGGGAGATGCTCCCAGTGCAAACACCAAACTCTTCCCCTGGCTGCAGAGTGGCACTGGGGGGCAGCCAGAACAGACCCTTCCAGCCAGCAGCTTGTGGCATTTTCATCCCATTCCAGCTGGAGCCAGCAGCAGCTTTACCAACAAAAAACCCTCCTAACACAGCCCTGTATTTTTTTATTTTTGTGGAATTGCACTCACAACACATTTAAACACTTAACTGGAGGCTATTTGAAGAAAGACAGATGGACAAGCACTTAAATTTCAAAAGTCAGACCTCTAATTTCCCCAAAAGAGAATGGTTTGTGTTTCAGCTAACAGGTTTCAGTGTTGTTGGCCCCAAATTCCCCATAAGGATTCCATTTAACAGAGTGATCAAACACACTTCGAGTGGAAATGTATGGACAAAGTCAGGGACCTTGAAGTCTAATATTAAAAAATAAAATTAATAAAAGCTCTGCCTTCACAATGTGGATTCCATGACTGTTTGATATCCTTCACAAACCTTTGTTATTCCAGGAGCACTCACAGAAGTACCTGTGAGACTCCCACAAGCAGGATTTAATAATAAGAAGAAAATAAAAATTATCTATTTATGAAGATCCAAGGAGACTCCAAAATCCACCTTTTAGTCTGATCCACATTCAACATGGAGCAAACCAAGTCTGTCTAAACATAAGGAAAGACTAAACTGTGATGGGCTAAGCATTAGGATATTCACTTCCCACAGGAGCTTTTTTTCCAGGCAAATTCCCAGTCAAATTGCAAAGCCACTGGAAAAACCCAGCCCTATAAAACTGGAATCCCATGAGAAAGTCTGAGTACCCAGCCCCACCTCTCCTGCTGAAGGACAGCAAGGCTCAGCTGACCAGGGAAGGCTTGGAAATATTTGGATTAAAAGTATTTCTTGCTAAAAGAAATGCAATTAGCAAGCTGTCCAATAGGAAGGAAAGGTGTTTAGCTGGGAGTGTGCAGGAATTGGGGATGCAGCACGTGTCAGGCAGGGGATAACATTCCCTGGGACTTCTAATGGAGCATGTGGCTCTGGAAAATGGCTGTGGAAATATCAAAAGCTTTTAAAAGCCCAGTGAACTCCTCCTAGATTTGGCCTAATTGATTAAATTAGTGTAAGAGGCGCTTCCCAGGAACAAGTGCAGATTTGATGAGGTGAAGCAGCGTCTGGACACAGGCACAGAATGGGATTAACATGCACAGGGCAGTGCTGCTGGGGTTTCAAAGGCTTCTGCTGTGTGCTGAAGGAAAGAATTTACTTCATGAATCAGAGCTGGGACCAATCAATTCCAGAAGGAAGAATCACTTCAATCCAGAATGCCTGAATCAAAAGCCTTAGGAACAGGATTCTTTCCTGCCAGCAATTAACACATGGTGCCTGTTCTGGAGGAACAAATGAAAGAGCTTTTCTGAAACCTCATTACTTAATAAGTCCTGAAAATTTCAAAGTGATTTTAAAAACCAAATTCCTCCTGTTTCCTTGTAGCTATTTAATACCTTCTCAGAAAGAGATGGAGCAAATTTCAGAGGCAAGAGTGACACTGACCTTAGAGGAAGGGCTGTCATGTGCCCTAATTAAACACAGGGGTCATTAGTGATTGCACAATGCCCCATTAGTGTCTAACCAGTGCCTTTTCCAGCTCCCTGTGTCCCTGGTGATTGATGCCCACATCAGGAGCCTGAGCAGGATGCAAAGGGGCTGCAAGAAACATCACAGCTTCAGGGAGAAAGCATCTCTTGAAAGATCCACAAGAAATTCAGGATTTAATTTTCCCTCCTGCACCTGCCAGAGGGGCTGCAGCTGTGGGTTCATCTCATGGGGGGCAGCAGCTCTGAACTCCTATTTTATCTACTAATTCAGAACTGATTACATGCAAGTAGCTGCTAATGTGGACCTAACCAGCTGGGGCACACAAAATTCACACAAAATGCTTTTATAGAAGGCACCAGGCTTTTCTGTAGAAGGTTGGAAGAGTTTCTAAATATGAGATTAGTGCCCTAAAGAACGTGAGTGACACTCCACCTTGGGGTCCTGCTCACTTGCTGGCCCCCTGCAATAGGTTATATTTTAAATAACTCATTAGGATTTACACTCAGCCACAATCCAGAGGCACTGTCAAACTCTGCATCCACTCTCATTCTCCATCTCTTGTTTCTAGGACAAAATGTATCTCAGCATGTTCTCCGTGTAAATCATCCACACACACGTGCTTCACATTAGAGAGGGACCTTCCCTGCAACTCACAGCAACTGAACCAATTCATCTCAAATCCTCTGCAAGCTCAACTGCTTCTGCAGTGATGCCTGAGCCAAAGAAAAAAGATTTGTTAAAAAGTATTTTCTGAAACTCCACTTCGAAACACAATTCTTGAAACATTCTGGTCAGATGAATGTAAAACATGACAACAAATCTACACAGAGCAAAGTGAGATTCTTCCTGGAGATAATTCCAAGCACTAAAATGTAAATTCTGAAAGGAGAGACAAGTGGAAGCCTGAGAATCATCCCCAGAAGCAGCAGGATGGCTGAGCTGGTAATTCAGGGCAGGAGATGAGTGGGGTCCTTACCTCACAGCCCAGCACCCTTTGTTAAGGGAAAGAAAAAAAGTGCTGCAGGAGTCACAAAGGTTTCTGGACTGTAAACTCATGATTCTTATATTAAATATCTGAACTCTGCCACTGCCACTACAGTCATTAAGGAAGTCAGGCAATGTGAGAAAGGGAAGGGATGATTTTAACATGAATTAAAAACATCATCCTAATGGCAAGGTAGAGGAAAACACATTAAAAGAGAAACTGTGCTCAATGTGGCAGCCAAAACACTGAAACCTGATTGTACCATTCCAGTATTGCAGCCCCTCCTGCTTCAAGATTAATTATAATTATACACAGCTCATAGGGTTC